>OZ034803.1:61501260-61888760 GCA_964028335.1 Altica lythri | reverse complement strand
AGAACATAACTTTTTTATTTCGTTTTTTTGAGATAATGAAGTTATTTTGTTGAGTAAATGCACTCAAGTTTCTGGCAAAACAGGTTTTTTGGGGTGCTGTACACGAATATAGGCTTATTGCTTATGATAGATGTACAGGGTGTTCAGAACTCCCATGCCACTAGTAGTTTTTTTTTCAATTTTTTTAGGAACACAAATTTTTGGAAAATGGACAGTTAAACTGTGAGAGGCTTTCGCGGCCATTGTCTATTGTATCAATGGTTTTTGGGCTATTAGGCCGGCGTCGATTGTCTTGCTGACTTGACGTTTCGCCAACACGAGCGGTTGGCATCTTCAGAAGATGCCAACCGCTCGTGTTGGCGAAACGTCTAGTCAGCAAGACAATCGACGCCGGCCTAATAGCCCAAAAACCATTGATACAATGGACAGTTACTTTGAATCCTCATTCTATTTGCTTTAAAAAAGTTATTCTTGTTACATGTCGCTAAAATGCACCATTTCAGAGATAACTTAACTTTGATCTGACCCTGCGAATGTATGGAGAACCTACTTTCTACTTAAAACTCTAGGACTTCTTAATTTTAGACTGTTCAATCTAGTAAGTAACTGTCAAATGTACTTGTACTCAACAAAATAACTTCATTATCTCAAAAAAACGAAATAAAAAAGTTATGTTCTACACCCTGTAACTTCTAAGGCAAGCAAAATTGCACTAAGGTAAGTTGACTTAAATCGTCATATTTTGGTCCAAATTAACTATATCCGAAGTTTGGCCCATTCTTTACTGGACACCCTGTATATTAAAATCCAAAGTATTAATACGCCTGTCAGGATAATAACAAAAAAAGTTTGAGAGGCAGAAACATTCACAAATAAAAAAAATTTAGAATTAAATAATGGAGAAATTACAGAATTTGAATATGTGAAATTAATCGCAAATAGATACAAAAAAAAAAAATGTTAGAATTAAATAATGGAGAAATTAGAGAATTTGAATATTGATAATTCTTTTGTATATAAGTTAAATATATGTTATGTAAATCAAAATTTTATTTTATTTAATTTCCTTCAAAATATTTATAAAAAAACATTAGTTGCAAATGCACTCTTACAAATAAAATCAATTTTTACTAACATATCATTATTAGGATTAAAGGATTAAGAAGATTTATTAAACCAGGTAAAAGTGCTCAATTGAAGTATCTACTTTTATTGCCTTGAAGGGACGGTGCCCAGTTGAAGTCTACCCCTATTTTTATTAAGCTGGAATACCAAAAATCATTCCCGTCGAACTTTGTAGTGTAAAAATACCCTTTTTGCTAGCTCCAGGGTTCGTGGCTTCCTTCTGGTTTTCTTTTTTTAACTTTCCCCAAACAAATAATAAAGGGCGCCAAGTACAGACATACAAATAAAAGAAAGAAATCAGTGTTAAATTGTTTATTCAAAGAAAATATTTTCAAGATATTAGTAAAAAGTAATTAACTATTTTCTTATCTTTTTCTGGTGTTCTACGGATTCGATGTTGCGGAGATTACTGGACGGAATAATTGAGACCTCCGGAATTGGTAAGCACCGGTTAATGGTGCCGCTGGCAAGATGGTTTTTTTTTCTCGACAGGAATTGAAGAGACTCCCGAAGTGGACAGCACAGACTACGGTGTCGCTGGCTAGTTGGTTTTTCTTTTAATTGGATTAATTAGCTCGATAAGCCCTCACCTATGACCCTTCGCTATTTGGCAAAAGCCCTAAAGAATTAAAATAATAGCAGTCAAAATTCCGTCCCAATAATCCTTAGTTTCGATTACAATCATTCAAGGTTTCTCCAAAGTTCGAGAAAAAAGTTAATCACCTGATGTGTTTATAAATTTTTAACTCAATAAAAAACTGATTCTTGACAAATGATTGTAATCGAAAAAATTAAATGTTAGTAAAAATATCAAATAAAACTACCAAAAATATATTCACCAAATTTTTGACTATTACTTAGAATTATAACAAGTTAAATTTTACTCACCAAGAAGGGTGTAAGAAGTGAGGAGAACTAATTTCTATAGAAGCACAAAATGAAAAGAATGAAAATAGCGACGCAACTTACGAATGAACTAAAAATTCCCCTTCTCAAACCTGATAAAGTATTCGCGACGACGCAAAATAACACAGAAAATTATAAAAATTTAATAGTCAATAGGCCAGGCCACGATTAACGTTATTAACGTTACAACTTTAATCCCTTAAGGTAGTTCCTCCGCGACAGTCCAGTCAAAAAGTTTCGGAATCGCACTATCGTTAAACACGTTTGTTTGTACTATGACTGTACGTTAAATTTGTTAACGTGAGTGTACTTCTATCCCTTAAACGTATACACATATACTGTGAAATATAATTCTGTTTGGAAATGTGGCAACGTCGCGTTATTTTTATTCTTATTTCTCCTAACCGCTGAAACTTACTTATAGTTTATACTTTATACGTAAAGTAAACTTGCTATTTTGATTGCAATAAATAAATAAATACTTACGGGTGATCGTATTCGTCATAAAGTATTGCAATAATTAAAAATTTACTATCGTGAAAGTTTCGTTTTTAAATGTTTATTAATACCTATAATATTGTTGAATATATTTTGTATCTATTGTTATAAATAATAATAAATTACAAGATTGCTCTATAAGATTTATTCTCTCATTTTAATAATTATTAATAATTGTTATGATTTATTAAAAAAAAGTTGTGAAATCCTTAAAAATATTAAATTCGTTTAAATTTCGCGCTATTTCTTTCTGCTCCACTGCTTACTTTCGTAAGACAAATAGATTTTTACTAAATATAGAAATAAAAATAAACTTTATTAAAATGTGTTTTATTAATAAAATATAATGACAAATAATACAAATTACATATTTAATTCATGTAAGAGCTCTACACACCTTTGATTTTACATTTAAATTATTTATTTTACTCATCTTTTGCTTATTTCTAGAGTTCTCTGAATCTTCTAATGACAACTTCTAAAAATATTCACTCATGTTTATTTCTTTAGAACTTAACAATAAATAAAGTCACTCAAACACTATTATAACTACACAATCGGCAACAAAAAGTTAGGAAAAGACAATTTAAACACGAAGTAACATGGATTTAAATACAAAACCAAAGTAAACACAACCTTTATTTGCCTCTCAGCGGCCATATTGGTAATAGAAACGTCAAAGTCGCAAAGTCCTGTGACAACGTTGCCACATCGTTTTCATTTCATTAGTCTTTATATCCACTCCTTAGAAAATTATCGCTGAAACGAGTTGTTTATTTCAATTTTTTATCGAAACTACGAGGTAAATAATTTTTATTTATTTTTTTATATCATCTAAATATAGTATTTTACCACATATCAGTTTTTCATCGAGATGGTGAAAGTCATTCATTCATAAATTAAAATAAATTGATGTTTTCCACGTATCCTCCATGTTACATGTACAATTAATGTCATTTTTAATTGCAAATATCTCATATCTGATGAGGTAAATCGTCTTCAAATTTTAACAGTATGTGTATTATACATTTACGAGCCTACATTCTGAGTTTTGCGAAATTCTGGAAACATTGCATTCATAACCGTACTACCTTAAATACAATACAGAGTAAAGTATTTTTATTTTATTATTTTTCAAAATAAAACCCACTGAAATGAAGAAACTGCCATTTAGGGTCTTGAAAAAAAAATTCCAAATAAAATTGTGGTCATTGGCGTAACAAAAATATGAACGAATTGATGAAAGATTTTTTTACTATACATTTTTATTCAATAAAAGTGTATGGTTATATAGGTACTATTAGTGTAATTAGAATTCATCTGAAGAAGTGTCACCATCAACTACAATTATCAGCGGCTTAACTGTCTCTTCAATTAAGTTATCTAGTTCCCCTAATTCTTTGTTCTATATGTGTTCTCATATTGCTTATTGTCACATAAAGTATTTTTTCTACATCTTTTATATAATGTCGTATTTTTTCTAGCAACATACTGCTTTACTTGTGTTTAGATTAATTCGATTAAGTTCGCAGTGATAAGGTGGTGGTAATCGCAACAATTATTCTTCGTTTTTTTCCATGTTTTCGACGACATTTTGAAATGTTGCTGTCTATAAGACTTTGTGATAGCTAAAAGTCCTTTTTTACCATGTTTTTCTGAAAAGGTAGATTTTTGCTTCATCCGTTTTTTATGTCTTCCTTTTGCCAAGATCTGGCGGAGTATTCTGGAGTGATAACTTGCGTAATCCATAACTATAATCATCAGTATGATTGGATACAAACGGTGGAAGAAGCATTCTATCCTATAAAAAACGATCAACGGTTCCAATGTGTTTTATAATTAATCTTTTTCCTTTTATTGAAGGGGGTTTAATTACTGTTGAATAACCATCTAAAAATGTTTGGCAGGGACTAGTGACATTCTTGTCGTCCCACATTTTATGTACAATATAATCAATCCAAGTCTCATAATGCTTATTTTCTTTACCTATAAATTGGAATACAAGTCGAGGGTGCACTTGAAGAAGACATATTTCTATTAGCAATGTTCTTGTAAACTAAATCACTTCTGTAGCACAAATAAGATAACCCCCAATAAAATTATATCATATATAGTTACCTACTATTAAAACAACACTTTCCTTTTAGAGGGTTTTCCAAAATAAGCCCTTAAAAGTAGCATTTGTCAATACTGGAAATTTCATGTAATTAGTATTAGGTTACATATTATATATTTACTATAGACAGGTTAACATCTACTCTTATACATCCGAGTATATTTATTACATAGGATCAAAAAATCGCAACTTCCTATTGCCTTTCTTTTATATTATAAAATTTTGTAACTAAATACCTAAACTGTAGGTGTCGGTTAAGAACTACATGTTAAATATATAAAAACTTTTAAATCCAAGAAATTTTTATTATAATCCAATATATATTCTATTCGCACGCCTATGAACCTTCACTTGTATAGGACACCGTGACGTTTTTATTATACCAGCTTAATAAGAAATAGAATATAGTCTTGTCTACGTAGTTTTTCTAGATGACTACTAAATTATTAATCCTTAATCAATGGCTATTGTTCAATTTTAGTTACGTACCATTTTATATGTAGGTAGAAAAGTCCTACTTAGTGAAATAATAGGGGAAACTGTGTTATAAACGATTTAATAATTAACCCCGTAGATGATATTTTAACATACAATTTTAATTTTATTTTATTTATGAAATAAACTGTTTTATATTATTCTATGTTTGATTTTAATACCAATTTAAAAAAGACTCGTATATCTATATCAACTCTCTAACAACCACAAACTCTCATCGTCCTAATAAAATTTTCTATACTGTAATAATTTCTACCACAACGTCTGTAAAGCTAGCAAGGTCAAGTCGGCAGAATCACTCGTATTATATCTCAAAATTTAGTGCTCATTTAGTGCTAATTTAGTGCTGATAACAGATATTTGGTGCTGTGATAGGGGGACTAAAAATGAGAACACTGCTAACTTTTTATTAAGCTAGCAGTGTACCATTCGTGACCGCGCTAAAACGGAAACTAATGGAATTAAAAGACGTCACTATTTAGTGCTCAATTAGTGCTGCCAGTACAGCAAATGATTTTTGAAAATAATTTATTTTTTATTTTTGTTTTAAATCAACTGCACAAGCATTTCTGCTTCAAGTGGTGTTTGTGTTTATTTATAGGAAATTATAATGATCTTAATGTATTTCCATTGTATGTATTGTATCTTTTCTTTGAATAAACATTTTTATTATTATTATTATTATTATTAACTACTGCTAATATAACGACGCCAGCAGTCTTGAGAGCTAGAAGACTCTAAAACGGAAACTAATGGAATTAAAAGACGTCACCATTTAGTGCTGCCAGTACAGCAAAATATTTTTGAAATATATTTATTTTTATTTTTTTTTCAAATCAACTACTACTAATATAACGACGCCAGCAGTCTTAAAAGCTAAAAGAAGACTCTAAAATGGAAACTAATAGAATTAAAAGACGTCACCATTTATGGCTCAATTAGTGCTGTCAGTACAGCAAAAGATTTTTGAAAAAGATTTTTTTTTCAAATCAACTACTGCTAGTATAACGACTCCAGCAGTCTCAAAATTATTACTTGAATTATATTAAACTCCAATGTTGTATGAAAAAAATATTATTTTCAATGATAAAAATAATATATACTTTTGTAAAAAATGTGTTTTTAAACTAAGCTAACGACTCACCGAATTTTATTTTAAGATTTGTAATTAGAAAATATTAAGATAATTTATATTTAACGATGAGTAAAAATAATTCAGGCTGTTAGCGTAGTTATACTAGCAGGAGTTGATTTGAAAAAAAAAATATTTTTCAAAAATCTTTTGCTGTACTGGCAGCACTAATTGAGCCCTAAATGGTGACGTCTTTGAATTTCATTCGTTTCCGTTTTAAAGTCTTCTCCTCGCTCTTGAGACTGCTGGAGTCGTTGGAGTCGTTATACTAACAGTAGTTGATTTAAAAAAAAATAATAATCTTTTTTAAAAATCTTTTGAGCACTAAATGGTGACGTCTTTTAATTCCATAAGTTTCCGTTTTAGAGTCTTCTCCTCGCTCTTGATACTGCTGGAGTCGTTATACTAGCAGTAGTTGCTTTGAATAAAAAATTATTGTTTAAAACTCCTTTACTACAACGACAGCACTATTTTAGCACTAAATCGTGACGTCTTTCAATTTCATTAGTTTCCGTTTTAAAGTCTCTCTCTAGCTCTTACGTTTGCTAGCGTCGTTATACTAGCAGTAGGTAGTCGAATTAAAAAAAAATATTTTTCAAAAATCTTTTGCTGTACTGGCAGCACTAATTAAGCACTAAATGGTGACGTCTTTTAATTCTATTAGTTTCTGTTTGAGAGTCTTCTTCTAGCTCTCAAGACTGCTGGCGTCGTTATATTAGCAGTAGTTGATTTGAAAAAAAAATAAAAATAAAATATTTTTCGTAAAATCTTTTGCTGTACTGGCAGCACTAATTAAGCACTAAATTGTGACGTCTTTTAATTCCATTAGTTTCCGTTTTAGCGCGGTCACGAATGGTACACTGCTAGCTTAATGAAAAGTTAGCAGTGTTCTCATTATTAGTCCCCCTATCACAGCACCAAATATCTGTTATCAGCACTAAATTAGCACTAAACGAGCACTAAATTTTGAGATATAATATGGGTGATTATGCAGACTTGACCTTTCTAGCTTTACAGACGTTCTACCACAGTTACCAAAAAATTAATCTATATATAATTATATAAAAGCGAAAGGTCACTCATCACCATATCTCAGAAACTATAAGACCTACAAACTTGAAATTTTGTAGGTAGGTTCCTTATAGGGTCTAGGCGTCCGCTAAGAAAGGATTTTACGAAACTCTATTTCTAAGGGGGTAAAACAGGGGTTGGGAATTTGTATGAAAGTCCTATATTTTTGAAGTAAGGGACTAGATGACTAGAAAATTAAAATGTGTGCTCTTTAGATATCGTGGAGGTGTACTTATATTGTTTTAGAAATCAACCTCCTTTATAAGGGTTGAATGGGGGTCGGATACTTTTTATACAACAATCAACACGCCACGCGAACGCTGTTGCGGGTACATCGATTTAGAACCCCCAAAAATGTGGTTAGATTTTTTGTCTGTTTGTCTGTGAGCGCATCACATGAAAACTACAGATTCGATTCGAATGCGGCTATTTGTCTTCTTTTAACTTAACATATATAAAAAATTTGGCATGATTTTTGTATCGGGATAGTTAAAAGCATGAAGAGTGACATAGACTACTTTTAATACAACAATCAATACGCTACGCGAACGACGTCGCGGGTACATCGATATAGAACCCAAAAATGTGGTTAGATTTTTTATTGTCTGTCTGTCTGTATGTTTGTGCGCGCATCACATGAAACCTACTGATTTGATTCGAATTCGGTTTTCACAGATGTAAGTATTCTAGCACGTAGGTATGCAGACATACATGCTATAATTTAGTTTTGATATTCGAAACTAGATGACGCTATAAGGTTATTAAAACAAATGACTTACAAATTAGGTACTATATCTTACAGATGATTAGGCCCAATGTAGAGCTGTCATAGATCAATATTATAAGTTGTAACGATTACATCGTTATTTGTTTGGCCTGGCCTAAGAATATTTTATTTCATTAATTTCTCGTCTATTTTACTACGATATTTTTGGCCTGGCCTACGTCGGTTTGACTTTTTCGATTTCGCGACGATTCTGTGGAGTCGACGCAGTCCTGATTTCCGTATAAGCGGGGATCTTTTGGTTCACTCGGAAAGAATTGTTGGTATTTTCAATTCCTTTACAATTTGTGCTTCATAGCCAGCAGTTCAATTCTTATTTCTTCTCCCTTCATTTGGGCCATTGCCAAATTTTGAAGGGTCCAAGGATAGGACTATTGAAATTCGAACCATTTTTTGGAAAGAAGTAATGGTTAAATAGAATTTTTCACGTGCCGCCATTTTTCCTTTTTTGATTCCGTCACCAAGGCCTGTAGCCAGGAGAAATTATTCAAATCCATTGTTAAGAATACATCTTGCCATCGGTAATCGTCAACCCGAGAAAACCAGGAATTTTCGTCTACTACGACAACAGAAGAAAGAAAAAATAAAAGATAAGAAATTAGTTTTCACTATAAATAACATAATAACATTTTTTATCATACCGATTACTGAAATATAAACAATTTAAACTGATTTATCTACTTTTATTTGCTTGTTTGTATTTTGGCGCCCTTATTTATTTGTTTGGGGGGAGTTAGAAAGAAACCAGAAAGAAGCCACGATCCCTGGAGCTAGCAAGGGTAAGTTAACGTACAAAATTGGATTTGTACGTTACAATTTGGCGCCCAACGTGGTTGAACAATTTCTTCGAGATTTATCTTATCTTTTCTTTATCTTTTTCTCGAGGGGATTGTTTTGGCCACAGTTGGGTTACAATTGTACGTTACAAAGTTAGTCATAATCGGTGTTGTATGATTTATTATTATCAAAATCTGTTTACTGGTGGCAGCGTGATTGACTGACAAACATGAAATTTTGAATAAAAAAAAAAAAAATAAAAGTAGTTAGGCCAGATTTATTTTACCTGGATTAGAATGATTAAAAAAAAATTATATGTAAAATAGATGGTCATTAAATCATTTGTGAATATCTCAATTTCACGCGGGCAAAGCCGCGGGTAAAAGCTATTATTGGTATAAAATAAAAAATAAAAATTATCACATAAAATTTTTTTTCGTTTGAAATGTTCCGTGACTGTTCATTTCGTCTTTGTCAAAAGTTATTATCCATGTACCATTTACTTTATACAAACAAACAAAAATACAATTAAATGAGAATTTACAGAATACATAGGTGCAGCTAACCGGGTTTGAATAAAAAAAGTCACAAAGGCGACTCAGGTGGTAGGAGAAAAGCAAATCGTAGAATCTAAGTTATAAAAATTGATATTAGAGTTGGATTTAATCAAGAGATAGGATTTGGTAAACTAAACAAAAAACAAAGAAAAAATAGAAAGATGTTTATACAAGGGTCACCTGATTTTTGTTTAAACAAGAAAAAACTTCATAATGATAGCCTCACATTTAGCTTCTACCGATCTTACCTAAAAGAGATGTTTTAGTCAACTTCTAAATGAAAGAAAAACTTGCTATTTATAGTAAAAAACAGGAAAATATAAATATGATTACGTAAAAGGTAATTTAGGCCACAAGCTTGGCAGCTGTTACAGTGGCATATAAATATATGTAAATTTATTGTATAAACAAAAATGGTTGTACATTTAAAAGGAAACTTACAGAAACTTTACTTTATTAACTTTTGTAGAGGGATAAAAATATTCTTTTTGATAAGCTGCAACATAATATTAGACCATAGCTAATACGTAAATGATTACTATAATAAATTGTTTTACAAATAACATAAAAATGTTTAAGTACTACAGCATTCTACGAAACTTTTAATTAAACACAAAGCACTTTCTGGATGTACACAAATGTCTCTTTTTACTAATCTTAAAAATCAAACAAAAAGTAAAGTTACTCGAGATAGATATGGACCTCGTCAATAAACATCAAGTAGTTAGTAGAAACCATTAAACATTTAAAGCATGGTTTCCATCATGGAGACTAGACAAGGAGTACGAACTCCATGTATGCAAATAGGGCTATCAAAATAAGAGGGCGCTGGTGTTCCATTTGTACCAAAATGGCGACCAATGAGGGCGTAGTTTGAAATAAAATAAATAATTTTTAATTATTTCATTATTAGTTTATTTACACTTTACACAATGAAAAAAATAGTTCGATCTATCAGATATAAATAATAAAAACCAATATAATAATTTACGATTATTTAATTGTCTATATTCATACCAGTACATAAGGAAAACTAGCGACGCTAGTGGTGAAAAAAGTAAACCTAATATGAACGATACCGTGGACAGATTTTGGCAATTCCCCCGGTCGAGTGCGTACTCCTTGTCTAGTCTCCATGGTTTCCATGTTGATGTAACCATACAAGAGAAAAAACGGCACTTATATTCTATTCAGTTCTTATTCCTATCTCAGCAGATAATACATTTGGGTTCTTTGGTTGGTCCTTCAGTTTCTTGGGTTGTTATACATGATAACACGTTTAAAAATATAATTATATAAAAGCGAAAGGTCACTCATCACCATATCTCAAAAACTATAAGACCTACAAACTTGAAATTTGGTTCCCTTTATAAGGGTTTAATGGGGGTCGGATATTTTTTATACAGCAATCAACACGCCACGCTAACTCCGTTGCGGGTACATCGATTTAGAACCCAAAAATGTGGTTAGATTTTTTTGTCTGTTTGTCTGTGCGCGCATCACATGAAAACAACTGATTCGATTCGAATGCGGCTATTTGTCTTCGTTTAACTTAACATCTGATATATAATAATTTTGGCATGATTTTTTATTCGGGATAGTTGAAAGCATGAAGAGTGACATAGGCTACTTTTTATACAACAATCAACACGCCACGCGAACGACGTCGCGGGTACATCGATATAGAACTCAAAAAAGTGGTTAGATTTTTTTATTGTCTGTCTGTCTGTATGTTTGTGCGCGCATCACATGGAAACTACTGATTTGATTCGAATGCGGTTTTCACAGATGTATTTGTCTTCTTTTAACTTAACACCTGGTGTATAAAAATTACATACGTGCTAAAATTTAGTTTTGATATTCGAAACTAGATGGCGCTATGAGGTTATCAAAAGAAATGACTCCAAATTACTATATCCTACAGATGATTAGGTCCAATATAGAACTGTCATATATCAACATTATAAGATAGTCATAATCGGTGTTGTATGATTTATTATTATCAAAATCTATTCACTGGTTGCAGCGTGATTGACTGACAAGCATGAAATTTTTAATAAAATAATTGAAAGTAGTTAGGCCAGACTTATTTTACTAAGGATATTCCTACAGAATGATTAAAATTAAAATTTTATATGTAAAATAGATAGTCATTAAATCATTTTAGAATATTCCAATTTTACGCGGGCAAAGCCGCGGGTAAAAGCTAGTACGGATACAATTTTAGACATACCAAACAATTGAATCCTCAAATACCAAGGTTATGTCATGGTCAACTCTATGCGGTTTTCTTCTAAGAATCAACACCAATTAAATAAAAGCGGATATTAAAAAAAAATAAAATTCAAAAACAATTTTCTGTTATACTATAATAAATAAAATTGTAAGACGATTGCGTATCAAATCGTTTAATGTACCGACATTTATTTTTAATATCTAAAGTTAAAATTATTTTAAATGTATGTATTTCGAAGAAGAACAAACCTAATTTACATAACCGTACTACTAAAATTATTTTTTTTACAGTTATCTTACATAATTTAAAAATTGCAAATCAATATAATAGTATTCAATTCTGTGTTACTAGGAAATGATTGCGTTGTCAAAATTATCGCAAAAGATCTTCAATAATTTTTTATTTAATATTATTATACATATGTATTCTGACATTCACGTCGAATTATTATACAAAAGTATTAGTAACTACAGTAACCTATTATTAATAAAATTTGATATTTTATTTATATTATTTATATCTTAACAACTTTACCGTTAATAATCATAATCCGGTAAACAAATTTACTTACTGGAAGTATAAAAGTATATTATTGGAAATAATACAGGCGACGTAAACTTAAACAAGTTAAATAACGGCAAATATTTTGAGAATTCATTTAAAAATGAAGATAATATTGAATTCGTGAAGTACCACTATGTCTATTAAATTAGTAGTAGTTTCATTTCATCATATTACCTATATATAATTTATCCTTGTAAGTAAATTTGTTAAAGGGGTATACGAGGTCTGTCTAAAATGTATACGACCTACCTACATCTCCCAGCTGGCATTATAATTATCATCGGACGAGCGACATTTTTTTAACTAGTTTCCATTTGATTAAATAACACTCGCTCAGCGGTGTTTCCACTTCCGTGGGAGTCCTGGAAGTTTTTCGAATTGCCTTCATTGATTTCGTCATATTATCGTCAACCTTTTTTTGGTTTCAAATCAATATCCTTTTAGCGGTTTTTTAAATTTGGAGATAACCAAATGGGCGACGAGAGACATTCTTTAAACTAGTTTCCATTTGATTAAATAACACTCGCTCAGCGGTGTTTCCACTTCCGTGAGAGTCCTGGAAGTTTTTTCAATTGCCTTCATTGATTTCGTCATATTATCGTCAACCGTTTTTTGGCTTTAAATCAATATCCTTTTAGCGGTTTTTCAAATTTGGAGATAACCAAATAAAAATTATATCGGGACTGTACAAAAGGAGTACAATATTTTGTTTTGTAAAAAATTGTTGTAATGAGTATACCTATACCTAAGCTGACGTATTATTGTGATTAAAAATCAAATTTTCGCTACCGTTATAGAGACTTTCATGGTTGTATGTTTGTATGTATGTATGTATGTATGTATGTATGTATGTATGTATGTATGTATGTATGTATGTATGTATGTATGTATGTATGTATGTATGATGTTAGGGATAAGATCTATTGTGTCTCCCTTTTCTTGCTATATTTCTGATGATTCCTCAGACTTATAGCAGCTCTTCTAGTCCTATCTTCCTTAGAAAGTTTAGGATATCATTGGGTTTTAAATTAGGTAGTTCTTCCCTTTCTATTTCGTATGACCCTAGGTATTTGACCCTAAAAGTACTTAATGCCATGCGTTCTGAAAGTATGTGTATTGAGGTTTCATCCTCTACCTCACAGAATCTGCGGTTTGCTTCATCTACTAATCCTAGTTTCTTTATGTGTCCTCTTAATCGTCAGTGACCGGTTAGTATTCCTGTTATAATTCGGAGGTTTTTCTTACTCAGGTTAAGACAGCTGTGAGATCTCTTCTGCTTATAGTTTCCCAGGAGCGTCTTCGATTGTCTTAGTTCTTCTAGATCATTCCAGTACTTGGATTTTTCGCTATCCATGTTTTTCCTTAGTTTTTCTAAGATTGTACTACTGCTGATTCCACAGGATGGTTCTGGTCCCAGGTATGGGGTTTCAGCTCCTTTTTTTGCCAGCTTGTCTGCTGTTTCATTTCCTTCTATTCCTACGTGTCCTGGAACCCATAGGAGGCTAAGAGTGTTATTTTGTCCTAGTTAATTTAATTTGCCTAGGCAGACTTTCATGGTTAAAGACATCGTTATCTATTGGGCAAATTATTATATTCAAAACAAAAAATTTACAAAAAAAGCAATCATGTTTTAAAAATCAATTTTTCAAAAATACTTTAAAAAGGGCAGCGTTTTAAAGAAAGTATGACATAGATGTTGCCAAAGTGATAAACGGCATTAAAACCAGTAATGGGACAGGTTTACTCCAAACATCCACCTTTCGTTCCATACATGTAACATTTTATTACATTAATCAGTGAGATGAGCTTTGTAAAGAAATGGTTGCACGCTCTCAAAGGTTAAAATTAGCAGAATGTCCTTCCAAGTAGGGCTTGGTTGTCCAAACGTCATGCACTCCTCTTCATAAATCCACCTAGACACATTTAAGAAAGCTTAAACATCTTCTACTGTTCCCAAACATGATGATAGGTGCAGCCTCAGTTCACATTTTTGTCGTTTGTAGATTTTTTACGAAGATGTTTAGTCATGTTTTACTCTTTTATTTGCTTTATTTCTGTCTGAGCTGTATTTTTGGCTTTTTGCATCTCCAGTTACCGGATCGTATTTTGGTAATTTCCTTAGTTTACGTATAGTTCTTTGTGACGACTCATTTTTTTGTAAAACGTGTAGTTTTTCATACCTGTAAATCATAAATATTTTTTAAGTTTGGTGCTATTTAAGCATTTAAGGACACCAGATTGGGATGTTTTGGCCATAATTGATTGCTGTTTGTAATATATACATAGTAGTCGTTCTTTCAGTCTTCTGTACCTTGATCTTACTGGGCCGACCCTAATACTGAAACTAATATTTTTTAAAAATGCCGCTTTGGTTTTGGGAATTTCCATTTTGCATGATTGCCGTGTAGCCTTCTATTAAATACTCTATGGAATACTAACTAGAAACACTACTTTTATGGGTTCTCTTCCACTGAATTCTATAATCATGTATCCCTTTATTTTAAATCCGTGTAGGTATTTTTCTGTAATGGGGTTTAGTTGTTCTTCTTGTTGTCAGATTCTTTTAAGTAGAATCCTTTTTGTAAACTTATTTAGTTATTTTGGCCCATAGTTTTGAAAAAACTTTGGGTTTCTTATTGGAATTTCTCAGGATTCCATTGATAATTTCTGCCTTCTGCGAAGGTCTGTTTAGGAAGTCATATTCTTCTACAAAAATAATTACTGGCTTTCTATTAAAAAACCCGTGCTTTTAATCAAACATTTTGCTTAAGAGATTCTGTTCAAAAAAATATAATGATCGGTCGGATCACAGGCATGTAGGGTTCAATATTGTCACCCCTAAAATTATTGAAATTACGTTTAGCAATTCACGGAGAACGAATTGGGAGGACTATGTAAATTCCCCTAATCAAAATCTCGAGGACAGAACAGTGTCAATACGAGATGTGCCCAGTTTGGAGTAGTTTGGACCGGGAGGTGGACAGGGTAAGCGAAGATACTAGGTCCGCTTATCGTGAAAGCTGCCCGGAACGGACAAGGAAATACACAAAAAACACTCCCTGGTAAAACGAACACCTACAGAAGCTTAGGGCTCAGGTAAGAAGGCTGTTTAATAAGGCCAAAACCGTTCATAACTGGGAAGAGTACATCTGCGGGTTGGATGCCAACATTAACGCAACCCATCAATATTTAAAGTCTATAAAACGTCACGTTCTTGTTCTCACCGAAACACAAGTTTCTGGGAAAAATAGCATGAAGCATCTTAAATTTCCAGGTTACGAATTTTACCATAACTTTAAACGGCACCATGGAATATGTGTTTGCGTAAGAAGCATACTTTCCTGCTTTAGATTACCTGCACTAGAAAACAACAGAGACAACATCCTTTGGCTTAAATTAACACTAAAAGCAAATTTATATGACGTATTTATCGGCCATCAGAGTGTTATTGCGACGAACTACTAGACTATTTATCATAAAAGATCGACCACCCTAATAGTGAGTACCCCTCTGCTAAGATAATTATGCTTGGGGACCACGAAAAGTGGCTTAAGTCCAACAAAACGGACACAGAAGGCAGGCTAACTGAAGAGTTTCCAATTAGCCATGGGCTGTCCCAACTAATCGACAAGCCCACTTGATTTTCCAGAGCTGCCAATCAGAGTTCTAATACTCTGGATCTTTTTCTGAATACTCACCCTGAGCAATATAATGTACCTAAATGTTCTGTCTCCCGTAGGAAACTCTGATAATGCTTTAGTAGAAGTCAAATGTCCAATCGAACCTCACTCATTCGAAGCACCTCCAAAGAAAACTTTTTGGAATTTAAAGAAGCAGATTGGGAAGGCCTTCGAGACTACTTTGCAACTCTTGCCTGAAATCCAATCTGCTTTATCAACGAAGATCCATCGGCAGTTTGCAACAGTATAAGTGAAATCATTCAGTGTACCATGGAAGCTCACATGTCTCACTTTACCAAAGGCTTTAAAGCCAAACAGAAGCCATGGTATAATAAAGATTGCGATGTAGGTCGGAAAGCTAAGATCAAGTCCCACAAATTATTTATACAAAATCCGTCAGAAGAAACAAAACAAGATGATATAAACGCTGGAAGCAGATACAACACCACTATTTCCAATTCCAAAAGTCTCTTCGACGCTCGAATAAGAGAAAAAGTAATATCAAACCCTAATGGAAGCCTGTCCTTTTGGACTCTCGCCAAACATATCAACAACAATTTTACAAATCAAAGGAATGAAAGGAAAACTAGTATTTTTCTTAATGAAGCGTGTATTAAAATTATAAAATTGTTAGCTGAGCGCTTTTGGCCTAACACCGGCCATCATCGGAGCTAAAAGTCCTAAGGTTAATCACTACACCAAAGGAAAAGGAACAATGGACTGTACAGTATTGTAGACAAATATAATCAGAAAGCTTCGAACTGCTAAGCTATCGGGAGTTACACGTGTTACACCATAAAAGAAGACATATGCTGTCAAGGGTTATTTTTATATAATTTTAAGGAGAACATTTCCGTCATACATGATTTTTGTATAGCTTTAACCATTAAGGTAGTACGTTCATGAAAGCAATATTTCAAGAATTTCTTAAAATTTAGAATATAAGTTATTAAACGTATAATACACCTGCTGTAAAAAATTGAAGACGATTTGCCACATCTAACAAGAGATATTTGCATTTGAAAATTACATGATTTGTACAGGTAGCATGGGGCAAGCGTGGGAAAATTAAGAATTTTATTTTATTTTTCAATGAATTACTTTCACCATTTTTATGAAAAACTGTTATTACTTGAATTAATATATCTAGATAATATAAAAAAATATAGGAATTATTTACCACATAGTTTTGATAAAAAATTAAAATAAATAACTGGGGTTAGCGATTATTTTCTGTGGAGGGGATATGACGACTAGTGTTATGAAAACAATGTGGCAACGTCGTCATAAGGAATATGTGGGATTAAATAGGAATAGTGCGAGTTTTTAAATCAATTTAATATTGTTAACGAGAACTATTCCAAACTTTTGTTTAATAACAATAATTGATACTAATTGACTTAAAAAAATGAATTTCAAAGCGTATTATTTTAAATCCACAAAGCGAAACCCTTCGCATCCCTAGGTTAACTTCACTCTTTTTGACAAATCGTTGGCTTTTCTTTTTAATTGTACAGCATTTTTTATTTTGTTTATGTACTTTTTTAATATATCTGCCTTTATAAGGCATACGATCACCCATAATTATTTATTTATTTCAATAAAAAAACTAAGTTGTTTGCATATAAGTACTGCGTATAAACTGTAAATAACTTGGAATTTGGAATAAGGAATAACGTGACCTTGCCACATTTCCAAACAGAATTATATTTCACAATATATGTGTATACGTTTAAGGGATAGAAGTACACTGATGTTAACAAATTTAACGTACAGTCATAGTACAAACAAACGTGCTTAACGATAGTGCGATTCCGAAACTTTTTGACTGGACTGTCGCGGAGGAACTACCCTAAGGGTGCACACGCGACGAAAGCTTAAAAAATGTAGTAACTTCTCCCGTTTTTCCAACATTTCCCTTCACTGCTCTGCTCTTATTGATTGTAGCGTGATGAAAAGTATACTATAACCAGCTTAGGAGTATGAAAAAAAAATGTACCAAGTTTTGTTAAAATCCGTCAGGTAGTTTTTGTTTCTATAACGGTTATACCGACAGACAGACAAAAATTGTACTGATTGCATTTTTAGCGTCAGTATCGATCCCTAATCACCCCCTGATAGTTATTTTGGAATAGTATATTGTAATACAAGTGTTACAATGACAGAGGTTTCGTAGTACGAGTTCAGTTTGTGAAACGAACCGCCAAGCGGTGAGTTTCGCAAAGAACGAGTACTACAAACCGTCATTGTAACTCGAGTGTTACATACTATTTTTTATAATGAACTTTTAAAAGTATAAAAAAAAGTAAAATGAGAGTTTTTCGAAATATATATTTATGTTGGCAATCTTGACAGTTTTGACACTTGTCAGTTTTAATGATTTTAAATTAGAATGTTTGTCAAATTTGTATAAAATATTCCGAATTTAGCAATAACGCTGATAATGTAGTTAATAATTTACTACAACATACTTCTTGATTTACTACCTGAACTCTTTCGTTGAAAATCAGTGCAGTGCAACCAATTGCGTAAAACAAAAAGTTACCAAAAACAGTGTTACAATGAATCTATTTCGATACTGTTTTTAGTGTCGAAATAGAAACTTTGTGAACGTGAATTATAAAAATATATTTCATGTACAGAATTGACCTCTTTACAGATTTATTATAAGTATAGAAGATTATGCGAAAATTTTGGAAAAAAATATACTTTATAACCCATTCAAAAATAGATATTTATTTAATAATTTATCCAATGTAGCCATTATATAATACTTAATAGATTCTGATTGAAAATGTGATAATTATCATACATATTTATAATTTAACAGAAATGAACATCGCGACTACTTATTTAATTGTTTAATTAAATATTTTTTGTAGTGAGTAATGTCCGGAAAATTGTAATACAGTGCAGTAGAGGCTAAAATTCATTCCTATGTTCTATAAAAACATTGTATAAAGCGACGCTGGTTGCTAGCCGAAAACCCATTGGCACAGCTGGCCAAAAGCACAAAATGGCGATAGGACTCCTGTGTGAGCGTTCGTTGTTTTTGTGTTTCTTGACACATATTTCCCCAACATTCTTTGCTCCCAAGTACCCAACACTTTTGCTAGCCAAGTGCAATACTCTTCTTGGTTATGCCGCACTGATGACGGCTAATGAGCCAGAAACATGCATGTCTGCGGTTACCATTCCTACTTGTAACCATGATCCTTGTTGCGTTGCATTCCCGTTATCCTCCCTTTTTTATATTAATACGCGTTTTCTTGGCACTTTGTTTATATATATATATATATATATATATATATATATATATATATATATATATATATATAAATAAAGGGAATAACGGGAATCAACGCAACAAGGATCATGGTTACAAGTAGGAATGGTTGATTCCCGTTATCCTCCTTTATTTTTATATTAATACGCGTTTTCTTGGCACTTTGTTTATATATATATATATATATATATATATATATATATATATATATATATATATATATATATATATATATATATATATATATATATATATATATATATATATATATATATATATATATATATATATATGAATAATGGTATAGTGACTGGTTGAATATAACGTGAAGTCAATAGTGGAGTTGCAGTCAATATTATGGCCAATGTAAATAAAGAAAACTCTTTTATTTTTGTCAAGCTTTCGAATTTATTCAATTCTTTTTCAGGACATCTGTGGTGAAGAAAAATTTTTTATATAATAAAATTTTTTTTTTTATAATGTTTTGTATGTGATAACTTACTAATACGTGAGGTTATGAAAGAAGCTGCGAATTCTGTTTGACAAAATTAAAGTAAATCATACTATTAAAATACATAAAAACATATACATTTAAAACTTATTATAAGCCATTATCAAACGCTATGAACTAGAGACGATTCCAAAAGTATCGCGACAGCTCCGGTTTTCCCACCTATCTTTACCGTCGACTCGAACGCTAGCGATTACCCAGTTCGAGAGGTTTTGTAAAGATGGCTCTAGCGAACGCTTTCTACTCCGTCTTTCGATAAAAATAGATTCCAGTGGCGTAACAATTTTAATTTTTTTGGTGAATTTGGTTTTTATTTGGATTTGTAAATTCTGTAAAAAATACGCAAATTAAACAATTTAAATGTTTATTTTTTCTTTCTAGTTAAAAGTTTTATATACATTTTTAATTAAGTTCATCAATTAAGTTTTGCTCAATTTAGCTCATAACAATTCTTACTTTTAAATTGTTATTACCCAGCGAAGACCACGGGGAGGTATGAGCATTCTTCACCAACGGGATGGAGCGGTGAGGTATAAATTTTAGCGAGGTTACGAGTGTTAGTACCTATTTAAACATAAAAAATAATAAATATATAAAAAATATCACAGATCAATATCACAGATAATATCACAAAATTGAAACAAAGTCAATTGTAAAATAAAAACTTAAAAATGAATTCTTCAAAAAAAATAAAAAAAATTCTGATAAAACCATAAAGAAAATCTAAAAAAAAAATTCTGAAAAACTAAAAAAAAAATTCTAATTCAAACTAAAAAAAAATCTTCAAAAAAACTAAAAATAAATTTAGTTGTCAGTTTCGTCAATTTGGTCGCCAAATGTAAGCTCATTATCTGAACATTCTGAGCTCCATTCTTCGGAACTGCATGTATTGACATTGAAAACTAAATCTTGGGCAGTGTCTAATAGATGCTCTTTTTTCATTAAATCTAATTCGTACCAATGTACATCTTCGCAAACTCTTCTCCACTCCTCAGTGGTAATGCTGGAGAACTTCTGTCTTGCAAGATTTTCGACGTCACCACATCTAAATGTTATATTATGACTTCCAACCCAATTTTTGCCCGCAGCCCAAATTTTTTCTATAGGGTTTAATTCTGGGTGATATGGTGGTAATCTTACAACATAGTGTCCGTGTTTTCTTCTTTTCTCATCTAGAACGTATTTTAGAAAGCGGGGTTTGTGCGATTTTATTACTTCATAGAGTTCGACTTTTGTCAAGTCGACTGTATGAGGGATGCTCTTATCCGTTAGCCAATTCAACATGACTTCCTTTCTAGATGAGGCGGTTGGGAGTCTTTTCATCATTGTATTGTGATAGCTAGCATTATCTATCACCAACACACTTTTTTCTGGAATGTTGGGAATGAGCTGTGTTCTCACCCAACGCATGAAATTTTCCGTGTTCATGTCATCGTGATAATCTCCAGTCTTTTTTCCAGACTTAAATATTAACAGTCCATTTTCCACACACCCCTTTTCTCCTCCTGCATGTACCATAATTAGCCTTTGTCCCTTGCTATAAGGCGCTTTTAATGTTTGGTCTGGTTTGGTCGTATCTATCCATGTTTTTGTAGAGGTATGCGAACTATGGAAATAAGTTTCATCGGTATATATAATATTTCTACCGTCGCGGCGAAAATCTCTAATTTTTTTCAAAAACTCTACGCGTTTTAACCTTACATCGTGGCTTTCCATAAGTGCTTGTCGATTGTCTGGTGTTTTGTCCCAGGTGAAACCTAATTTTTTTACAACCCTTCTAAAGGATTGTAATGACCCTTCAAAACCTACTTGGGCGTCCTTCACTCTTTGTAGAGCCTTTTTCATCGTTGGGCGTTGTTTTTCTATGATATAAAAGTTGTTAATAATGGATCGAATTCGATCTCCTTGCCCTTGACTAATAAATGTTTTAGAATTCGGACGACCCCTCTTTTTTTGAGAATTACTTAAATTTAAATCATTTGAAGTTGATGTCGAGGGACGGTCGTCAATGACGACTGATGTTGACATTTTTGTAACATCATCTACTTCTAAAGCACTTATTTTTTATTTACTCGATGGATGACATCCTTAGAAACACCCGTAGCTGCCATAATTCGTTGGCGAAAATTATTGATTGGAATTTGTAGCCCATTTTTGGCTTCGTTTTTCATAAATTTACTTACGGAGTTAATAATTTGGTAGGCATCCGCCGAGTAATGCTTTCTTCCCATTTTTGCGATGAAAAAATAAAAATACACCCGGTGAAACGAGGCACAAATTCACGACGCCGCTGGGACTAACAAACACCGCACACGGAATCCGCTTAGCAATTGAATAGTACTAGAATTCTCCGACTGCGCTCTGGAGGCGCTGCGGCGCGCGCCGATCGGAGATCGTCGGCGAATATCCCCACATTGCCGAATTTTACTGGAGCTGTCGCGATATTTTTGTAATCGTCTCTACAGAAAAAATAATAGAAATGTTTAAAATAATTTTCCTGAAAGGGATTATTTTCACAATATGTACAGAATAAAAAATACCTATCTATCAATGGGTCAAAACCAGATTGCAGGTACTGTTTATAAAAGTTGGGTTGTTTGTGTCCCTGGTGGCACCTATAAAGTATTTGTTATTATTTTTACTGCATAAAGTAGTAGTAACGATGTCAGTTTATTGTGATTTTAAGTTACAGTGGTAAAAATTTAGCAGTGAGAGACTTTTTACGACCGCACTAAATGACTTATTTTCGTTGACAACTCTCGTGGCGGAGTAGGTATCTACACATTTCAGAAAAGCGAGAGGAAAACTTTTAAGAGGACGACGTCCGATTTGGATAAATTATTTTGCTCTTTATTAAAAAAATAAGTGGTAAACAATGCTAATTTTAAAAACAGTTGTTCGTTATGAAGGTACCAACGATTTAAGCTTAAACATTTAAAAATTGTATATCCTGGCCGGAAAATAAAACTTTTTTTATTAGCTTTTAATGTTCATGTCTAACTTTGTTTCTGTATGTTAGCAAAGTATGTAGTAAACAATTTAAAGAATCCTGTCTTCTTTATTTACATCTCCAAAATTCAGACAAATAGTATTTTTTTGAGTAGTGAACTTTCTTAATTTGAATGTGACTATTTTTTAAGGACATTCTATTGAAGTAAAACGACAATAGGTTTATCTGTTAAAATATATGCAAGATAAGTAATTCAAGGAATGGCACGTGCCATTAATATTAAAAATTTGTAAACTACTGTATAGAAATCATGTCCACACTTCTAGTAGTAGCTAAATACCTGTATAAATATTGTACGTTACAGAGGCGTATCTTTCGTCAACATTATTGAAAAAATATTTAACTGACTTTCCCCAAATGAAATATTTTCTACAGATCAACACTATTGTTTATTAATAGTGTATTATTAATTAAGTGGGAAAGTCCATTTTCCTTGGTTAAGATTTAACATGCAAACCCAAGGTTGGTAATGTTCTTAGGCGTTTTCTACGAGTTGATCATATAGGTATGCTGCAGATAAAGTTTTCTTATCGCCTACAAAATTGTATTAATTATGTATATGACATTATTTCAAACAGCTTTTTTTTGTCATCAGATATGAAAGTTATGACATGACAGTCGATTTCTAGAGATAAAAACTAGCACTTTTTGAAAACGTATTCCATTACGTAGATGTACCTACGTTTTATATAGTCTCAGAAAAAAAACTTTTTCATACCTCGGTCGAAAGTACGTTCTTTCGTCCCTAATTGCAGGAAAGAAAGTTTAACATTTACTCCCTGTTTACGGCGGGACGAAAGTTGAATTTTCGGCCGTGCGCGTCATGATGTTTTGTCGTCTTTAAAATTTACTCCCTGTTTACGGCGGGAGGAAAAATTTCTCATGCGTAGTTACACTTGTAACTAGGGACTGTTTATTCTCGTGTCATTTCTATTTCTATCTATAACCTTAAAAATAATCATCAATGACAAAACTTGACTCTTTGTGTATTTGATGCCTGTCCCACGAGCAGCTGCACTCGCTTCGCTCGTTCCGCAAGTACTTTCGACCGAGGTATGAAGAAAAATAGTATACACTACACGGGCCAAAAGTTGAAATCTCGGTCCTGCGCGTCATGTTGCCCTCGGCTTTTCGCCTCGGGCATCATGACGCGCAGGGCCGAAAATTCAACTTTCGTCCCTTGTAGCGTAATATACTATTTACAAAAATTGAACTGCCTTCAAAAAAATGCACTGAAAATCTATCTATACTTATAATAAATCTGTAAAAAGGTCAATTCTGTACATGAAATATATTTCATGATTAGGGATCGATACTGATACCAACAAATGCAATCAGTAAAATTTTTGTCTGTCTGTCTGTATAACCGCTATAGAAACAAAAACTACTCGACGGATTTTAACGAAACTTGGTACAATTATTTTTCATATTCCTGTGCTGGTTATAGTATACTTTTCATTACGCTACAATTAATAGGAGCAGAGCTGTGAAGGGAAATGTTGGGAAAACGGGAGAAGTTACTCCATTTTTTAAGCTTACGTCGCGTGTGTAACATTAATGGTTAAATCTAAACAGAAATCATCTTATTTTTATAATTTGGAGGTTAACTGTGAACGGATTTTACAATACTTCACCCACAAGGGGGAGTTGCGGGGGCGTGAAAAATAAAAAATAAAATAAAATTTAAAATCTATAAGTCCTACAGATTTAAAACTTTGCAAGATAGTTATTTTTATAATATAGAGGTCAACTGTCAACGGATTTTACAAAATTTCACCCACAGAGAGGGTTGCGGGGGCGTGAAAAAATAATGAAAATTAAAATCAATGAGTCCTACAGGTTTGAAACTTTGCAGAATAGTTATTTTTATAATTTTGAGGTCAATTGTGAATGGATTTTACGAAACTCCACCCACAAGGGAGGGTGCGGGGGCGTGAAAAATAATAAAAATTAAAATCCAAAAATCCTACAGGTTTGAAACTTTGCACAATAGTTATATTTATAATTTTGAGGTCAATTGTGAACGGATTTTAGAAAATTCCACCCACAAGGGCATGCGGGGGAGTGAAAAATAATCTATACATATAATAAATCTGTAGAAATGAAAATTCTGTACATTAAAGATACTTAAAAAATAATTAGCGGGGGGTGTTACTACATCGATATAGAACCCACAAAGGTGGTTAGATTTTTTTGTCTGTCTGTCTGTATGTTTGTATGTTTGTGCGCGCATCACATTAAAACTACTGATCCGATTGGAAAACGGTTTTCACAGATGTATTTGTCTTCTTTCATTGACTTATTAACAGAAACTATAATTTTAAACCAGCATAGTTATTGATATAAAACTATAGAGAAAACTCCAAGAAGTTTAATAATATCATCTGTATGGTATGGTATAATTTTACCTTCAAAGTTCATTTATTTTAATCAAATCTTTTTGCCATAAAACCAAATGAAAACTTCCAATTCTTTAAAGACTCACTTAAATTATCTAGAATATTTTTAATCATTTCAAATAACTATGCTCAGCATAATTTAAAAATGAATTCTACAAAATCCCAGGTCATGCTTTTTGGTGGGCCGGCAGCTCGTGAGAGAGTTACTGATAATACTTATTCGAATTGAGATTGACGGTCTAAACTTGCCCATTGTGGCCTCCGCCAGAATATGGGAGTTGTTATAGATACCAATCTAAGGTTTAAATTGCATATTAACAGCTTAATTGCAAAAAGTTACTCTGTGCTAAAAATTCTGTACCAAAGTAGACATTTGTTAAGTTCTAGTGTTAAAATCTTACTGTGTGATTCATGTTGGTAGTATAAACAATTCTACTTTAATGTGTTTATTAGGTTGGCTAAACTGATGACATGTGTCAGTACAGTAAGTAGATGTACGTAGTGTAGCTCTGTTGATGCGTTGTGGTATTTTTGTTAAATAAACATTTTTACTAATTTCCAAACACTCTTTTCTTTCTTTTACCAGCAAGTTATATGAACAGGTTATGGGCCCAGTCTGGTAAAAGGGAAAGGATAAGTAGTTTTCGGGAAAAGTGAAGGAAAACGTAGAAACAAAAACTTTGGTGATACGCGGTACCGGGTCGGGATTGTCGGGAATAGTGACAAAATGGCGTCGGAGAAGAATCAATCTTTGAACAATTTTAACATTAAGGCATTTGATGGAAACGGGTTTTCTACTTGGGAATACCGGGTCAAATTAATGTTGGAACAAAGGGAAGTTCTTGATGTCATAAGTAAAGATCCCCCAACAGATGCTACTGAGTTAACAAGTTTCAAGAAATCTGATATTTTAGCAAGAAATGTAATAGTAAGGTGTCTTGATGATAAGATATTGGAGATGGTACGAGATAAGAAAACAGCGAAAGAAATGTTGAATGCTTTGAAATCAACATATATGAAAACCGGTATGGCAAACCAAATTCAGTTGCAGAAGAAACTTAGAAGTCTTGTATTCAATGGTAAATGTTCACTGAATGAATATTTGATGGAATATGAAAAGACTGTGACCGATCTAAGAAATGCTGGTGGAAAACTGGAAGAAACCGAAGTAGTAACACAGCTGTTATCTGGAATGCCAGACACTTATCAGCCAGTGGTAACGGCAATAGATGTACTGTTTAGTCAAAACCCAACGAATATTTCATTAGAATTTGTAAAGAACAAGTTATTGTTAGAGGAACAGAGACAAATCAAGAATGAAGAAGGTGAGGAACAAATAAGCCATGCATTTGTTGGAGAAAGAAGTCATCGAAGGTTCAATACGAAGTATAAGAGACCGACTTTTAGGAGTAATGAAACTAGAAGCAGCTCAACGAGTTTTAAAGGTAAATGTTTCAAATGTGGAAACAGTGGCCACAAGAAATATGAGTGTCCACAACAAAACATGACGAGTCATGTAGCAGAAGTTGGAGAAGAAGAAGAAATAACCTTCATTTGTCAGGTAAATAAAAACGAAGAAGAGACTGACAAGGTCGAATATCAAGATGGTGGAAGTGTTTGTTTACATTCAGAAATAAACAATATTTCGTTTATTATCGACAGTGGAGCGTCTTGCCATTTATTAAATTCGAAATTTGAGGAATATTTATATAATGTGAAAGTACACGAACAGAAAATAAATGTTGCAAAAGTCGGAGAAACAGTGAATTCGAGAAAACAAGGTAACTTAAAAGTGTTGACAAATACAAAATCACAAGTTGAACTAAAGAACGTTTTATTGTGTGATGATTTGGCTTATAATTTATTGTCGGTAAAGAAAATGGAAGAAAAAGGACTAAAAGTTGTATTTGAAAAAGGCGAAGTGAATGTTTATAAAAACCATAATCTTATTTTAAAAGGACAGAGGAATTGTGGTTTATATACTGTCAAATGTGAAATTATTAACAATGTTGCGTGTGCGGTAAATGACAATAATTTGTGGCATAGAAGAATGGGACATTCGGCAAAATATCCATCGAGTAAAGTGTGTGAAATTTGTTTAAAAGGAAAGCAAACTTCAAGTCCAGTACTTAAAAATATTCCAGAAGAGAAAAAAGCAAGAAGAATTCTCGATATTGTGTCTTCGGATATTTGTGGACCCATAAAACCAGAAACTAGAGATGGATACAAATATTTTATATCTTTTATAGATCATTTTAGTCATTTTGCTGTGGTATATTTAATAAGAAATAAAGATGAAGCAACGGAAAAGTTTAAAGAGTATATTGCAATGGTAAAAGCGAAATTTACAAAAGGAATTAAAATTTTGAGGTGTGATAATGGGGGTGAGTATACTGCAAAGTCATTTAGAGATTTATGTAAAAGAGAAGGAATTGATATACAATTTACTGTTAGTAGAAATCCTCATCAAAACGGAGTAGCTGAACGATTTAATCGAACAATTTTAGAAAGAGCACGATGCATGTTATTTGATTCTCCTTTGGACAAAATTTTTTGGGGAGATGCAGTTGTCACGGCAGTATATTTGATAAATAGAACCCCTACTTCAATAGTAGAAAAAACACCAGCAGAAATATGGCATGGTATGAAACCTGAAATGCAGAAAATTAAGGTATTTGGATGTGTAGCTTATGCTCACATACCAAAAGAAAATCGTACAAATAATAAATTAGACGAACGTTCAACGAAGACTTTTATGATAGGTTACTGCAGTAATGGTTATCGCTTATGGGATTATACTAAAGAAAAAGTGATACATGCACGTTCAGTAATCTTTGATGAACAAGTAGAAAAGTTAGAATCAAAAGAAAGAATTATTGAAGTTGAAAGTAAAGAAAATGAGATAAGTGATAAAACAATTGAAGAAAGTGAAGAGATCACGAATATAAGAGACGAAGATAGCAAAATAGAAGAAGAAAACAATGATACTAGAAGAAGTACTAGAACCAGAAAAATTCCAACACATTTACAAGATTATGATTTAGAATATGATACACATTTGGTATATGCTCTTGCAATTGATCATACTGTAGGAGAAATTCCAAAGACATTTAGTGAAGCAGTAAAAAGTGGTTGGAAAGATGCTATAAATGAGGAGTTAAAAGCATTAGAAAAAAATGAAACTTGGACAATGGTGGAACCGTCAGCAGATGCAGTTATTATAGATTCAAAGTGGGTATTTGCAGAAAGAGTGACCAACAACGAGGTGAAAAAGAAAGCCAGATTAGTCGCTAGAGGCTTCCTACAACCAATTAGTGAAGAAGAGTGCTACGCACCGGTGGCAAGAATGGTAACATTACGAATCTTACTAACCATGGCAGCTGAATATGATCTAGCTATTCATCAGCTGGATGTTAGATCAGCATTTCTCAAGAGTAAGTTAAGTGAAGTGATTTTTATGAAACCTCCTGAAGGTTTATGTGGTTATAGTGAAGGTCAAGTGTGTAAGTTAGAAAAGGCTTTGTACGGTTTACGTCAAAGTCCAAAATGTTGGAATGATTGTCTTAATGTACATTTAATTAATTTGAATTTTAAAAGATCTCAAGTAGATCCATGTTTATATTTTACAGAATTTACGTTTTTACTTGTTTGGGTTGACGATTTACTTATTGTTTCTAGTTCTGATTTAGAAGTTAAAAAGATAAAAGACTATTTAATGTCAAAGTTAGAAATCAAAGATTTAACAAAAAGAGATAGTATTGTATTTTTAGGGTTAGAAATAGAAATGTTAAAAGGAAAGATTAGAATTTCACAAAAGATGCTTATTCAGAAAGTTTTGAAACAATATAATATGAGTGAATGTAAAACTTTAAAGATTCCTATACAACCAAAGACTCAACTTGTTAAAAAACCTGATAGTAATTATTATAATGTACCTTATAAAGAGTTGTTAGGTAGTTTAATGTATATAATGATGGGAACTAGACCAGATTTATGTTTTTCAATTTGTTACTTGAGTAGATTTCAAAATTGCTATGATAAAGAACATTGGGTAATTCTTAAGAATGTTTTGAGATATTTAAAGTTTACTGAAAATTTTGGTCTTGTATATAAGAAAAGTGAAAGTTGCAAACTAAATGTTTGTGCATTTGTTGATGCCGATTTTGCTAGTGATATAAATGACAGGAAAAGTACTACGGGATTTATTTTAAAAATTAATAATAATAATGTATTTTGGCAATCGAAAAAGCAGTCAGTGGTAGCAATATCAAGTTGTGAAGCTGAGTATGTAGCGTTAGCTGTATGTTGTACAGAAGGTTTATTTTTATGTAAAATATTAAAAGAGATTGTAAAGTATGATGTTTATCCTATTGTAGTTTATGAAGATAATCAATCTACTATAAAAATTGCAAATACATTTGAGACAAAAAGATCTAAACATATTGATGTAAAATTTCATTTCGTTAAAGATTTGGTTAATAAGAAAAGTATAGAAATTAAGTACATATCAACAAATGAGCAAACAGCTGATATTCTTACTAAAGCTCTAGCTGAAAGTAAATTTAATTTGTTTAGAGAGAGTTTAAATATTTATAAGTTTTGATTTTTGTAAATTGTAGAATTGGGAGGGAGTGTTGGTAGTATAAACAATTCTACTTTAATGTGTTTATTAGGTTGGCTAAACTGATGACATGTGTCAGTACAGTAAGTAGATGTACGTAGTGTAGCTCTGTTGATGCGTTGTGGTATTTTTGTTAAATAAACATTTTTACTAATTTCCAAACACTCTTTTCTTTCTTTTACCAGCAAGTTATATGAACAATTCATTAGTCCTTTCAAACTTTAATTACTGTGACGTGATTTACGGTCCTTGCTTTGATTGCACAGATAAGGCAAGAGTGCAGAGGGTGCAGAACACATGCACCAGGTTCATCCGTAGAAAGAGAAGACGTGATAGAATTTCTCATTTGGTGTCGGAGACTGGATGGCTTAATATGGCTAATCGAAGATCGTTACATAGTGTATACTTTTTTCATAGTGTGATATCGACAAAAAACCTGCATATCTTTATGACAAGATCAGATATAGAACAGATGTACATAATATAAATATTCGCCAAAAGGACACATAAGATATTCCAAAACATCGCCTACATCTTTTTGAACGGTCTTTTTCATATCAGATCACGCTACTATACAACCAAGTTCATACGTATTTGAAAACGCTATTTGTTGGCAGTTTTAAGGCTAGACTTAAAACCTTGATGTATAAGGGCCAGATCAGGTTCTATGAGTGAGCGCGGACAACGTGTTTTTTCCCAATCCTTCCTTTTTCCTTCTCCTTTCCTCTTTTATGTGGTGCTGGTTAATGGGATTTTGTAAAAAATGTCTTTGGGATGAAAAATTTTAGCAGGAAGATGACTTGTTTATCCTACTGAATTTTATTTATTTTAACAAGTGGCAGGATGTTGATCTCTTGGTGTGTTAGTTTTAGAAAAAAAATTGTTCATACTGAATATTATAATTTATATAAGCAACTAATTTCTGTTAATTTACTGTAGCTACTTGTTAATAAACATATTTTGAATTTGAACTCGGTTAATTGTGATCCGATACAAAACCATTTTAATGTAATTTAATGTGTTACAAGATTAGGAATGTAGAATTATTCTACAGTCCTTCATCTTTAAAGGCTAAAAGGTCAAAGGGTCGAAACCGGTGATTTGTACGCTATAAAGTAAACTTCAATATAATAATTACGATGGTAGAACCGCAAGGCTCCGTATTGGGTCTTTTAATTATTTTATATATTCATGAAATTAACAGTTTGGTTTCGGAATTACATTTCTTAGTAGGTATAAGCGGACGACATATCTATAGTTATTTGAAATAATGAGGATAAATTTTAGGTGATTGGATAATGAAAATTACCTTCATTTTAATGTAAAAAAGACTTCTCTTAAACGGTTTCATAATAGGTAAAAAAAAATTCTGACCTAAATATAAAGATAGAGAATGTGCCGTTGTCGACTGCACAAACAGTGAAATTCTTGGGAGTTGTTTTAAATGAAAATTTTAATTGGACAGACCATATTGTACACTGCTGGTGTCTAAATTAAAGTTACTAAGTGTTTTTTTGTTTAAAAATATAAGAGCTGTACTTATTAATTTGCAACTTATAATTTTGTATCAAGTACATGTGGACATTAGACTTAGATATGGTATTATGTTCTTGTGTAACTCCACTAATGTTCAGAGACATTTTTTTTGTTCAAAAGGCAATACTTAGATGCATTAAAGTATTGTCTAAAACCTTCACATGTAGTAATATATTTAAAATATATAAAATAATAACTCATGTTTATATTTGTTCGAGATGTCAGTACATGTTTTTGTCAGTAAAAATCAATTTATACCAGTCAAAAATACACATATTATCATTAGTTGTAATAGTTATCTGTTAAGGGTACCTACTATTTTATGATTGTAAGCTGAGTTCAGATTCGCAGTGAGTTATGGGCGCAAGAATATTCAAATAAATTACTTAATGATCTAAGGGGCATAGTTGAGTTATCCTGTTTTAAGATTTGTATAAAAAATTCCAATTGAAAGGAATTATTACACTCTGTAAGATTTTTTAGCTGTTATGTACTTTTAATTGACAAATTTTATATTATTTTGTAATTATAATTAAAGAAAATGAAGATAAAAAAATAAAATACTGTTTTTAAAAACTAGGCATTCTTTAAGATTTTATAAGTAACACCAAAATAAAGCATTGGGAATAGTTATTTATGCAACTAGTGCGTAAAGTGACCTTTTTTGACGAATATGAATGTTGTCGCATGAGCCGCAGGCGAATGCGACAATCACATGAGTCAACAAAGGAACATTTACGCACGAGTTGCATACAATATTTTTTCTACAACCGAATTTCTTTACAAGAAATACAAGTATAAGCCTGATTTTTTTTACGCTTTACTGAAAAAAAAAATTATATTTAAAACATATTTTAGATAACAAAATATTTATTTTCTAAATTAATCTCACCTTATAATAACGGTACGTAGAAACGCGATATGCTTGAATTATAAATTAATTGAAATGTCAATCAGTCATTTAAATAAAAATACTTACTCTTATTCATGAACTGATATTTCTGTCATATTAAAAATCAAATTAAAAATTACTGAATATAATATCTAGTTTTGTATGTATTAAACTGCAATAATTTAACAATTAAATATATTTACACAAATTTACACAATTAAATAATAATAAAAAAGTCTCCTTACCCGGAATTGAACCCGAGTCATCTGGGTAGAAGCTATATACCTTACAACCTCGGCCACTAACACACAGAAATGTATTTGCATAATCTTATTAGTCCGGTCAATTTACACATTGCAAGATACAATAATTACCATCCAGCTGAATCTGAGTAAACTTGTTCAAAACACAATTAAAAACATCTTTTCAAAATTCCCCATCGTTACGACCCATGGAAAAAAATTGACTCAAGGTCAAAGGTCAAAAAAATGGGTTTTTCGCGATTTTCTTCAAAACGGCAAGTTTTATCGTAAAATTACCTCAGACAAAAATTGTAGATCATAAAATTATCTATAAAAAAGGTATCAATAATTTTTTTCCTAAAAGATACCGCTTCTGAGATAAAACGATTTAAAAAGTTGTAAGCGTCATTTTATGCACACGTTTCCACGCCACCTCTGAGGTAGTGTACTTAGCGCGTTTTTTTTAACGTGGTTTCCCCTGTAGGCCTATTCCACAATCTGAAATTGATAAAAGCGATCGAAATGCAAGTTGGAATTGAAGTTGGAATTGATAAAAGCGATGGAAATTAAAAAACAGTAAAAAAATGTATTACTCCTACTCGTAATCTTCCATTACTTCTTGTTGATCATCGTCATCGTCGTCGTCGTCTTCTTCTTCTTCTTCTTCTTCTTCTTCTTCTTCTTCTTCTTCTTCTTCTTTTTCTTCTTCTTCTTCTTCATCTTGAGTGCAAGTAAATTGCGTCAAAAGCGATGTATCGCATGTTTGTTCATCAGTATCAAACGAATCCTCTGCTGTTGGTGATTCAACGTTAGAACACGACTGGCCTTGACAATTCGTACATGCAAGAGAACAAAACAGTCCAACTTTTTTGCAACTACATTTAGCACTGCATCCTTTTTTACAGTTGCAGAAAATTGAGTTTAGCAGTTTTTCCGGCGCAGGTGGAAGTAAAGTCTGGATTGGTTCCAATGCATTATCGATCAACTTCCAACCCCAATCTTTTGGGTCCAGCTGATAACCAAGCCACGTCTGAACTTGATAATATACTCGAAAAAGATGTTGATGAGCTGCGACTGAGGTTGGAGGAAGACAAGCTAATTGTACTTGTTTTTTATTCCGAGTGTTTTTAACAAAACATGCATATCGATACTTATCTAAGCAGGTAGTTTTTTTAGGGGCTCCGTACATACGAAGAAGAAAGCAAATTCCGTTGGTGATAACTTCTTGTGGCGTTGAATTACTTTTTTTGAAAACTTCAGCATATTGAACTAAATCTTGCTTTTCAAACATTTTAAAGACTGTTGTTTTACCTCTCCTGTAAAATGCAGATGTCGTATCACAGCCTGTTACTGCATGTAAAAATAGTACATGATGTTGACACTTTCCAAAAGTCGATAAACTTTTGGATGTAAATATTTCAGATTGATTTTGAGCTTTTCCTGGTTTTAAGAAGAAAATAGTTTTGTCAGCTGGAGTTCGAGCAGTAAGTAATACGAGTAAGTCTACATCTTCACCAACAACAATAGTTGTATTGGTCAATATCATGATGATTGTCTTTTAAACAAATAAATGTTGATGCTCCTGATTTTTCAGTGATGATAAGTTTATCGCCATATCTCAGTTTAAGTCGTACCTTCAGCGTCCTTTTGTCCACAGTTGTAATTTTACTAACATTTCTTAGTTCGTTCAAAGTGAACTGACAGTCATTGCTACTTTCTATGTAAGTAAATATTTCCTCCATTGCCAGATTCGTAGATTCGTCTTTAGGACGACCAACTTGAGCTCCAGTGGAAGGTTTCATGAAATGAATGTAGCAATCACGATGATACTTAGCCTCAGCAGCAACTAAATCATGTTCAAATTCTACTCGCGCAATAACAGCTGTTGCTATAGCATCGGAACGAGTCCGAGCTACTTTCAGAATGGAATCTTTGAATTCAAATGTACCTACTGCGCTGATTCGACGGCGAACATCCACAGATCTTCTTTTCTCATACTCTTCGTTTAATATTCTCATAGTGATACTTATGTATATTTTATATTTTAAAAATAAGTTAGAACCACCCATAAAAACATATTCTCACTTATATGAGAGCTACAGAGGTATATACGTGGCGTGCTTATGCATACAATGACGCTTACAACTTTTTGAATCGTTTTATCTCAGAAGCGGTATCTTTTAGGAAAAAAATTATTGATACCTTTTTTATAGATAATTTTATGATCTACAATTTTTGTCTGAGGTAATTTTACGATAAAACTTACCGTTTTGAAGAAAATCACGAAAAACCTATTTTTTTGACCTTTGACCTTGAGTCAATTTTTTTCCATGGGTCGTAACGATGGGGAATTTTGAAAAGATGTTTTTAATTGTGTTTTGAACAAGTTTACTCAGATTCAGCTGGATGGTAATTATTGTACCTTTGATCTTGTTTTTTGACCTAATTTGACCGGACTATATACAAAAAAGTTAAACTTTACGAACCTTAAACCGTGCGTAAAGGTAATACTTTACGCACGGTTGTAGAAAAAACAATTTATTTTAATTCTAGTGAACAGTTTTATTGGGATTATTTTTAAATTATTTTTTGATCGTATCCGTGATGTTAGGATTACCTATATGGTGTGTTCTTGCGCATCTTTAGTGACGTCAGCTTGTCCAAAGTCATTTAGAATGGCGCGATTTTCAAAATATTTTTTGTATATTAATTTAAATTTGGATTAATTGTTTTGCAAAATTATGTAATTAATTGTTTTTCCACTATTTATAGGTTCTTCTAGGTAACGATGCCAATAATTAGCTTGGATATATTAATTTTAGAAATATTTTTTATCCAAAATACAAACGTTATGTAACATGCAATGCACTTTTTAGTTTGTGTGCTTAGCAAAACTACAGGTGTGAAGATTAAATAACCATGGTTTTACATATTAAATAAATAAATAAAACAAATATCTTTTGTAATAATTATGTTTTATTGGTAATTTTGGACAATTTCTTATCTAATTTACGTTTACAGTTAAGAAAACTGTTTTTTTTTGTTAATCTCCCTTAATCGTATATAAGTTCTGGTACGTATCATACAAAGTAAAACGTCATATGGAAATAAATAAAAAATAGGAAGTACGAAAGTATTTACAACCATTTTACAACACGATTTACACCGAAACACGTTAGAAAGTCAACAATAACAATGGCGTTTGACGTTTATTTCTTCCGTGATTTTGGACAAGGTGACGTCATGCGCAAAGTTAACCAAAATCAGTTTCGTTTGTAACACACCATATAATCCTAACATCACGATCGTATCTGACCTACACTTGATGCAGATTTTTTTTACGAATGCTCATTTTAAGCTCTTTCAAAAATATTTTATAAATTTTTGTTAGAAAATGTTTCTCGTTATTTGACATTAAATACCAGATTTGAAAAACAAAACCAAAAACAAGATTTTTTGAACAGTTATAACTCAGTTTATATTATTATTAGATTATTTACAAAGTTAGAGTTCTTCTTTAAAAAAACCTTTGAAAAACATGTTTTTTAACGAAACACCTGACAGTGAATAACTAAAAAAATATTGATCTATCAAAAAAATAGTACATTTTTTGCTTTTATTATGTTTCTCTATTGAATTCTGGGTTTATTTTAAGTGAAAAATTACCAACCTCGAGAAGAAGTGGCAACCACACTCAGGGTCAAAGCTCATATCGGCACTACTACGTATATAACTTTTATTCCTGGTGTACCTACCTCTTTACCAGCACACAAAATTTCAAATGAATCAAGAATTCGTCAGTAAAACCCTCACTAACAAGACTACTAAATTTTTTACCTCTATTGTGGTGATTCCGTTAGCACTAAGTAGTTAAGCTGCAGTTTCTAAAATCACATAAATAATTATTGGGAAATCCAGTTAATCATATTTTGTGAATAATACCCAGAGTTAAATACATATCTGCATAGTTTATAATATACGATGCGCTACTGTTGTTAAATTCCCCTTCCCATAAAGTAGAGTAGGCGTGTCTTTAAAGGATTTCCCAAATACCCGGAATGCAAATTGTAAAAATTTTAATAAAACAATACCACGCTTTCAAAAGATTGTTTATAAAAATAATGAGTAAATTTAGTACAACCACCATGACTAAGTACTTAGTTACAATTATTACAATACAGGATACCCGTCTAGTGATCTGAGACTGATTCGACTATAGAAAACCTTATACTTGAACTTGATAAAATCACTAAAGCAAAGTTGTCGGTCATTTTTTCATAGAAATTATTTATGATTGTACAGAGCTGTAAATCGTTTATGCAAACAGTTGGAACACGTGTGAAAATTCAGACTCAATAACTAGTGATGTGATTCGTAGTGTGATATTAGTGTATATTTTTGATGCAGCAATCTGTTTATTAAATTTTCGTATAAATATTTTACTGGTAATCAAAGCAGGTAATTTTATTTTATTTTAAACAAAATACAGATACCTACACAAAGTAATAATGTTTATAAATAATAGCTCTAAAAACTTTTTTTGTTCTTTCTGATGGGTTTCAAAAAATCTTTACCAATTATTCTTTTTCAAATACCCGAAGTTTAGTGCGGTGACATAAAGATTAAAACACAATTTCTCTGTGAAAAAAATATTCTTAAATTACGAGTACTTGATACGTAATTTTTTTCTATTAGGTAGTTGGGAACTTTTTTGCCAATAGGGATATAATAAACTATATTATATTTGTAATAACTGTACTCGATAAGAGTATTTTTGGACTGTCTTAAGTGTGTTTTAAATAAAGCTGTATTTTAAAAAAATTTGTAATCATAATCATTAATGAATAATGAATATACTTGTATTGTAGGTACATTTCGCATGTACCTACTTTTATAAAGTTATACTTCTATTCGTGCGCCCGGCATTGTAAATTTGTATGGAATTAAATAGGCAAAATCATTACGTTACATATGTAATGGCGTGAGTAAGAGAGAGACAAAAATATATATAGGTATATTGGTCGGTAAAAATAAAGATGAAATATTTACCACATGTTATTAGTCATAACTAAACATCCTTTAAATACCGTTTAACATTCAGTACATTAAAAAAAGGTTTACAAAAAACAGTCTGAGCTAATGTTTTAGTATCATAGTGACGTTTCACAGTGTGTTTATTAAAATGTCACGTAAGTACCTATACATATTAAGTTAAGTATTTTATGTTATTAATATTCAGTAATGAGAATTGTATTATAGTCTATAGTACCTACTGTTACATGGTTGCAGTATAGGTTATATTATATCCTGCACTATGCTTTTGAGGTTGTTGGCTACATAACTAGAGTTTTTAAGAAATGTATTTCAGTTAACTATTTAGGAAATTATAACATATTTTAAAAATATTCTTTTATTATTTCCACAAAATTATTATTAATACTATAAATATTTTTTTATTCATCGCATTATATATGCGTATAGGTTACTTCTTTAGACATTTTTGAGTTTAACTTTTTAGTTTAACTTTCTATGACTTGGCATGAATATTTGGTGCAAGGGTCAACAAATACGCTACCTACGCTTCTCTATTTATGCTAGTTTTTATATCACTCTCTTTCTTCGATCTTGATATTATGTACCTACACACGCTATATATTTTCGCAATAAATATTTTTAGATTTTGATCAATAAGCGATATTTTGTAACATACTATTGGAAAGAGACGGAAGTTTAGATTTATAGCATAGTAGGCCCATGCTTTAAGCATATAATGATTTTGCTAATTCATTCCCATACAAATTTCTAAACCCAGGCGCGTGCATAGAAGTATAACCACTGACTGCCAAAGCCGTTTTTTTTAATTACGTTTGCTGTTAAACCTCTACACAAAAATGAAAATATCGAATTTTAAAAGCTTCAACCATTAAATTTAAGGCTCTATTGATTTGAAATTTAAATCAGTTACTTCCATAAATATGTATTACAATTTGTGTACCGACAATATTTTTTTAAAACACTGAAAACTTTTTTTACTGGAAAGTCAGGAAATATAACGGGAGTATTAGAACGTTTATAAAGAATAGCTCTTCGGTGCGCAAATTGTACCACTGTTAACAAAAAGTGGATAAAATTTTATGTAATTATTTTAATAAATAATTAACCAAGTTGAGAGTTTTTAAAGTTTCCGGTTTCGCTCCACTATTTCAAATTTTGACTGGCCAATGGTCTCGTCGCGAATTTGCAAAACTTGGTTCGTAGACACCACTTTGCCATTTTATTAGATATACTTTACTAGCTGTACCCGCGACGTAGTTCGCGTGGCGTGTTGATTGTTATATAAAAATTTTCCCCCGATTTCGTTAAAGGGGTGGGGCAGAAATTTTTATACACCAGATGTTAAGTTGAAAGAAAACAAATACATCTGTAAAAACCGCATTCGAATCGGATCAGTAGTTTTAATGTGATACGCGCACAAACATACAGACAGACACACAAAAAAAAATCTAACCACATATTTGGGTTCTATATCAATATAGTAACACCCGTGGCTAAATATCTTTAATGTACAAAATTTTTATTTCTACAATTTTATTATATGTATAGATTATTTTTCAGGCCCCCACAACAACCTTGTGAGTGGAATTTCGTAAAATCCGTTTACAACTGACCTCAAAGTTATAAAAATAACTATTTTGCAAAGTTTCAAACCTGTAGGACTTATAGATTTTAAGTTTAATTTTTTTTTCACGCCCGCAACCCCCCTTGTGGGTGGAATTTCGTAAAATCCGTTTGCAGCTGACCTCTACCTCCCGTAAGGAATATTCCTACCAAGTTTTAAGTCGATCGGCCTTATAGTTCCAGTGTGAGCTTTCGTTGTTTTTGTGTTTTTATCTTTCTTTACACATGTTTCTCCAACAACCTTTGCTCCCAAGTATCCAACACTTTTGCTAGCCAAGTGCAATACCCTACTTGGTTATGCCGCACTGATGACGGCTAATGAGCCAGAAACATGCATGTCTGCGGTTACCATTCCTACTCGTGGCCCTATTGATCCTTTTTGCGTACATGCCCAATAATTTTCCCCTTTTGTACATATATATATATATATATATATATATATATATATATATATATATATATATATATATATATATATGATAATAGATATGGTGTATTAATAACGTTTCCTGCACAACACTATTGTTGCTTATTCTCTAAATAATTTTGGTGAATATTTTAAACACAATTTTTCTTAAAATAATATTTAAATTCTCTATTGGAAAATTGATCATTGTTTCTAATGTTTGCTAACATATTTTAAAAGAAATACATATATGACGGTTACACAAACTGGAGAAAAAGTATTTTTTGTTCATCAAAATAACGAGTGTAAAAGTGCCAAATTTTTGAATTCTTTTTTCCAAACAGAAAGTGTAAGTTGTAGATTTCATATGTGCTTAATAAAATAGCATATTATGTAAGGAATATGAAATACAAGCAAGTGAAAAATTCTACAAATCAAATAGGCATACCCATCAATTGGTCCGTTATTTAGATAGACCCACTTAAGGGTTTTTTAAGTATTTTAATCCGTAGAATACAATAATTTATGCTAAAAGTCCGTCTGACTGTCGAGTAAAATGTTATAAACAAATTTATAACAAAAAAGATAATAATCGTTGTTTTTTAAAAAGATCCTATTCTACAATCAATTTGTAGAAAAAAGCTTCTGAGTAGTTTTTTCGGACAATGCGTTGTTTTAGAGATAACAAATCCCGAAAGTTCAAAAAACCATATGTTTGCAATTTTTAAATGCGCATAACTTTTAATTGGCTTTATAATTCTGGTCTGGGTTCTGTTATTGTTGTCTTCCTCTGGTTCGGCATTTGGTCTGAGTTATGGTTTGGTTGTTTTACTCTACTTATGATTCTTGTGTCGGTTCTGGTCTGGTTGTTATACTTTGCTTTAGCTTTTGGTCTCCCTTTTGTTTATTCTTTATATATTTATTTGATTTTTTAATTCATATACTTTTTTTTAATTTTTATTATTTTATTTTCTAATTCTTATTTCATTTACATTAGAAAATTATAATTAATATAAATAAAAATATTCATTAAATACAATTACTGTTCATCTTCTGTCGTTATTGGTCAAAGAAAAGTTAGTGTTCATTTACTAAATGTCTGATTCCTACAGCAGCAGTCAATTTTCATGAATATAAAATTATTATTATTATTTAATCACAATCTAATAATGTTGCTTAAGTGCATCATATTTATTTATAATAAATACGCTGTATGTTATGTCATACCTAAGAACATAACATTTTGGACTGGATTTTGGTAGACATTAGAGAATATTTCTATAATTTTTAAATTGCCACTTCCTCAAAACTCATAAAATACTTTCGCCGACCCCTTTCATAAAAATAATTTTAGACGATGGGGAAAGGGGCAGATGAAATTGATCTGATTTGTAATGAAATTCGCTCCCTTCGGATTAGCAAAATAATCCTTCATTTTATGACGATGAAATTCATTCGCCTACATTGTAATGGAATTCTCCGAAATAATATACAGTGTGTCCAAAAAAGTTTTATACAAATGGAGGAAAATCTTATCTTGCTTGTTAAAAAAAAAAAGAATATTCTTCATAAAATACTCTGCATGATCTAGACTCTAGATCATGCAGAGTATTTCATGAATCTAGACATTCATAATCAAGTATAAAAATATCAAGGCATTCGCTGAATACAGGGAAAAAGATAATTTCTGCTGTAGATTAAATATTCATATTAAATGGATAAAAAAATGTTTATTCTTCAAAATAGTAGCGTTTCTAGTATTCGTTAAAAACAACTGTGTGGATAAAAACAAAATTGTTGCTTAAAATTGCATGAATGCAAAAAACTATTTTCGGAAATACGTTACCAATTGTTACATTGTAATAAGAAAATAACTAAAAACTGTTGCAGTAATTTAGATAGTCATGTTTAAGTTAGTAAATGTAATCTAGTGTAATAGGGAGGTATGTGGACTTTCTTTGGCCTCCGAGTTCTCCAGATATTACCCCTCTGGACTTCTTTTTGTGAGGCTATTTAAAACAAAGGTTTACCTCAAGAAGCCATTTTAGATGCGAACGTATTACACCCAATGTAATTAGAAATGTCATCACTGAATTTAATTAAAGAACAATTATCTGTTTAGAAAGGGACGGTGGATACGTTGACGATACTATATGTACAATGAACATTATAAGCATTAGTTATTTTATGTAACTTATTAGTTAGTTTTTGATGAAAACATTGATAAAAAGGTTATCAGTAGTAGTTATTTTTATATTGTTTTTATTTAATAAACTAGTTTTACTCGCAACGTCGGCGTCGTTCGCGTGGCGTGTGATTGTTGTATAAAAATTTCTTATTCCACCCCATTTAAGGAATGGGAGAGAAATTTTTATACACCAGATGTTAACTTGAAATAATACAAATGTATCTGTGAAAACCGCATTCGAATCGGATCAGTAGTAGCGCAATGGAAGTCATACTCGGTCTCACCCCCCTTGATATATTTGTTAAGGAGGTTGCATTGATGACCATGGTATGCTTTCGCACGGTTGGTATCGAACCCACTGTAGGGACTGGCACCCGTAGGAACAGTCTGTGGAGGGAATCGATAAAAGTGATACCACTCCTACAGGCAGACACGGATGCCGTCGCACCAAGATTTGTCTGTGACAAACCCTACAAAATATTAACAAACAAGACAGCAGACCCCAACGTAGTGAACGCTCTGAGCGTATATACGGATGGATCAAAAACAAAGCAATGTGTAGGATGTGGAATTTACTCTAGATCCTTAAACTTAAAAATAAAATGGGCTATGGATGGCTTGTCAAGTGTGGTTCAGTCAGAACTCACAGGCTAACCATAGCTGCAAAAGAATTAATCAATAGGAACATCACAGGCAGGAATATAAATATTTACACAGACTGCCGACAAGCACTACTGACCATGAATAGACCACGTTTCACTTCAAGTTTAGTACTAGAATGTCATCCATCTCTAACTGAGGCCAGCCAGAATAACGTGGTCACTCTCAGCTGGATCAAAGGACATGGGAACTCTTAAGGCAACCGCATTGCGAACAATTTAGCAAGCAGGGCTGCGGGCTACAAATATGTTAGCCCTCGCCCATCTACCAAGCTAACATTGTCCGCAGTCGTGGACCTTATCAAACAGCACTCTCACCAAAAATTTATACAGTGCTGGGATGAAACTACGAACTGTAGACTGGCCAGAGAGTTATTACCTCATCCTGGCGAGAAAACAGCAAAAAAATTTAAGCCATTGACCAGACAAAATCTCCGAACAGCTGTGGGAATCTTGACAGGTCACTGCCAATTGCGACAACATCTCTTTAGAATAAAATTAACAGAATCGCCGCTATGCAGAGGCTGCGAACAAGAAGAGGAAACGGTAGAACACATTATGTATGACTGCTCTGATTTTTCTGAAATCAGAAAATCCGTGTTGGGCGAGTATTGGCTTACACCAGCCGATGTCAGGGAGATCCCCCCCGGGAGCCTGATCACCTATTTTAAATCACTAGGCCTGGTGACAGCCTGAGGTGAGGATATCCCTACAATACGGGAGGATGCACAATGGGTCATATGTGGCCTCAGTTCTGGCTAAGCACTTGCTCGTCCCTCCCCAAATTTCCAGATCCAGATCCAGATCGGATCAGTAGTTTTCATTTGATGCGCGCACAAACATACAGACAGACAAAAAAATCTAACCACATTTTTGGGTTCTATTTCGATGTACCCGCGACGTCGTTCGCGTGGCGTGTTGATTTTTGTATAAAAATTTATTTCCTCACCCCGTTAAAGGGGTGGGGGGAGAAAGTTTTATACACCAGATGTTAAGTTGACAGAAGACAAATACGTCTTTGAAAACCGCATTCGAATAGGATCAGTAGTTTTCATGTGATGCGCGCACAAACATAGGTATACATTTCTACAGTTTTATTATATGTATAGATAATGTAACAAGTGCTGTCGTGTTTATTGCAATATTTGATAATTTTTCCTTAGAAACGCAACAAGTTTGATGAATGAACATTTTTCTCTCCGTTTGAATTTGAACATTTATTTTTCAGCAAAAATCTTTTTTTTATTTTCCCTGTAGGTATTCCAGCAAATGCCTTGAAATTTTTATACTTGATTATGGATGTCCAAGGCATGCAGAGCATTTTATGACGATTTTTGTTTGTGACATGCAAGATAAGACTTTCCTCCATTTGTATAAAACTTTTTGGGAGACACTGTAGGGTAATATAAATTTGTAAAATTGTTGAAATGAGAATGGAAAGATTCACAATTATTTGTTGAATTTTGAAGCGACGAACATTTTTCTGTCCAAATTGAAGGAGGAAATAAGGCATGTATACCAATATATGTATCAAATAAATACTTTATAAATTGCTCAACTTTTCTGTTGTCTAGTTTGCTGCTGCAGAAATTTTGTGCGAAACGATCCCAAACTTCCGTTGGATCCAAAAACGAATTTTTGAATAGACTTCATAACCACTATTACTAAAAAACTAATAAACATTAGTATTTTAATTAATAACAAACTTAGCTATTGTAGAGTTTTGTTTTTTGTACTCTGTAGTGAAACCAATCTCATTAATTATTCTATAACAGATTTGGTTTATATGAAAGCGGCATCCTTTAATTGTTGATTCTTAAAGTATGGTATGGTGTGAGCACAATTTCTCTGTTCACAGTTTCTTTTAGAAAAGAAATTGTTTGTGATCTTTTTCGCTAATTAGTCGACGTGGGACGACCAATTTAGTTTGGGATCTAGAAAATTGGCGCATTCGCCATTAGCAATGCTTTTGGTTGGTCTTTGTGAGAAGATAAGTTTTATTTTTTTTGCTTCGTTTAGGACCAGTTTATTATTTAAAAACCAGTTTCGTGCCCTACACAACTCGATATTTGAAGATACTAATAGATGGGCTAGGTTCTTGTTTTCAGAGAGGAATGTGGTATCATACGCAAAAAGTGCCAGCCAGGAGTTAACCAAGGCTTCATTTATGTAAATTAGAAATAGTGTTGGTCCAATCAAAGAACCCTGAACAACCCCATGCCTGATGGGCAATGTGTTAGATATTTTGTTGTGATATATTGGTGTCGCTTAAAAAAGATCCTATTAAGCAGTACTTAATTTGTCAAAATTTTTGTATTTAAGTTTAGTTAGCAGGATTGAGAAATTCACACAGTCAAACTTCTTACAGAAAGTTGCATTGATATATTTACCATTTTCTTGGCTTTGAACTATGGCTTGAACTGGTTCAGTAATTTCAGAGGATTTTGTGGATCGAAACCCAAACTCCTTTTTGAAAAATAAGTTATGGGATTTAAAATGTGACAAATCTGGTTCAAAAACGTCTACTGAGCGCTTATTATTTTGAATATTTGTTACTATATTATCAATGCAATAATTTTTTCGGTAATTTTTCTTAAAAAGTATCTAAAAGTAAAAGAGGTTATCATTAAAGGAGGGAAAGTTAGGGTCCTTGGTATTAAAAAGTATGTTAAAGTCACCATTGATTTTATTATTTCTTTTTTTGATTTATAGGTTTTTTGTAAAATTTTCTCGAATTGTTGAAGGAAAATGTCAAATTCACCTAAGGGTAAAGAATATATGGTGGCAAAAATTAGTTTTATTTTTTTACTTAATACAGCAGCTACATCACAGCGAATACCAGCACTCAGTAAGTTCAGTTCATTGAGCGCTGTAAAGTCTAGAAGATTCTTGGACTGAACATTTGAGCCTCCCCTGCACCTGCAAGTAAATGAAATTGGTGTATAAGATGTCAAATGAAATTAAAATCAAGAAAAAGAAGAAAAAATTAACCTAAAAATTAATTGTAAACATCTGAAAGATTATCAATAATAGTTGATTAACTATTATTGATAATCTTTCAGATGTTTACAATTAATTTTTAGGTTAATTTTTTCTTCTTTTTGATTAACTATTATTGATAATCTTTCAGATGTTTACAATTAATTTTTAGGTTAATTTTTTCTTCTTTTTCAATAATAGTTGATTAACTATTATTGATAATCTTTCAGATGTTTACAATTAATTTTTAGGTTAATTTTTTCTTCTTTTTGATTAACTATTATTGATAATCTTTCAGATGTTTACAATTAATTTTTAGGTTAATTTTTTCTTCTTTTTCTTGATTTTAATTTCATTTGACATCTTTCATTAACATAATTAAAGATTTTCATTAATTAATCTTTGATTGTAAATATCTGTAGCATAAACTTTTCTCTTAATTATATTATTTTATATTAATTTAACTTCCATTAATATTTTCATGATCGATAATTTAATATTTGTAAAGTCTTCCTTATGTTCTTTGACTTTGTTGTTTTATGATATCCTTTTGCTTCCGCTCATTTGTCATAATTGTCAGCTGACCATTTCCTCTTAGTACTTCTTCAAGTTGACCCATAGTGTTTCACGTGGTTCCTGATTTTAGTGAATTTGGATCTTAGTTCCTGCCAAATCAACTTCAAATGATTTTATTAATTCTCAAACCGTCTGTGGCTGTCCTTTTTGTCACCTTACTATGGTACATTAGTAACAAGGATACACACGTCTTAGAAGAACTCCGCCATTCATATGTGGCCATCGATTTAATGAAGAAATTTCCTTCCATATACACTTCCTTTTTCTCCACTTCTCGATATGTGAAGAGTGAGTATAGTCTCAACATCTTTCGATTCTCTATTCTATCACTTATTTTCATCTTAAACGTTTGTTTAATTGCCTCTACACTGATTAAATCTAAGTGGATGAACATATTTCCATTTCTTCATCATTTGAGTTCCAATGATATAATATTACCTGATTTTAGTATGAAGCCATTTTCTTGGCTCCTATGTAAACTTGTTTAGAATTTTGTTACCTTTCTTTTCGTTAGCTGGCCAGCTACTATTTGTTTTGTTTTTTAATAAAAACGTTTCTTTGTGTTAAGAATCATTGAATATAATGTTTTCGTTCTGTTTTTAATCCACATAAATCTATTTTTACTTGAACAACGTACTATACAACGTCATTGGAATATAGGAAGACTCTTATTCATATTTCTGATGTTATCCATTTTTTTGAACATTGATATTTATAATTTTTAAAGGTTTGTATAATGTATCTACCATATTACTTAAGTTGTAACTTTCTTTTCTGTAACTTATAGGCCTGAAGATGGGAGTCAAATCCCGAAACTAGTTGCCAACCTTTTGTATTTCTTTGAACAACAAATAAATTTTAGGTGTGGATTGATTTTGAGTTTTCGTTTATGTTAAAATATTACGTTGTGTCTCCGAAAAAATTCAATCCTATATATTACCCCCACACAAACAAAACTGCTGTTCCAATCAACAAATACTTAGAAGTAATTTACAACTGGTGTCTATTATGTATGTGACAATGAAAATCAAACTTTTAATTCTTTCACCTAGACAATCAAATTTAAAAAAATCCGCGTTTATCTAATTGTATTTTTGATGCATTCATACTGATAATAAATACTTACTAAAAAGAAACAAATTTAATATCGGACGAATTTCGTGGTGGCAACGGACGAATTTCATGGTGGCATCGGACCAATTTTATGATTACTTTTAATCCTTAAAATAAATTCGTACAAATTTCATGGGGTCATAAAATGAATCGGACGAATTTCATTTCACTAGGGAAAGTACACGTTAGTGCAAGCAATTCCAACTTAATATCAAGCTAGCATGCCCATACAAAATATTGCGCAATATAAAAAAAACTATATATTTTAACTATTTCGAAAAAAAATGTTTTTTGTTTATAAAAATTAACTAGAGCACAACCCTTAAGAAATTAGGGAAAAGATAACAAAATACAAGAAAACGAAGATCATATTTTTAACTATTTGATAAGTTGAGATCTCAATGTTACAGTATTAGTTCCACTCAAAAATTTTTCACATTAAAAATAAAATAAATTTGTCACGTAAATATTGTTTTTAAAACCCAATTTATAAATGTATTAGATCTTACAGCTAACACAACAAGAAATTAAAACGAAAAAAAAATAACACTGCATATAAAAATGGGTACAAGAGCTAGCTTTGATAATTTCGTTTAGTATAGTATGATGATAAAAAAAATTGTTAACTTTTTTCGATTTTTCACATTTTAGAATTTTTATCAGATGTTTATGATTTTTAATTTTTTTATAAATGTAATGATAAATCAAGGTTTATTTCCAACGTTTATCCCACAATTAAGTATTATTATCGTGTAACTTTTTTCTATCTATATACCTAACTACATATATTTATAGACGGAGAGCTCGCAACATTTTCGGTAAGTGGTTTATCTTGAACTGTATTTGTACAAATACCGATTTACTTATACCATTGTGAATAATAATGGGACTAGTATATTACCTGCGGGTATTCGACGTCTCATCTGACAGGTGTACTAAATACGTTAATACTAAAAGTATCAGGCCTGAGATTTTTTCTGCAGATAATATATTAATTCTTAATTACACTTACAAAAAACCAAACAAAAATATTAATAATAACACCTTCAAAAAAATTATTGAAAATGCCTTATTTTCATGTAAAGTATAGGCCAGAACTTATACTTCAAGACATTTTTGAGTAACGGCAACATTGTGTATTTAGTTTGCCATTTCCAAGTCGTTTAGCGCCGCTTTGATATTAATGTAAAGAAATGCCGACGGCCGCGGTATTACGCAAACGAAACATCAAAGAAGCAAATTGCAAAATGCGACATGAGTTAAATAGTCTAATAGATAAAAAGTGAATAAGCAAAGAATACTATGTCTATCCTTGTTCAACGCATTGAAAATAATCCTATTGTCAGTTAAAAAGTTACGGGGGATTGCCAGTGTTGCCGCACATTCGATTCTGCTTACGTTACCTACCCTTCACACCTCACTTGCCCGTTCTGGCCAATACTTTACATGAAAATAAGGAATTTTCAATAAATTTTGTGAAGGTGTTATTATTAATATTTTTGTAAATCGGTATTTGTACAAATACAGTTCAAGATAAAACCACTTACCGAAAATGTTGCGAGCTCTTAGACTATTACCTAGTGTTCTACGTTTCTACGTCAACCAAAACTTAAGAAACAGGTAGAAATTCAAGAAAATGAATTAAGAGTACCGTAAATTCGTTTTCATATGTAATATTTGAAAACATGTTTATCTTACTAGACCCTGTTATGTTGATTGGATTCAACTTATATAATTGAACATCTCTTTAACAATAAATGCGATGTTGCCACGTCTTTATATATTGAACATTGCCCTACAAATTCATAATATTTTCCAAGAATATTGTTATCACATTTGATGTTTTTTGTGCTCATTTTAAAAAGTACTTGGATGGATTTTGCTCGTGAAACATCTAAATCCTTAGACCTTTATGCTCGTATAATAATAGTCAAGTTTTGCATTTTGCTTTAGCAGCACGTGGGTGACGAGAAGAAATCGGATTATTTTGTTTGATGTAAGTTTTCTTCAAGGCGTTTTTAGACCAGTTGTGGTTTCGTAAAATAAGATTTTTTATAAGGCCTTTTAGGCATTTTAATAATCACAGGTAGCAGTTTTTTACTGCTTAAAAACATGGATAAAATTTAACCTAAGTTCGATTTATCTCCCCCGGATCCCCCTACATACTTAATATATTAAATAACTAGCGACCGCCCGCGACTTCATCCGCGTGGACTTTAGTTTTTTGCCACCGAGTTTCATACAAATTTGCAACCCCTATTTTAAATCCTTAGGGATGGAATTTAAAAAAGTAATTTCTTAGTACACCACTACGTAATAAAACAAATTTATTCTCGAATTTTTAAGACTCTACGCGTCTATCGACAGTTTCATGTCGTCCAGCAGCAGCGTGCTACCCTCTCATCGCTCCACACACCCCGCTCAGTAAAGCGCTAGTGGTATTAGACTATTATTTTTTTTAAACTTTTAAAACTTGCATGCTATATGCATGCAAAATCTTAGCCCGATCGGTTTGAAATTGACAAAGTTTTATACAAACTTTCATCCCTATTTTATCCCTTAGGGTTGGAGTTTATCAAAATCCTTTCTTAGGGGATGCCTAAGTCATAGTAGCTATATTCATGCAAAATCTCAGCCCGATCGGTTTAAAACTGGCACAGTTTCATACCAACTTTCATCCCCTATTTTATCCCCTTATGGGTGTAATTTATCAAAATCCTTTCTTAAGGGATGCCTACGTCATAGTAGCTACATTCATGCAAAATCTCAGCCCGATCGGTTTAAAATTGACAAAGTTTCATACAAATTTTCATTCCCTTTTTTATCCCCTTAGGGGTGGAAATTATTAAAATTCTTTCTTAAGGAATGCCTACGTCATAGTAGCTATATGCATCCAAAATCTCAGCCTGATCGGTTTAAAATTGACAAAGTTTCATACAAACTTTGATCCCCTATTTTATCCCCTTAGAGATGAATTAATCAAAATCCGTTCTTAAGGGATGCCTACGTTATAGTAACTATCTGCATGCAAAATCTTAGCCCGATTGGTTTAAAATTGACAGAGTTTCATAAAAACTTTCATCCCCTATTTTATCCCCTTAGGGGTGGAATTAATCAAAATTCTGTTTTAGGGGATGCCTTCGTCGTAGTTACTATATGCATGCAAAGTTTTAGCCCAAACGGTTTAAAATTGACAAAGTTTCATACAAACTTTCATCCCCTATTTTATGCCCTTGGGGGTGGAATTAATCAAAATCATTTCTTAGAGGATGTCTACGTCATAACATCTTTCTGCGTGCCAAATTTCAGCCCCATCCGTCTAGCGGTTTGAGCCATGCGTTCATAGATCATACAAACTTTCATCCCCTATTTTATCCCCTTGGGGGTGGAATTAATTAAAATCCTTTCATAGCGGATGCCTACGTTATAACATCTACCTGCATGCCAAATTTCAGCCCCATCCCTTCAGCGGTTTGGGCTCTGCGTTGATAGATCACTATATCAGTCAGTCAATCAGTCAGTCAGTCACCTTTGAGTTTTATATATATAGATAATAAATTACCTATTACTCGCCAATAGAGTAATATTTTTCAGTTAATTGTAGCTGTTTCTTAAATAGAATCTAACTAGATCAATTTATGGCCCCAAATTCTCGTGTAAACATTCTAGATTAAATCGTTCAGATAACACTGATATTTCCGTAGCAGCTCTAGTTTTTCAAACTACCTGCATTTAAGCTAAGTTTATACGAGCCCAAAGTTTCTAAACACTTGACAACATCTAAAGCCAGAATTTGGGACTAGTGGTGCCGTAAATAGGTTTTTTTATACGATAACTATTTAAAGTTGACTGTATCTGACTTTTTTATTATCGCCCTTTAATTGATTATACTTACCACTCTTAACATGTATTTGTTAATACTTAAAAAAGTGGTCGTCCGTTTATAATTTTTTTCTAAATTTTCTTGAGAGTAAAATGTTTAAAGTTTAGTATCTATAAGTAGTCGTTTTCGTTTTTCTATCTCCAAAGTTCTCTATACCTGGATTTGCACTCCGTTGGCATTGACGTCATTTGACGTATATGCAAGTAGAACCAATACGCGGTAGGAATGAAGCGTAGTTGCCAGGTTTAACTTAGAAAGACTTACCGCGTATTGGTCTACTTGCATATACGTCAAATGACGTCAATGCCAACGGACTGCAAACCCAGGTATAGTGATAGAACCATTACAATTTTCTGATTTTCCCAACAGTCCTAAAAAGAATTAAATAATTATAACTTTTTTCGTAAGAATAATTGGAAAAACACTTGGATATTTAAAAATATAATTTTTATTGATTCGAAAAATATTCATATTTGAGTTCGGTATATAAAATCTGGCAACATTGTAAAATAATTATAATAATAAATATGGGCAGAGGTAATGGTTCAATGTATATGTTATTAATTTAAAAATGATTTAATAAATATAATTTCATAGCTCTTGTTTTGCTGTATTAGCCTCTCAATGTTTTGAATCCTTCACACCTTGACATTTGAATAATCTTCTTCACAATTTACTGCTGAAAATATTTTTAATGAAAGTATCTTAACTAACAAAGAATTAATCAATAGGAACATCACATGCAGGAATATAAATATATACACAGACTGCCGACAAGCACTACTGACCTTGAATAGACCACGTTTTACTTCAAGTTTAGTACTAGAATGTCACCAATCTCTAACTGAGGCCAGCCAGAATAACGTGGTCACTCTCAGCTGGATCAAAGGACATGGGAACTCTAAAGGCAATCTCATTGCGAACAATTTAGCAAGGAGGGCTGCGGGCTACAAATATGTTAGCACTCGCCCATCTACCAAGGTAACATTGTCCGCAGTCGTGGACCTTATTAAACATCACTCTCATCAAAAATGTATACAGTGCTGGGATGAAACTACGAACTGTAGACTAGCCAGAGAGTTATTACCTCATCCTGGCGAGGAAACAGCAAAAAAATTTAAGGCATTGACCAGACAAAATCTCCGAACAGCTGTGGGAATCCTGACAGGTCACTGCCAATTGCGACAACATCTCTTTAGGATGAAACTAACAGAATCGCCGCTATGCAGAGGCTGCGAACAAGAAGAGGAAACAGTAGAACACATTATGTATGACTGCTCTGCTTTTTCTGAAATCAGAAGATCCGTGTTGGGCGAGTATTGGCTTACACCAGCCGATGTCAGGGAGATCCCCCTCGGGAGCCTCATCACCTATTTTAATTCAATAGGCCTGGTGACAGCCTGAGGTGAGGATATTCCTACATACGGGAGGATGTATGTATGTATGGTGTTAGGGGTGACAGATACACCTGCGACCTATAAGATCTATTGTGTCCCCCTTTTCTTGCTATATTTCTGATGATTCCTCAGACTTATAGCAGCTCTTCTAGTCCTATCTTCCTTAGAAAGTTTAGGATATCATTGGGTTTTAAATTAGGTAGTTCTTCCCTTTCTATTTCGTATGACCCTAGGTATTTGACCCTAGAATTACTTAATGCCATGCATTCTGAAAGTATATGTATTGAGGTTTCATCCTCTACCTCACAGAATCTGCAGTTTGCTTCATCTACTAATCCTAGTTTCTTCATATGTCCTCTTAATCGACAGTGACCGGTAAGTATTCCTGTTATAATTCGGAGGTTTTTCTTACTCAGGTTAAGACAGCTGTGAGATCTCTTCTGGTTATAGTTTCCCAGGAGCGTCTTCGATTGTCTTAGTCCTTCTAGATCATTCCAGTACTTGGATTTTTCGCTATCCATTTTTTTCCTTTACGGGAGGATGCACAATGGGTCATATGTGGCCTCAGTGCTGGCTGAGCACTAGCTCGCCCCTCCCAAATTTCCAGATCCAGAGATCTAAACTAACAAAACTTAGATACAGTTAACAATTGGCGATATCACAATAATCAAAACAAAAATGAAATTATAGACTATTGTAATTGAAATAAAACGTAACTTAAATATACAGGGCGTTTCAATAGGGATTTTCCATATAGTATATGGAAAAATTTAGCAAAAAATACAAAGATTTGAATTTAAAAATTTTAAACCAAATATTTCTTCTTATCGAGATAGAGTGTTTTGAAAATGATTTTAGCCGAATGTTTTAACAACTTATTCCAATTTTGAAAAGTAATTTACTGAAAATAGTAAATTGTTCACCTGAATTGGTGACCTAATTTGCATTGGCCTGAAATAACATCTAATTAGATATTTAAAACTACTTACTTTTCGCATTAAGATAAAAGGACAATAGATGTGCAATAAAAAAATGTTTAATTCAATATTACGCTTTTACACAGAATATAGCATAATTCTTAAAATTATGTTTATACAGAAAAATGGGTACGTGAAACCATGCCAGAAGTAATAGGTCAAACGTCAACAACTTAATAATCAACTACCTATAGAAAAATTGTATTTTGCACTTAAACCTTCTACTATTGCACCTAAACTGCCATTTCAACACAGTAGATATTGTACGGGCAAAAAAGCCAATTAGGATTGGAATGTGTGAGATATTTTCAAAAAAATCAAAAGTTTTGTTTCACACTGTATCTATAAATATTCTCTTATTTCTCTCTGGATACATTTTTTAACTTCTCCCCAAGTGCTATTGTTTTATTAATTTTTTAGGATTGTGTGTATTATAGGTAGATTATAAATGTATCAACACTAAAGAACATTAAAATGAGTAGAATGGAAAATAGTATAGCGTATACTGGTAGATGTTATTCACGAAGATGGAAGTTACGGTAACCGGATAAATTCCCACATGACAATTACTCACTCGAAAATTGCACACAGCATAATACCCATGGTCATAAACGCCCACACGGAAAATACCTGTGAAAATTGCCCACACAAATTAATTTTCATTTGTGTCCCACTCTCACAGCAGTAGTTCCGACCATTAAAAAAACTGAGTAATAAGTTAAAACAAATTCTGTGCTTAATTATGAGATAAAAAAATTAAAATAAAATTTAGCAAATAACACTAAGAGTAATTTTTTAAAGAGAGTCTTATTTTCGGACGGTATAAATTCAAATTGTCGCGTGTCTTGTCGCCACCCGCAAAGTATATTTAAAGATATGGAACATAAAAAATTAAGGCGCACCAATTATTTTCCAAACATATATTACAATGAAATCCTCTCGTGTTACAGATAAGTCATTTGTATACATTTTTTATAACAATATAATTTAATCAGGAAAATGAATAACTTGTTTTTACATGCAATAATATTTTTCCTAAATACTGTCACCTAAATACTATCAACAATTAAAGTTTGCAACAAAAATGTATAATAATATTTACGTTAAAATAATATACCCAGTTTTCTATGTGTGCATTTTTCTAGGTGGGTACTTTTCCATAAAGGCATTTTTCCAGGTGGACATTTTTCGGTGTGTGCAATTTTCCCTGTGGCGAGATTTTAGTGTGGGTATTTTGCGTGTGGGTGTTTATGGCTGTGGGGATTATGTTGTGTGCAGTTTTCGTGGGGTGAATTATCTTGTGGGCGAAGACAGCCCTCGCTTCGCTCGGGCAGTCATCTCTCGCCCTAGTCAGAAATCGTCTTATTTCACCCCTTGCCACACAATATACTATGCCATTGCCTCAAAAATAATGCATTTGTTTATAACAATTTTTTAAATAATAGCATGAAAAAATAAAAAAAAAATATTTTCAGGTGACGCTAGATGAGAAAAAAACGAAATCATTACAAATTAAAATATATATATATATGTATATATATAACGAACAGAGCGTTTTGTGACAGTCTAAGAATGTCCAAAGATGATACATAAAGTATCTAGTGCCTTACTGTCAAAAGTAATAATTTCAGTTTTGAACTGAAATGGTGTCGGTTAGAAATTTCTAACACTTTAAAAGACACCTTGGATGCTGCGATATAAATAGATATAAATATCATTCAACCTATATTATTACTTTTGACAGTAAGGCACTAGATACTTTATGTATCATCTTTGGACATTCTTAGACTGTCACAAAACGCTCTGTTCGTTTTATCATTTTACCTTGCCTAAGGTTATATACAAGATGCAAAGCTACCACTGAAATACCATTTTTGGAGTGAAGATGGAACCACTTGCGACTGTTTATCAGTTTTGCAATTTGACATCTAAAGATATCGTTCAATTTATAGCAGGGATGTCTCTTGATTAGTGACTTGAGAGACATAGCCTGTACTACACTGACGAGCTCAAACTAAGAGCGAAACACGTGTCTGTAGTTTGGTTTTGCCCTGATATAGGTTGAATGATATTTATATCTATTTATATCGCAGCATCCAAGGTGTCTTTTAAAGTGTTAGAAATTTCTAACCGACACCATTTCAGTTCAAAACTGAAATTATTACTTTTGACAGTAAGGCACTAGATACTTTATGTATCATCTTTGTATATATATATATATATAAACAATTACTTTATCAACATTTAAAATTTTTTAATGCAATAGATTGTTTATAAATAACTGGAAAATTAAAATTTCGATTTTTTTAACGGAAATCTATTTTTTCACCTCTTCCGAACAATTCTACCAAGGGACTAAAAATTGAGCTTTTTCGTTAAATAATTATAAAAGTTTTTATGTTAACTTTCGGTTAAAACAATTTTGTTTATTAACAATAGCATAACTAATGGAAAAGTACGTAAAAAAATTTTTTTCGCGCGGATTATTGTTTATCAACTTATTCCAAAGGTACGTGAATTTTTTCATTTTTTAATATTGATATTTAATATATTTAAATCTTTTTTTTGTTTACCGTGACTGAAAGCGCGGGGCGCCAGAACGCAAAACATCCCGTTTTAGCTATGACTGTAGGGCTCTGTTAAAATTATAAATATTGGAGATACAGTTTCGGGAGTACGGACTTATTTTTGTTACATTTTCTGCTCTTTTCAGATCTTTTTTTCAATTTCAAAAATATTTAATTGTTTTCGAGAGTTCTCAAAAAAACCAAAATAATGTTTTTTTTTTCACTCTTTTGTTTCTAACAATTGCAATTTTTTCAAACGCCATCTCAACTTTTTCAAAATGTTTCTAGAGGTCAAAACCTATCGAATGACACCAAAATCATAATTTTAGGAGAGCTCTGTGAGAATTTCGTAAAATAGGTATTTGTTGATTAGACTATTATCTATATTCTTAGACCTTCTTATATTGAAATACTTAGTCGCAGTTTTAAGTAATATTTTATGAAATGTCATTTTTTAAACAGACTTACGTGTATTATTGGGAAAATTATACAAGAAAAACATTTAAACATATCTACTGAACTAAAGTATTAAAAAAATTGTCATTTTTTTATTTCTCACGTGCTATTGTGGCTTCCGTGAAAGACTACAGTACAACCGGGCAAGGTCGAGTTGTCTCCCGTCTTGAGCAGGTAGTATTTTTATAGGTCGAATTGTCTCCCATCATAGGTCGAGTTGTCTCCCAAGGTAATATACATTAAAAGGTATTAATTTTCACAAATTACACCGTTGTTGCCAAATCAAAATTGTTATTTATAAAAGTACGTTAAACTATTGATACCTTTTTCTTTTTATAAAATGTCTCTCAGGATATAAGAATCATTTAACTACCTTGAAATAGAAAAGTAAGAAAATAGTCCTTAGATTTATTTAAACGATAACCTGCAGTTTCACCTTAAATTTTCATTAACAAATAACTAAATGAAATTCCTTATATGATTTTAATGATAATCTGCATTTAAATCTACTTTAATCTTAAACGTTAAAAGTAATTTATATTGAATCTTTGTTACAAGTTATTAATATCAACTACATTAAAATAATATTAAGTTAATCCATTAACATTTTACAAATCCAAAAACAGGTAGGTACCATTAATTTGACATTATCCTTTGAAACTACTTTCCCTCCTTCGTCTTATAAAGGGAGGTATTAAAAATAGTAAACCATATTTCATATATTCTTCACAAGTTTCAGAGGTTGTAAAGTTTGTTTACGAAGTTGTTGAATAGTGCTACAGTAAAACTATACGTATAATGGAGGCTATAATAATTAAAAGGGAGAAAGGCAAAGATTTGTTAGTGATCGATGGGTTTAAATTTTCATTCCACAAGTTATTAGCAAGAGACACTCTAAAAAGATGGCTTTGTGCGTCCAGGAAAACGCAGTGCAAAGCTTTTGTTAAAACAAAATTGGACCGTCCAGAAGTGATAGAATCTTCTTTAAACCACAACCATGAAAAATTATCAGAAGAACTTCTAAATAGTCAGACTCTAAGCAATGCTGTAAAAATTAAAGCAATAGAAGATGTTTCGGCAAAACCAATGGGCTTGATTAGAAAAGAGGTAAGAGAATCCCATTGTGAAACTATTACCACTCATGACGTTGAGAGGATGAGAAAAAATATGTATACTGCTAGGTCCAAAATTGCATCAAAACTTCCAACTAATATAGTTGAATTTCATAGTTTATTAAATTCTGTTACATTAAAAACTAATAGAGACGAATATTTTATTCTTAAAAATGATGAAATAAATAATATAGTCATGTTTTCATGTAAAACAAATCTTTTTGCGCTAAAAGAAATTAGTGAATTATATGTTGATGGCACTTTCGATTATTGCCCTAAATTTTTTTTACAATTGTTTACCATTCATGGCTTTAAAAATAATCATTATATTCCTCTAGTTTTCTTTCTTTTAAAAAATAAAAATACATTATCATATAAATATTAGCTTTACAATATTTAAAAGAAATATATCTATCTACAACCGGTCACGACTTTCTTCCAAAAACCATAACTTCAGATTTTGAATTAGCAATACACAAAGCAATTCGCGAAATTTTTCCAAAAACACAAATTAAGGGATGTCTATTTCACCTAGGTCAAAGTTGGTATAGAAAAATTCAAACTTTAGGACTTTCTACCGAGTATCAGTTAAAAGACAATTTAGAAACAGATATAACTAAATACCTTACTTATATTTTTGGTTTACCATTCCTTAAAGCAGAAGACGTTGGCGATTGCTTTGTTCTTGATCTCGTTGCAATTCAACCAGATGATGAGAGGGTGATTAAATTTAATGACTATTTAGTTGAAACTTACATAGATGAAATTTCTACCTTTCCTCCTAACATTTGGGCTGAAAACTCTTCTTCTTTAAAAAGGACAACAAACGCATGCGAATCTTTTCATTCGCGTTATAATGCTTCATTTTATATTACACACCCAAATTTTAACCAGTTTATAAAAGTTCTTCTAGATTTTCAAATAGATACCTATATTAAGCTTCAAAGTATTGATACCGTGGTCAAAGTATATGATCGAAAAGTATTAATGAAAAAAAAGTTTTTGGACGATAATTTAAAAAAATTAGAAGACGGCAGCATTACCAATTTTCAATTTTTAAAAAATATTTCTTTTAAATGCAGAATTTAATTTGTATTATAAGCGTGTACAGTGAAAAAGTTTTTATATCATTTTTGTAAACATTATTGTCTTGAAATACAATATATCCGTTAATATAAAAGATACGAAATGAAATAATTTTACATTAATAATTTTTATTGACTAGGTATTGTACTTTATTAACGTTTAAGTATATCGTATTTTAACCCGCTACCTGTATAAGCAAACCATTGTATATTTTCCTTTGTTTTATTATTACCTATAAAGAGGATACCTATGTAACGAACTTAATTTTTAATTGTTTACTTATTTGTATCGAGTATATTTTGTTTTATATTATATAATAAAATAATTATAATTTCCTACGTACTGTTTTATTTTAACAAAATTAGGAAATACCATTCCAAATATTTCGTCAAGATATAAGAAAGATCGATTTGGCAACAACGTTTAGATTTTAAGGTATTATAAGTACTTATGCTAATTACGGATTCAAATCATCCGGGAGACAATTCGACCCTCACCTTTTTGAGAGCAGGTAATATTTTTATTTTGGGAGACAACTCGACTCCGCCGGTACAACCTACACAAGCGGCCCATAATTACCCTCCGTAGCAGGTCCGCAAATCTAACACTACCAAAAGCGACCCATTCCGGTACAAGTAGCTGATGGGTTTAAATCAAATATAAAAATAATTTACCAACAGAAAATTACCAAGTGTTACCAAGTTTGGAATTTACAGTAAATTTAAATATTTTTTATTTTGCATTCGTTTCATAGTACCCTTTATTACATATAAAAAATTAAATTATTAACAGAATTTACCAAACAGAGCCCTCAATACATGGAGGTAAGGAAAAATTTTATAAAAAGTGAAATACGCTTAAACAATAGTGAAATGATGCCCCTTGTATAAATCTATATAGGTAAGTAGAGTTTAATAAAAAGTATTTTGTCTGGTTTAGATTGATATATCTCGGTTTCAACCGTTATTATTTTTGTTTTATATTTTTATAAACGATTTTATTATTTTATAAGGTATTATTATTTATGTTCTTTCTGGTTTATATTAAATTTTGTATCAAATCTTATTCCGTCACCGTATTAACTCTTTCCAGATATATCATTTCTATTCAAACTAATTCGATTCAAATTTGTAAGCAATTATTTCAAAAGTGTTTTAGTAAATCCACATCACCCCATAAGATTTCAAAACCATATATCATTTTGAGCAGTATTCACTATAGTTAGCTACTAAAAATAAAATTTGGTAACGAGGGTGGAAATCAATGCAAGAAAACAAGGTATTTGTGACACTGTCGCAAGACACTTTTATATGTTAATTAAAGGGGACTGCGAGATGACTTATCCTCACCTTTATAGATACTATGACCACGGGTCGCTTTTGGATTGCAGGGCTGTGAAATAATAGGTAATTTAATATTGTAACCGCACTGTACATATCTCTGAAAAGAGATTTAAAAAATGCAAAATTTTACATTAACTAAATGAAAATTATTCTATAACTGGTTGATTGTTTCTATGAAATATGTTCATATTTGACGTATTAGTTATAAGAAGATTCGTAAATCTATAATTTTTAAACTGATGTATGTTTCATCTAGTAACAATAATTATATTGGTCATATTTTATTATGTTCCCACTTTTCGAAATTTCAATAAACTTAGTTTGAAATAATTTTTAAAATTACTCATTAATATTATGTTTTTTTGCAGAATACCTTCTTCTACCTCTCCAATTTAATTATAACAAAACAAACTATTTATTATTAAATATTTATTTATTTATATTATAAGTTAAATTACGTGATGATATACGCAAGGAAACTGTTATTTATATATTATGTAACAATAATGATAATTCAACAAATAAGATCTCAAAACCTACAAAGTACGTGTCCTGATGTCTTTCGATATAATAATGATCCAACAATTGGGTTATATGGGGAAATCAGTATTGTTGTTCAACCAACGACATTAGTGCAATTAAATGTGGAGATGTCTATTGGAAATATGGTAGAGGTATGTATAAAAAAATATTACAAACTTTCTTTAGTAAAACCAAATAGTTCAATATTTATCGACGTTTACAAATAAAAGACAAACTCTACAAAATAATAATTATTTTCATTTTTAGTCACTTTGAGTTCAAAATGCAAAAACACCGTAATTCCGACACAATTTTCGATTTTTCGTATTTTGAGTCGATTTTTCACATTTTTTTGTCATTTTTGCATTTTAAGGTAGAAATTTTCATTTAATGTTCTAAATTTTCATTTTTAGTCATTTGGAGGTCAAAATGCAAAAATCCGTAAAACCAGCACTTTTCTGTCGATTTTTCGTATTTTGAGTGGATTTTTCGCATTTTTTGTCATATTTTGCATTTTATGGTCGAAATTTTTACTTTTAGTCATTTTGAGTTCAAAATGCAAAAACAGCGTAAAACCAGCACTTTTCTGTAGATTTTTCGTATTTTGAGTCGATTTTTTGTCATATTTTGCATTTTAAGGTAGAATTTTTTATTTTATTGTCATTGTCATTTTTAGTAATTTTAAGTTCAAAATGCAAAAACACTGTAAAACCAACACTTTTCTGTCGAATTTTCGTATTTTGAGTCGATTTTTCGCATTTTTTTTTTCATATTTTGAATCTCATGGTCGAAGTTTTCATTTTTAGTCATTTTGAGTTCAAAATAAAAAAACATCGTAAAACCAGCCCTTTTTTGTCGAGTTTTCGTATTTTGAGTCGATTTTTATAATTTTTTGTCATATTTGCATTTTATGGTATAAATTTTCATTTTTAGTCATTTTGAGTTTAAAATGCAAAAACACGTAAAACCAGCACTTTTCTGTCAATTTTTCGTATTTTGAGTCGATTTTTCGCATTTGTTGTTGTTGTTTTACATTTTATGGTCGAAATTTTATAACAGTTGTCCGATTTCTTAATAAACATATAATATAAATACAAATAATATTTATAGTTTGCTATATTAGTCCAGGGAAGTTACGAAAAATGGCGGAAAAATTTACATCCAGCAGATATCGAAATGCGGTTTTTTGCATTGTGTTCAGGAAGGTCCCAGGAAAAAAGTCTACAACGTCTGGTTTGGCGCATTTTTGAAAAATGCCTTCTGGGCCGGAAAATGCATTTTCCAATTGCATCATTCCTTGCAACATTATAGGAACGACTGGAAACTCGGAAAAATTGCTTGGAAATCGTTACTCGGGGGGTTTTTGGGGCTGCCGAACTCGATTCTAGCATTAGAATTACCCGGAAGTGGCACAGTGGGGGTGCGCAGGGGATGAATTGTGGGAGAAATGGCAGCGTGCATGAAAATCGCTTCAAACCCCTTACTCGCGGGTTTTCGGGGATGACGAATTCAATTCTGGCATTGGAATTACTCGGGGGCGGCTCTGCGGTGGTATCCGGGGGGACATTCTGGGGGAGAAACTGCATAGTCCATGAAAATCGCTCCAAACTCGACACTTGGTGGGTTTTCGGGAATGACGAATTTAATTCTGGTATTGGAATTACCCGGGAGCGCTCGGGAGGCGGCTCTGCGGTGGTATCCGGGGGTCATTCTGGAGGGGAAATTGCATAGTTCATGAAAACCACTCCAAAGTTATTACTTGGGGGTTTTTGAGGATGCCAAATTCAATTCTAGCATTAGATTTCCCCACGGGCGCTCAGCGTTCCCTCTGTGGGGGTGCGTGGGGGGTGAATTGAGGGAGAAATGGTAGGTGCCTGAAAATCACTACAAACTCGTTACTTGGGGGTTGTCGGTGATGCCGATTTCAATTCCGGCATTAGACTTCTGCGGGGGTACTCGGGGTTGGTGCTGTGAAAAATGGTAAAGGAGAAAGTGAAATATCACAAATTATAAAAATAGTATTTTATTCAAATAACAAATAAGAGTTTTTATTAATGTTGAATTATTCATTATAAACTTAGATACTAAACATCTTGTTCAAACTCTTATTCTTCTGCATCTTCTCCCCCTTCTTTATCTTCTTCCTCGTCACTATTCTCGGCCCCGTTGCAGAAATATTTAACCAAACACATGTATCCATGGATAATTTAATAGATCATGGGCTTCGTCTAGCTTTGGCTCTTTACGGGACACCCAAAGATGTGCGCACAAGCGATAAACCAGCGATTGAGCTCGTCCAAAGCTATCGAGCAAAAATGTATGCTGAAGCCACCGATTCTAACAAAGTCGATCTTGCACGCATAATCCCGACTGCCAATGCGTTAACCGAGCATATTAAGCGAGTCTATTTCCAAGTGCATTCTTGGTATGGTTCACAAGGTCAAGAAGAGACCTTAGATCCGTTGGAATGGGGGTGGGAATTGGTGGATGTAGAGCTTAGTCCTGTTACCATGACCTAGAAAGCCGGTCCTGGGGATATTTTAAGCAAAATTTCTTGTTCTTGTGAAACCGACTGTGGCACTACGAGTTGCGGGTGCCGCCGAAGTGGGTTGGAGTGCTCACTTGCATGCAAGCATTGCAATGGCAATTGTTCAAACCAAAAAGGCACTTCTAATGGGGCCGAGAATAGTGACGAGGAAGAAGATAAAGAAGGGGGAGAAGATGCAGAAGAATAAGAGTTTGAACAAAATTTTTAGTATCTAAGTTTATAATGAATAATTCAACAATAATATAAACTCTTATTTGTTATTTGAATAAAATACTATTTTATAATTTGTGATTTTTCACTTTCTCCTTTGCCATTTCCCACAGCACAAACCCTGAGCACCCCCGCAGAAGTCTAATGCCGGAATTGAAATCGGCATCACCGACAACCCCCGAGTAATTAGTTTGTAGTGATTTTCAGACACCTACCATTTCTCCCTCAATTCACCCCCCTAAAGGGACCCCCGAGCGCCCCCAGGAAAATCTAATGCTAGAATTGAATTTGACATCCCCGAAAGCCCCCCAAGTAATGACTTTGGAGCGGTTTTCATGGACTTTGCAATTTCTCCTCCAGAATAACTCCCGGATACCCCCACAGAGCCGCCCCCCGAGCGCTCCCGGGTAATTCCAATGCCAGAATTAAATTCGTCATCACCGAAAACCCACCGAGTGTCGAGTTTAGAGCGATTTTCATGAACTATGCAGTTTCTCCCCCAGAATGTCCCCCCGAATACCCCCGCAGAGCCACCCCCGAGTGATTCCAATGCCAGAATTGAATTCATCATCCCCGAAAACCCCCAAATAACAAGTTTGGAGCGATTTTCATGCACACTGCCATTTCTCCATCAATTCACCCCCTGCGAACCCCCACAGACCCACCCCCGGGTAATTCTAATGCCAGAATCGAGTTCGGTAGTCCCAATAACCCCCCGAGTAACGATTTTCAAGCGATTTTTCCGAGTTTCCAGTCGTTCCTAGAATGTTGCAAGGAATGATGCAATTGGAAAATGCATTTTCAGGCCCAGAAGGCATTTTTAAAAAAATGCGCCAAACCAGACGTTGTAGACTTTTTTCCTGGGACCTTCCTGAACACAATGCAAAAAACCGCATTTCGATATCTGCTGGATGTAAATTTTTCCGCTTTCGGGCGATTTTGATCTAAATGCCCTGGACTATATACCTACATATCTACAACTCCTTCCGAAATACGGGTTGTTAAAGTTTTTCTTTGAATCTTAAAAACTGGCGATTTATTTATTGTTTTGAAACCGACCGAGATATGCTATAAAATTTTGTGGGTTTTAAGAAAATATTACTGACTACAATAATTAAGAATTTTATATTTTTCTTTTCCGAGCATACAGGTAATGGTTTTAAATTGATGTAAGAGAAAACATACAATAGCATTAAACCAAAACCATAATAGAAAATTACCCTAACAAAATTTAAAATAGGCGCAAAGCTACAACAAATATTGAAAATGACCACCCTCAAACGTAGTTGTCTTAAATTGGCGCGGACAAATGAATTTTTGCAACTGTTTTTGTTCGTCGTTTGTTTGTAATTATTCGATTGTTTATTCGTTGTTTGTATTTATTAAAATAATTTTCAAAATTTTAAGTTGAGCTGGCTCTTAATATATCGATATCTGCGTTTTGTTTTTTGGAACGAAGTTCCTTTTCGGGCGTTACGACCAGTTACGACTGAGGCTAGAGGCTAGCCGGAAAAAATTCAGACCAAAATATGTCACGGCACGACACGACATGACACACGCATTTTTCTCTGTCTGTCTGTCTCTCTCTCTCTCTCTCATAGATAGATATATTACAATTAAAAAGACACTAATTTAAATTAAAAGAAAATGTACATTAAAAAGAAAATACTGTGGAAAAAAATGAGTATAGTTTATCCAAAACCACTTGAATAGGCGCGGTCAACGCTCTTTTCGAATTTCCAAGAATTCTCTTCATGGGCGTACAGGTGTGAGTCGGGAAGTTAAAAGCAACGTTAAATAGATATTTTACTAGGTTCGTTCATATAATGACGTTCTTTTGAGTTTCCCCTGGTAAAATCGTAAAAATAATTCCTATCCAAGTGGGTCTAGTTATACTATACCTATAATAGTATTATATTTTATTTCATCCTGTTTTTATAAATTAATAAATTCATAAACATTTTAAAAATAGTTCGTAACTTGACTAGTTAGATACGTCAAATTACCTTAACTGTCAGTTACTGTCAAATATTTTAATTTTAAAATTTTGTATTAAATTGTTAATTCCTGTTTTAAATTAAATTGAAATAAAAAGTAATTCTAGGTAGATGTATGTCATCTAAACCTCTGGTATTGTATAAATGGACACGTTTATTAAAAGAAACGAACTGTTGAAAATATTCAGGTGATAATGGATTTACTATTTTCTATTTTGCTTTGAACAGTGAAATGTCGCGACTTTGTTTAGTTTATAAAGGTTTTTTGTTGATAATAAATAATAAAATAATGGAAAATAATAACAATAGTGTATCCTGACAGTGTTTCTGCACAAGTTCCGGATATTGCTGATAGAGTTAGGTAAGTAGAGATTTTATACAGACCATAATAATATTATGTATGTATAAACATTCTGTTGTGTTTTACAAATTACAATTCCTTCACTAATTAATCGAAAGGAACTTCGTTCCATCCGGGTGTCCCTTGACACCTCTCACTTTTTTTTCTAATTCTAATTAGATAATATGTTTGTTAAACGAAAAAAGTTTGGATCGTATTTTATTTTATCATTAATTTTTTACATCATCACACACCTGACTTTTAGTCAACTTGTATTTAAGTCTTATTACAACCGTAATAATAATAATACCAATAAAGACATTCGAAAGCTGAAATGAAAATAGAATTCCCAAAATAATTGAAAAAATTCGTGAGATCATAGATGGATGCTTTATTATAGGAGAAAGAACGAATTGAAAATATTTTTTACATTAATGCAATAACAAATTTTATAAATTAATATCAAAATTAAAGCTTTTTCGAAGAGATTTAAGTTACATTTTTCCAAATTCTCACACCTTAATGCATTCAAAAGTTATTCTAGAAAGAACGTGTTAATATTGGAAATATTAAGACTATTAAGAGTCAAATTAACTCACCAAGTAAGTATTTTAACTCACGAATTAAAAATAGTTATAAAGCACAATGTATTGTTTCTAATTAAGTGCTTTTCTGTTAATAAAATCATATTGCCAGTGTTTCAATACTATTATGTAGACTAATTAGCACAAATAATTAAACTGATTCTCTCTTTGATTTTGCCACCTTCTCGTTGCGTTTACCAAAACGTTGTTATTATTCGGCACAGCAACATACACAAGACAAACTGAATTGCCAATTTTATTCTCTATTATTATTATCATTATAATTTTTTTTATATTACAGTGATTATTGTTATATAGAATAAGATTTAAATAGGCCGCGCAGTTTTTAAAAGTTCGCTCATGCGCATTAGTAGTTTTGTTTGAAAGTCAGCTTTGTAATAATGTTATATGTTTTCTCTTGATCGAACAATCATTATCTAATTACAAAAAACAAATGCAGATATCCTTATATAAAGAGCCGACCTCAATTTAAAATTTTTAAAATTATTTTTGTAAAAACAAACAACAAATAAACAATAAATGCAGTCGAACAATTACAAACAAACGACGAACAAAAAATTGGCTAAAAAAGTTTGTTTCCACCAATTTAAGACACCTCTCAGACGTAACAGTAGATTCAATTCTTCGCCTTATGAAATGTAGTATTCGTGCAAATATTCCTGTGTATTTCTTATTGTCTCACAGTCGGCTATAATTTAATTTCTTATGACTAAGTGATTATGAACAATAATGCTAAAATGGGCTATAGAACACCGTTATTCATAAACCATAAGTGTGGTCTCAGATGTAAAAAATTTCTTCATAAAGAACAGTTAACTTTTCTAGTAACAAATTAAGGTAATAGTCACCTGTTTTTTTTTTATGGGTGGAAATATGGACATTTACTAAAAATATGCTGAAAACTTATACACTATCGTCCAAAATTTAACTCTATAGTAAAAAATACGCAATTAAAGATATAGAAATTAAGGTGATTTTATGCTTATCGGCAAAAAAAAATATTTTTTTTGGGTAGTACAACTTTCACACATTAAATAGGAAACAGATACAATTACTGATGGTTAAATAAAAACACAACTGTTTTCACGATATCCACAATATATTACTCTGTAATATGTGACGCGTTTCGCTAGATGTAGTTTTATCAAACACTAGTACTAAAATAAACGTATAACGATATCCAACGCCGGATCAGTAGACGAATGGGTTCCAAATGTATTTGAAGACTGGTTTAAAAACATATTGATACCAAATATACCACCAAACAGTGTAAATGTTATTATAGTAGACAACTAAATAAATCTCCTTATGCCAATGATTCTAAAGTTAATATTCAAAATTACATGTTCGATAATGATATTTTTTTGAAGAAAAATACACAAAAAAAGATTTATTGCAAACTCTAGAGACCTTATCTATAGAAAAAGAATTTGTTTGTGATAAGTATGCAGAAAGTATAGGTCATACAATTTTAAGACTGGCACCATATTATTGTAATTTTAATCCTATAGAACACATGTGGCATCAATTAAAATCTGGCATTAGGAGAAAAAATCTTCTGTAATTCAACTTATTAATAGGGAAGTACGAAATATTAGTATTAGCAGCTCGCAAAATTCAATTGAACACATAGAAAAATTTGAAAATTCGTATCTTCTAGATATAAAACTCAAAGGTGACTGACTGACTGACTGACTGACTGACTGACTGATATAGTGATCTATCAGCGCACAGCCCAAACCACTGGACGGATGGGGAAATTTGGCATGCAGGTAGATGTAATGAGGTAGGCATCCGCTAAGAAAAGATTTTGACTAATTCCACCCCCAAGGGGATAAAATAGGGGATGAAAGTTTGTGTCAATCTTTGTCAATTTTAAGCCGATCGGGCTGAAACTTTATGCATATAGCTATTATGACATAGACATCTCCTAAGAAAGGATTTCAATTAATTCCACCCCTAAGGGGATGAAATAGGCGATGAAAGTTTGTATGAAACTTTGTCAATTTTAAACCGATCGGGCTGTGATTTTGCATGCATATAGCTACTATGGCGTAGGCATACCCTAAGAAAGGATTTTGATAAATTTCACCCCTATGGGGATTAAATAGGAGATGAAAGTTTGTATGAAACTTTATCAACTTTAAACGGATCGGGCTGAGATTTTGCATGCATATAGCTACTACTACGCAGACATCCCCTAAGAAAGAATTTTGATAAATACCACCCCTAAGGGGATAAAATAGGCGATGAAAGTTTGTATGACAGTTTGTTAATTTTAAACCGATCGGGCTGAGATTTTGCATGCATATAGCTACTATGACGTAGGCAAAGTTTGTATAAAACTTTGTCAATTTTAAACCGATCAGGCTGAGATTTTGCACGCATATAGCTACAATGACATAGGAATCCCCTAAAAAAGAATTTTGATTAGTTTCACCCATAAGAGGATAAAATAGGGGATGAAAGTTTGTATGAAACTTTTTCAATTTTAAACCGATCAGGCTGAGATTTTGCGTGCATGTAGCTACTATGACGTATGCATTCCTTAAGAAAGAATTTTGATAAATTGCACCCCTAAGGGGATAAAAAAGGGGATAAAGGTTTGTATGAAACTTTGTCAATTTTAAACCGATCGGGCTGAGATTTTGCATGCGTATAGCTACTATGACTTAGGCTTTCCCTAAGAAAGGATTTTCATAAATTCCATCCCTAAGGGATAAAATAGGGGATGAAATTTGTATGAAACTTTGTCAATTTCAAACCGGTCGGGCTGAGGTTTTGCATGCATATAGCATGCAAGTTTTAACAGTTTTAAAATAATAATTGTCTAATACCACTCGCGCTTTAATGTGCGAGGTTTGTGGAGCGCTGAGGCGTTAGCGCGCTGCTGCTGGACGACATGACACTGTCGATAGACGCGTAGAGTCTTGAAAATTCGAGAATAAATTTGTTTTATTACGTAGTGGTGTATTAAGAAATGACTTTTTTAAATTCCATCCCTAAGGATTTAAAATAGGGGTTGCAAATTTGTATGAAACTCGGTGGCAAAAAACTAAAGTCCACGCGGATGAAGTCGCGGGCGGCCGCTAGTCTTCATATAAATAATTTTCCAAGTATTGTAATTAATTTGGCAGATGATAGTGATAGTGACACTGACACTAACACTGATGTAAAATCGGAAAAATATTAACAGTTTAGAAAAAAAAAATGAGCTTAGGAGACGTGTAAAATTATCCGTAAACGAAGATTCTGTTTTCTTGTTTAGCAAATGTATTTTTATAATTCACGTTCACAAAGTTTCTATTTCGACACTAAAAACAGTATCGAAATAGATTCATTGTAACACTGTTTTTGGTAACTTTTTGTTTTACACAATTGGTTGCACTGCACTGATTTTCAACGAAAGAGTTCAGGTAGTAAATCAAGAAGTATGTTGTAGTAAATTATTAACTACATTATCAGCGTTATTGCTAAATTCGGAATATTTTATACAAATTTGACAAACATTCTAATTTAAAATCATTAAGTGTCAAAACTGTCAAAATTGCCAACATAATTAAATATTTCGAAAAACTCTCATTTTATTTTTTTTTATACTTTTAAAAGTTCATTATAAAAAATAGTATGTAACACTCGAGTTACAATGACGGTTTGTAGTACTCGTTCTTTGCGAAACTCACCGCTTCGCGGTTCGTTTCACAAACTGAACTCGTACTACGAAACCTCTGTCATTCTAACACTTGTATTACAATATACTATTTTCTTCTTTAAAAGAGTCCCTTTCTTTTATAAATTAATCTTAATTATTTCAAGTATATTTAAAATTGGTGAACTCGAAGGTACTGTAGAAAAAAAAATTGTTATATGTTTAAGTATTCAAATATAATATTTTTTTGTAAAAAAAAAATATATCTGTAAAGGAAGGATCTTAATTGTGCTTTTTTTATACCATCATTGAATTTGAGATAAAGGTTGCTAAATTGTTTATATATTTTTCTTAACGATTAAGAAAGACATTTAGTTCAAATTTTATACACTCAATAGTTCTGACGTTATTTAGAAATTAACCACTTTAATTTACAAAAATATTTACAGTGTTATTTTTTCAAGCGCTGACCCTTTTATTTAACCAATTGTTTTATTTTCCACACCACTGATTACTCTTACTAATATCCTGTTACAATTTGTAGAAGTTTCGACAAACAATTTATCATAGATATCTTTTTTTATACAAATTAAGTGCAGTAAGTTTTTGTAGAAAAACAATTGTTAATTAAATGTTTTTTAAACTGTTATTGAATTTTAATAAGATCCTTTGATTATTTGTAATTCTAATTATCAGTTTAAAGAAAACACTTTATTTCTAAACAAAGTAAGTTGTAAGTTGTATATACGGTTTAAATCATGGAATAAATTCTTTTTTTCGAGAATATGTAATTTTAGAGACAAATCCTGAAACAGGTCGATGTTAGAACGTTTATTTAGATGAGAATGGGGTCTTGTGATGGGTGGTAATTTGAACAATTAATTTATTTGTTAAATAAATATTTTGTTGAATAGTAAAATGTATTTAATTTGAAAATTAACTGTTTTTGCCACTCTGTAAATATAAATACATTTTACTATCCAACAAAATATTTATTTAACAAATAAATCAAATATTCATAATGCCACCCATCAATTTTTGCCAGTAATTGACGACATTCTTCTTAAACGTTGTGGATTATTTCTGGAGTTATATTATGTATTTCCACAGCCCTACTTATTTCCAATTTAATTAAATTTTATAAATCAACTAATATTTGTGATTTCTCGATGTAACTTTTTTATTTTAAGTAATGCCATAGGAAAAAATCAAGTGGTGTGAGAAATGGAGATCTCGGTAGCCACTCTATTGTTCTTTGCCTATCAGTGCGTCTCCTAAAAACACATCTATTTAAAAAATTACGAACAGGCAATTCTAAGTGCGCAGGTGCACCATCTTGCTGAAACCATATGTTATCATTTAATCCATCAGGATCATTGTCATTTGGAAAGTTTTCTATAAGGACGGGTAAATTCATTTTATAGAAAATTTAGATATCTTTGTTCCGTAAGAGGCTTATCAAAGAAAAAAGTATCTATAATGCAATGCCTATACATTAATTTTTTGAGGGTCTTTATATGTGACTTAGGCTGTTTACTACAATATCTGCAGTTTTGTCGATCACTATTTCGTGTAAACAAAAAGTTGCTATGTCCATAAATTTACAAGAATTGCGAGCATCAGAGGAATAACACTCAGGTTGGATTTAGAAGTGGATTGGGTACGCGAGAAGCTTTTTTTTCCTTAAATGTATTGTCGCAACGGTGTAGAGACATAATGTAGATGTGTATGCATGTTTTCTGGACTACAGAAAGACATTTGACTGCGTTAACCATCAAAAGATGATCGAAATTCTGAGAACAACCGGGATCGACGAGCAGGACTCATGCGTGATCTCAGAACTCTACTGACACCAAACGGCAACTGTTGAAATAGAGCAAACAACAACGGACGATATATGCATCAAAGAGGGTGTCCGACAGGATTGCGTCTTGTTTTCACCAGTGTTCACTTTATACTCGGAGACTATATTCAAAGCAGCATTAGACAAGACCCAAGGTGGAATCAAGATCAATGGAACTATAATTAACAACATCAGGTACGCAGACGAGACCGTCCTAATTGCAAGCAACACCCAAGAGCTGCAAGATATAATATATTCCGTAGTTCGTCATAGCAAGGTACTCGGATTACATCTAAACATCTCCAAAACAAAAATACTGATATTCTCAAAGACGTCAAAAAAATGCATATCTTCATGTCAAGCGACAAACAATAGAACAGGTAGCCTCCATAAAATATCTAGGACCTAACATCAACAGCCAGTGCGACCAGAAAAAAGAAATACTATCTAGGATCGAACAAGCGAGAAAAACAATTATGAAAGCGTTCTTTACAAGATCAGACCTTAGTCTATGGTGCTCAGAACAAGAATGGTCCGATGTTACGTTTTCTCTGTCTTGCTTTATGGATGCAAAAGTTGGCCAATGGAACAACAAACAGAAAAAATAATAGAAGCCTTCGAGATGTATGTGTACAGACAGATGTTGCGTATTCCATAGACACAAAAGGTTACCAATGACGAAGTACTTAAGCGCATGGAATAACAAAAAGAACTGCTAAACACCATCAAAGAGAAAAAATACAGTACTTGGGTCATGTGTTGAGAGGTGAAAGATACAAACTGCTTCGACTCATAATGAAGGGCAAAGTGCAGGGAAAAAGGTCAATAGGGAGACGCCAGAACTCATGGTTGAAGGACCTGAGAAGATGGTTTGACTGCTCGTCTATAGAAATCTTTTGAGCTGCAGCTTACAAAACCACAATTGCTATCTGGATGGCCAACCTTTAAAAGGAGACGGAGCAATAAGAAGAAAATATCCAAAAAAAGGATTTGACGAATGAAACGTGGATTTTAAATGTATTAATCTTGTATTATTTCACAAAACTGCATTTGTCATCCTCATTGGTTTTCTGGGCATTAGCAATTTCACTCAAATTCTATATTCATTTTCTAAGAACACATAAAAAACTTTTAAAAATGTTTGTTTTATTTGCAGTTTGTTTGGATGTAATGTGAGTATTCTCTGTCACCTCAATAATACTTCAAGTTTTGCATCATGACTTAATTCTTGGCGACCAGCTTTTGCAAAAAATTTCACGTGTCTAGTTTCTTTTTTTTCCATATTTAACTGTCGATTGTGATAGGAGTATTAGAATATTTTATATTAAATAAATTACATAATTCTTGTTGTGTTCTGCGTCTATCTCTATACCTCACCATAATTAATCCTTCGATGTTTTGTGTTTCAGTTAATGTGGCCATTCTAATAAATTATTTATTTACTCGCAATACAATAAACTAGTCCTTATTCGTTGTTAGTAGCGATGGGTATTGTCTCCTATTGGATCCTATGCGAAGCCAAAGCTGACTAAAATCAAAAGCAGCGCGAACTGTGGACGACATTTAGTAATGTGATTATTTATTAATAAGTTATTATATTTTTTTAGTAATTCTTGTAAAATTGTTGAATAATTTCGGTGGCGGCACTTTTCGATATGTAGAAGAGGAAAATATTTATACTGCAGACCATTTAATGTACAAGTCCAGCAATAGAGAAAGTAATAGTTTAATTGAACTCTTACTTATTTTCCAAGAGCACGTGCAAGAAAGCAGCATTTACATTTATTTTATTTTTTTTACTTTTTCTCGTAACATTTTTTATTTTTATTTCGTGAAGATCACCTTGTAAATCACTTGATTTTAAACACAAGAAAAAGGGTTAAACTAAACTATTATTTTGATTTGAGTCTACTTCGGCTTCGCATAGCATCCAGTGGACCATCGCTCCCCATAACGAATAGGAAAATATTGAGAACTTTACATTTGACTCAAGTCAACTCGATTTTGAAAAAACTAGTTCTTTTTAATCTGACTAATATCGAAATTTATTTTTGTTTTTTTATAAGAGAGAACAGCATTTACATTTCTTTGTTTTGTCAAAATTTGGGAGCAATTACTTTCTATTTAATTCAATACATTGTATAACTAGATTAGAAATTCGTAAAACTCCAGAAAAGATCCAGGTATGTAGCACTTTGAACAATAAATTTAGTGAAAAATAAACATTTTATTTTGACACCAATAAAATGTATTTTGTAAAATTACATACTTCTTATTGCGTGTAAATGTATTTATTTTAAAAATTAAATCTTTTTTTGACCACATTTACAAATAATTATATGTTAATGCTTATATCGTTAAAAATCGACCTGTTTCCGTATTTGTCTCTATAGTTGCGTATTTAAAAAAAAAATAATTTATTTCTTTATTTAGACGCTCTCTGTATAATCATTTATAGATATTTATGGATTTCAAATTTACTTGAAATGTAACAACCTGCCTATTAGAAAAGAAATTATTAGAAAATCAAAACCGAATATCCTTTTTCTGTGCCGCATTATTCAATACATTTTCTAGTAAAGAAAAATATAAATTTATTATATTCCTTCTTTATAAACTTTATATAATTCATGCAAATATACTGTAATGTCTGATTACTGAAACTATGTCCATTTACCATCGGTAGAACATTGATTAACATGACGGAAGTAGTATTAACTAATAAATAAATATAAGGTAAGTTATTTAGAAAAATAAATTATAAATAAATAAAAACCACAAGATTATATTATAATTAATGAATTTCATTAATCGTGCTCACAATTACGAAACCAGAATATCAATAATGTTTGAAGATGAACAAATGTTCGTTTATAAAAAAAATATCGATGTTATTTAGATAAACAGTGAAGGTTATTCTTTTGTTATTTTATTTTGAAAAGTTCATCATACAATTATTTTTAGGGATACAATGGAAAAATAGAGTTAACAAATCCGAAAGCAGCTATATTCAATGTAAGGAGTGGTCTACCTCTGCGATATAATCTATTTTTTCCCACTTGGTACAATATACCACCTAAAATCTCACAGATCCGTGTCAACGGCAACCTGGTATGTAGCGGATCAAAAATTCCAAGTAAGAGATGTTATTAATACTTATTATTACATTATATTCAAATTAAAAACAGGTTAAATATTAAACATGATAAACTGCACTAAAGAACTGATAAATAATATTTAATAAACTCAAGACACTACATATGTAACTTCCTTCTAGATATACTGCTAATGGTTTAAAGCAAAATATGTGAATATGTGCCTTAAACATCATTTTGTTTTGTTTACTTTGTGTTGTAATATTTTAAAGATTTTTCAAATATATTATTTTTATGTAGTATAAATTTAGTACGCAGTTAAGCTTATTTAAAAAAAAAACGTGTGCGTCTCAGGACGCGCGGCAGAAGTGATAACTTCAATTAATCCAAGTTGAACTACTTAATATTGAAATTTTTTAACTTGAGAAAAACTTTGTCTATTACTTAAATTTTATGTACATTAATATGATAATGTGTATAAATTTAAAAATTTAAATATTTTGAAAATTTTGAAAATTCTGAAAATTTTTTATCACTATAATTTTCACTAATTACGATACAAAAATTTTTTACTATGACAGTTCAAAATTTCTAATCAGTCACGTAGTAATTCGCAATACAACAACCCTTTACGTGGAACGGCATGATTGCTATTTAATACACACTTAAAACTTAAATTCTTATACATATTATCAATAATAACATTAATAACACACTTTATAATCAATATTTATCACAAATGAAACCACCAAAACACGTCTTTTTTATGCTTAAATTAGGCTAATCAGACTGTCATTTCTTCTTAGACAACCTGTTATTTAAATAAATGAGTAAATAAATAAAAAAAAGGTAAAAGTTAAGAGATATATACAAAAAAGTTTGCATCGAACGGGAATCGAACCCGGGCCGCCTCGTGGCAGGCGAGCATTCTACCAATGGACCACCGAACCACCTACGTACCTATAATAACTTCCATAATGTATTTGATGCACGTCTCATTTGACGGGTTTTTCGTTAAGGTTTTTACTATTACATTTTTTTCATTTAAGTTCGGTTTAGTTCCAAAAAGTAATGAATTGTATTTAGTGACAGATTAATACCGTATAGCACGGTAAATTCAAATATACTTAAAACTTACATTGGGAAAAGCATAGAGAGAGAGAGAGAGAGAGAGAAATGATATTATTATGTTTCACTGCGCCTGCGTGTAACAACGATAAACAACGCGTTATGATAAACGCTTTTTTGAACGAGTTACGCTAAAATCAGTTTACACTCCCATAAGAAGTTATCACTTCAATAAATAAATAAATACAGATATTTGTATTAATATTAATATTTACCTATTTCTATTATTATTATGTTACCCTCCCATAAGAAGTTATCACTTCAAAAACTCTTTTAAACAAGTTTTTAATATCACTTTTATTAGTATTGTTATTGATAATGTAAGCATAACTAAATTCACGAAAATTAGAAAATGATATTATTTCGAAAGGTGGAGAGAAGTACAAATTTATTTACTTATTTACGACTAAATTGTTGATAAACCTATTATTTGCTTCTCATTTGCTTTCTATTTATATCCATTAGTTAATTATTACATCTTTTTCATAATTTTAAAATATTTATTTATGATATGAGTGTTAAAAGTGACGTTTTATTTCGTGAGTGAAAAAGTTTGTGAAATGAGCGGAGCGAATTGAACAATTTCACGAACAAAATAAAATCACTTTTAACACAAATACCATACAATGTTTTTTGTACAACTGCCGTATTTTGATAATGAAATGGGCAAATTTGCAATGACAATAAACTAAACCGTGTTAAAAGTAAACTAAACCGTGTTAAAAGTAAACTGAAGCGTGTTAAAAGTATTTTTAACACGCTGCCATGTAAACAATCAATTTTAACATTGTTTGCTATTATTAAAAGTGTCACTTTTAATGACAGTTGTACAAAAATATTTTTTATCAATTTATTAAATTGTTATCAATATCGATAGAGCTAATTTATTTCTTTGTGAAATATCAAAGTAATGTTAAAACTTCAATTAATCCTTTAGTAAGTCACTGGGTCCTATATATCTTTAATTCCGCTATGAGTTTTTGAAGACAACTGCTGAAACAGTTAATTTAAAATTTCAGTCAATGCAGTAGACTTTATTTAAACCCTCAATATTTTAAAATTGGTATTAAAAATCAACCATTACATCTAGTTTAAAATTCTCGTTATTTAGATATTTATTATTGATAATGACTTTCCTTTTTATGATTATTTTTTTAAAACAGGAATTATGAAATCGTATATGGCCCTTAGATTTATTGTAGTAATCGTTATTTTCTCAACTAGTTAAAAATTACGTCTCTATGATTAGTAATTCCTTTGTGAATGTATTTACTGTTAAGGTTGCGTGATAAACAGAGAATTCTGATTCTGTGAAATTCGTTTTGCCACTTTTTTTTTCAATTAGAAGCGGTTAGCATATTTAAAAAACAATAATTGAATAGCACACACAAAAGCTAGAGAAATATGCACTAATATGCACGAGTTTCGAAAAACCTTAAAAATTTTAGCGTAAGTGTGCGGCCACAACGGAGCACCTTCCATCGCTCCGACCATAGCATCGCACCATTCACCAAAAAAAAATAAACACATAATAATAGATCTATGTGGTTACATCGGAGCACCGACCATCGCTCCGCGCATAGGTTGGAGCTAAGGACTGATACTTGGTGCCAGGGTCAAAACTGAGCTTAGTATTTTTTTGACCCTCGACCAGGGTACTTTTTTAAAATATAATCAAAAGTTTCTTTTTTTATTCTCATGTAGTCAAAAAAAGATCCGGATCTTTTCTTAAATCTTTATATACATAGATGATGAAATTCTCCATACAACATACGTTTTTTGTTAAAAGGATGCACTTTCGTCTTTTGAGATCCTTTTTGTAGGTACCACGTTTTAGCACTTGAATTTAAAATAATATCTTCCTCGTCCGAAGAAAAGGATGTCGAAAAATCCATGTTTATAGACGATCGTTTACGCTTTAACTGGTGCAAAAGTGCGATGCTGTGGTCTAGGGTCGATGGTCCCCGTTGTGTCCATACCCTTTACTTTTAGGGCTATCCGATATAAGTCAAAATCAGTGGGGTTCTTGATATGATGATTTTACGTACCAAATTTCATAACACTGTAACTTTCCGTTTAAGACTTAGAGCGCACACGGACAAAGAGACAGAGGGACACATAAGCCTATCTCATAAAGTACTTTAATGGTACATATATTATATTATTATACAAAAAATTATTACATTTTAGACCGTTTGTAATTTTCACCAATATTAGAACAGATAACTTCTTTACTTTAAACGTACCTTTCTGTTTCAAATAGGTCCGTTCAACGAAGAATTAGATAAGCTATAAAGTAAAACTAATTTTTCACATTTCAAAAAACCGTATAAAAATTTAGCACGTAATACTAGCGTGTACTTATTATTAGCAATATTTAAGTAACAGTATTTTAACACAAACGAATTCCTATATCTCTACTTAGTAAATGTGTAACTAACGTGTGTCCTAAAAGTTTTACCACAAAGTATTAATTGTTTTTTTTTTTAAACAAATTTATTTAAACGCAATCGAGATATCATCAATAACAACTTAATATTTAACTTAAATATGCTATTGAATTATGAGGAGTGGCCCATTCTACTTTACCATACTTAATTTCTCATGAGACCCTGGAAGTAATATAGATTAATTTCTCCCATGGTCCCAGGTTATCTTGGGTTTCATATTCTCCGTGATAAATCTTCCTAGAAAATAAAGCCCAATCCTCTATTGGACGAGTCTATAAGGCAAGTGTGGAGGATTGTCGTTTATAGGAATAAAAGCTAAGTGGTGTATAGTGAAGACCAATTTTGGGTATCTCTTGAGTAATGGCATGATGTTGTGGGTCTGGCCAAAACATGATATTTTCATTAGCACGATGTTCGTAGACAAACTGAAGCAATTCGAAAAGGCAGTTACTAATATAAGTCCAACTATTCAAAACTCCACTTTTTTCCACAAAAGATCGGCATACACCTCTATTAGAAATTACGCACTATAGGTACAAGGATTTTGTTTGCAAATTTCGCTTTTTATTTGTTTCCAATATTGTTAGCACATTCTTTCGTTCCTATCGTCATCTAAAATAATTATGTTTTCATTGGCAAAGTGTAGCCGCCTCAGTTGACCACAGCATTCTGTTATACGAATGGGTTGTGCTTAAAAATCTTGGAGTATTTACGTCACTTCTATTAAGATTATTCGCTCTACATTCCAATGAGTTCGTACTCTTAGAAGATCTGTATTGACGAGCCACTCTCATCGTTTACATTTAACTCTGACCCATGTGCACTAAATGCACTCGATCTTCCATTTTTTAGTAGATTCAGACAGGGTATTCCGCTATTGTTCTATAAATGGTTCTCCTTGAAATGTTTACGTTTTGGAATGTTCGGCAAATATCAGCTTCTTCTTAATTGTAATTTATACGACATTTTAAAGCAGAAACTTTTAAATAAATAAAATTTAACTTACAATAAACAAAGTAAACATTTGTTTTAATCAAAGATACTTAATATTATTATTTTGTTTGTTAAAATAAAACAAATGCATTTTGTGTCAGAACTTTTAGGCCATCTGTTAGTACAGCTGCTTTCGTTGTAAAACTAGATACTCCTTTTTAATTTTTTCACTGTGATTACTTGTTTTACACCAACTTTCTAATGCAAGAACCTATACCTACTATATTAATTCAACTTTTCGTTGCTGCAACTTTTCGTATTTAACCTGATTGGGCAGATCACATTCGGAATGTTGAATTTCATTCGAACGCAATGATTTTTGTCCAATTATGTTAATCCTCAGAGATAAAGAAAATAATCTTCTCGTTAAAGATCATGATTTTTGTCCGTCTATGGTTATCGAATCAAGGAAAAAAGCCGTGGAAAAAAAGCCTCGGAAATAAACGCCTGAAAAAAAAGCCGATGGAGAAAAAAGCCGACGAAAAAAAAAGCCGCGGAAAAAAAAGCCGTACAAGAAAAAGCCGTAAGTTTTCATTATAAACAATAATAATTTTTTGAAGTTATACTTCTTTTCGGACACTCTGTGGAATGAATTAGTGTGTAGCTAAATGGGAAAAATCATTACATATGTAATGGTGTGAGTAAGAGAGAGACAGAAACTCATATAAGGTATCAGTAGGTACATTGAAAAGAGATAGATATAATAATAATAATAATAATAATAATAATAATAATAATAATAATAATAATAATAATAATAATAAGGGATCTAGCCATTCAGACTTTATCTTCTTTTCTTTGTCTTAACTTCTTATATTTTGATCTGTACCAATATTTACCAGATTTTATTAATTTTCGGACTTTTAAGTTATTGTTTCTTTTAATTTTATTTCTTCTAGTGGTTTTTGGCTCCACCGTTAGATAGATATACAAAAAACAATCTGAGCTAATGTTTTGGAATATCATAGTGACGTATTACACTGTGTTTGACAGATTACTTTATAATTCTGTCACGTAAGTAAACATAATATAAAGTTTAGTATTTTATATTTTATATTAATCATAATATGTATTCAGTAATTTGCATTATACTTATTTTGCATTACGGGGTTTTGTAAACACTTTTTTTGTACATTGATCATTTTACTGTTTATTTTTCGTGTTTGAAGTAAGGACACACATCAACTGGTCTTATTTTTCTAAGTATTTATTTAATTGAATACAGTTAATTTTTAAAAGAAAATTATTTCTACTTGCCTGTGTTTGTAGTTATTAAGTTTTATTTGTTAACAGTGCATAGAAGTATAACTTCTGCCGGCAGTCCCACTGACTGCCACACCTTTTTTTTTATATAATAATTTGCATAATTTATTTGGTCAACATATACTTTTTACACTTTACACTGTCTTCAACCAATCTAAATTAAAAAATGTCGTTAAGAAAATAGATTATTAACTACACAATCGTTTTGTGTTTTAAAAAAATTACAAATGACGTGAAATTAATTTTTTAAGGAAGTGCCAGTTTTCAAGTTCTTATGACTTTGACTTATTTCTTTCTTTATGCAAACTTGTATAAAATAATCTACTTTACGCGCAACGCTCCTTGGAAATGTATTTTTGTAACTTAAATGTTGTTTAAGATCTTTTTTTTTTTCAAAAATTCAACAATAAAACTTAATTTTGAACAGTTTGTGGTGTAGTTTATAAACGGTTTGTCGAAAAGATAAATATGTAAATATTAATAGTAAATTTATTATTAAGTACAATAGCAAAAAATCTTTTTGCTTCTTCAGGGTCTAAGATACAAACTATAAATTTTATATTATGTCCAATTACAAAATTCTTATTTCTAAGGCGCGTTTTGCGTACAACATATTCTTTTATCTTGAAAAATGTTTTATTTATTTACTTTGTGAAACTAACCGCTCTTATTGTTATTAAAAAACGATAAAAGCAGACAACCGGCCTAACCACATGGGCGCCGGCAGCACGGTCCAAGAGGGTGCACTTGCACCACCTGCTATGAAAGAAAATTAGATTTTTTTAATTTTTTTATTAAATTATTGTTTGAATAAAAACTGAAGGAGTCGAGGTTGCTGTCCAAATGTATTAAATTTTACATTACGCTCATTCTACATTCTATATATATTAGATAATAATAGTGTGTAGATGCAAATGTACCTCCCTGAAAATAATCCTGGTGGCGCCCATACCAATAATGTTAATTATAAAAAAACAGAATTATTATTGTTTATAATGAAATTTGTTCGTCTTTTTTTTTCTGCGGCTTTTTCTTCCCGGTATTTTTTCCAGGCTTTTTTTCCGGTTACCATGATTATAACATCGCAATGAAATTCATCCGAAATTTAATGGTAAAAATTTGGATAGATATTTAATAAAAATGTTAAACAATATACAATTTCTATACCATAAAGCGAGTTTTGTTTTCATTTTTCATTAGAATTCAGGATTACGATTTTCAGAATTATTTAGTTTACCTGGAAGCGGATTAAATAAACTGGACGGCAATTCGAGTGTGAGATTAAGATACCTGCAAGTGTCGAACGGGAACTCGCATTATATTCGTCATAAGAAACCTGACGGGAATTCGTGTTCACCGGAAAAATCGTTTATTAAAAGCATCACTTTATCATGTGTACTTAATATTTTTTCTAAGCGGTTTATTTTTACTAAATAGCGTTACACACATACAAACTTCGAACTAAAGTTTTTAAATGAATTGCCATCCATTTGCTTATTGGTCAAAGTACATAGTTCATTTTCATCTAAGTATGATATTTATTTTAAATATCTAAATAAGTTTTTTGTATACCTACTCCATTAAAAATTCCAGTGGCGAATGTTTTTTATTTTTATTCTCATTAATATATATATATATATATATATATATATATATATATATATATATATATATATATTTATATATAGCCATAAAAAATAATATTTTAATTAAATAAATCCTCTGGAGTACTTGAAAACGTCAAAAACATAATTTATTTAAAATTGCCGCGAAAACAGCACTTCATGTCAATTTAGATCGCGTGACGTCATATGGAGGTAAACAAACTACGAGCCATATTACAAGTGATCAGTGCTTATATAAATTAAGTATTTTGTGTTTCTTAATCATCATGGACCGAAAAAGATATCGTTGGTGCATGTGTTGTACCTCGATGTGGAAATACATCAGTAACTACTCCAAATCAAATTTTTATTGATGTACCTCGAAAACCAGACATACGAAAGAAATGGTAAGACCTAGCAAGACGAAAGTGCGATGGAATGTCTGTTACTTCACCAATTTACTTTTGTGAAGATCACTTTGATGTAAATACTGTACCTAGAGTGTTATTACACAACCCATAATACAAATAATCATATTTAGTGTGTATGTAATGTAGGTGTTATAGGTTATGTTTTACTTATTTCTTCAATCATTTCTATGGTTAAGATAAACAAAAAGAGATTGAAATACTTACACAAATGTTTTCACATTTCTAAATTCGGCAGTACAAAAGTCGGAAATAGTGGCAAAGAAACTGCTGACCATGAAAATATCAACTTTTGGGAGATTTCTATTTTCGGCTTTTGTATAACCTTGTTCCATAATAAAAACTTAACAGAAGGCTTCAAGCACTTACGACAACTTCTATTATGACTATAGTCCTTCAATTCGTAACTAATTACAATTAAATATTTTTAGAAACATGCACATAAATCGTAGAAAAACGCGAAATAACATACAAAGCAGTGTTGTTTACTTATGGCTACTTACATATGACGTTACGCACTGTGATTGGCGTTTGGGTTCTTACACGTCACAGATAATTTACGCAACTTTATTTATTGATTTAAAAATATAAATCATTGTTATTTCTTAAAAATCTTTATTGAGTGATATTGTTGTATAACAAACTTTATTGTAAAACACATCTTAGTTTTTTTTTTCGATTACTGTCCGGTACCCTATTAGTTTATGTAAAAGCATGCACATTTTTTGTACCTTAGTTTTTCAAATAAACCTGTGAAAATCTACCTGTAACGAAACTTTATAAAGATAATCTATATTTTTATAATGATAAAAATCTTAGAGGAACACATAGACAAATTAAGGGACGTACATAAATAAAATTCTTTTATAAAAGTATACATTCAAACAATAAAATAAATAATCCTGAGAACTATTAACAAAGCAAGTGAAAACTTTTCATTCATATTATAATCCGTAAAAGGGTACAATTAAATTGGGGATTAACATCTGGAATAGAAATATTTGGGTTTTAAGATATTAATATCTAATTACAGATACCTACCTGGTTTGAGACTGTCTGATAGAATTTAAACATTAAGTGCAATTTCTCCACTACAGTTACCAGTAACTCTTCTATTTGAAACTAACAGACAGACAATCAAGTTTTTTTTGCTAGCTATTAATTATTAACTGGTTGAGAGTAATTTTATTAATAAGTTTAGTAGTACAGTGCAAAGTGATCTGACGAAATAATTCCAATCATGTTGGTTCTAATAATATTATGTATGTGCGTGAGTTACGTTTATTTATTATTATTTATAATATTTAAATAATTATTCAAGTGTATCATTTAGTGTTTTTTAAATTATAAAAATGACTGCTAAATGGGTTATTTTTGTAATTAAATGTGAATTTAGTATATTAGGTTAGATCTGCGTCACTATTTGAAGTGAAGGTGTTTTTAATTATTTATTTATAATTACATACAAACAAAAACATCTAGACTCGTTAAATTAATCACAATAGAAAAATAAATAAAATCAGCTAAAACAATTCAAATTCTTTCAATGAGATTCGTTTTTTCATTTAATTATTTTATTGTGTTATTTATTTGAAAGGAATACTGTGTTTACCATTTACCTATTTACTTATTTTTACCAAAATTGACATAACGGAAAGAATGCAAAACTGTAAATTAACATACATACATAATACATACAGATTCAATATATAATTAGTTATGTAATGAAATTGGCGTTTTGATATAACCAATAATTTACTGATCAAAATTTATATTTTAGAAGACGTAGATATTATTTGCAACATCTTGGCATTACTGTAAAATATACATTGATTATTTTTCAAATTTTTATTAAACAAACTTTTACTATCATTAATATACTTTTTTAGGTTCTTGAGTTATTAAATATATGAAATACATGTACATGTCAGCTTCCACGTGATTAGTTAAATTCTTTTGATAGGAGCAAGAAAAAAATTTGTTTGTAAACTATAAACGATAAAGGTATATTTATACTTCCTTCTATTTACAGACGTCGTTAAAATAAAAAAATGTAATAACGCATTTAGGTACTCTTTTTTCTTACATATAAGAATATATTACAATTTTGATTTAGAAAATAAATCGTTAAATACGAGAATAAAAACATAATAATTGAACCCGCAAAATAATTTATCATTCATATTTCATTGATTAGAAAAACATTGCTAAGTATAACTAATTATATTGAGACATATCTTATCGGATTTTTGAAATACAGTAATTAAACAAACATGAAACGGTTGGGCTCGAACCGGCAATCTTTACCTGTAGACAATTCGGTTACAGATGCATAGAAAACTTATTCAATTCATCCTTAAACATATATATGACGGTGATAAGAATAAGATCATTTGTTAAATCGACAATGAAAACATCAAACTCTAAGTCGCTTCTCTTGTCTACTCTCTTGTATTTCATTTGATAAGAGAACTGGAACCATAGACTTAAAGACGCAACCAACAAGAGACATATCGCAGGTTCGAATGTGACATAAAGTTTTTCGATTTCTCTTTGCCCAATTTCTAGATTTTAAAAAACATTGTTAACTATTTTATTTTGAAAAAAAAATCATTTTGCGGAAAAATATGCAGTTTTAACAAAAATCAACAAAAACCAGAACAAAGTTTTGATAAGAATTAGGTTTCAGACAACATAAAAATTACTAAATTAAAATCATTCTGTTCTTGTTTTGAAATTTTAGAAAGTATACAAATAACAATATATTAAATGACATTTTTTCAATTTCTCATATTCCTGTTTGTATACTTTCTAATGTTTCAAAAATCTCATGAAATTTATCTCAAAATAATCGTTTACTAATAAGTTTAGTTCTATAAGGATTTTCGAATGAAAGTGATTCTACTAACTTTAACACATTGTTGTTTACGTAAAAGTTGTCGCCCTTCCCCATTTTGAAATTTATATCTCACTGAATTTGTAACTGCTTTTGAAGGTCTATTTTAACAATAAAATTATATCTGACTCTTATTGTCACTCCAGGAGCATATTGCTCAAATCTAACATTTTTTTAGTACACAATCGTGAACAATCGTTATATCTGAATACTTCATCTAAATACCTTTCTAATGATGTGCCGCACATGGTATGTTTCCTATTTAAAAATAAGGGGTTGAGGAAGCGGGTTGATATTGACAGATGCATGTATCGTAAAAATGTGTTCCCCTTAAATCGAAAATCACATTTTCTTAAAATCTAATAAATACGGCCAAATATCGAGGTGGGTTGTTTTGTGGCCCATAGGTACTGTATATCAATATTTTAAGAATAATTTAAATAATAAAAAAAGCATTTTATAGTAAATAAAGTTAAATTAATAATGTAAAATATCTTATTAAATATAAATTAAGGATAGTGTAAATATACTCAGTGACATTAAAAGTGTTACACCCAGAAGTAATAATTTCTTAATCTTAATTTTTTGGCAACATGGTAGATTTACATCGAAATAAAACGATAACATTTTCAAGAATTTTTAATAACGTATAACAAAAAAAAAAAATTAATAATGTATTTGGCGACCCCGTAACTGACTACACTCATGTACAAGTCTAGGCATTGACAAAGTGAGATAATCAATATGTCTGCTTGTGGTATCTCGTTCCATGCAACTTGAACTTCATGGATTAACTGTGCCAGAGTTTGTGGAGGATGGTGTAAATTGGACATTCTTCTTCCCGTCATATCCCACACATGTTCGATGGGATTTAAATCTGGTGAACGGCCACGGCAAAACCTTAACGCCAGCTTCTTGGAGAGAGTCCATAGTTCGACGAGCAATATGGGGACGCGCGTTATCTTGCTGAAAAAGGACGTGTCGACGGCCGTCCAGATAAGGCAGTAAAGTGGTTTGTAAGATATCATCAACATAACGTGCAGCTATCATACTGCCTCGAATGAACACAAGTGGTGATCGGCTACCATAGGCAATAGCCCCCCAAACCATTACTCCAACTGTCTTGTGTACATGTCTTTCAAGAACAAACCTGGTATCTCGTCGCTTTTCACGGCGGCGTCTTACCCTTCTACAGCCATCGTGTATGCCTAAATAAAATCGCGATTCATCGCTGAATGCTACATTATGCCATTCTTCCACCCATTGCTGCCGTTCTCTGCAGCAATTCAAATGTTGATGGCAATGGTCCTGGGTCAAAGGTAGCACTAGTCGTGAGCAGTATGAAAACAGTCGAAAAGCTCGAATGCGACGGTATAGTGTACGCATAGTAACAGGTCTACCTTCCTCTCCAAACCATTGATCATCGATTTGACGCGTAGTAACGAAACGATCTCACAGAGCAAGTAGTCTGAAGCACCTATCTTGACGCTCTGTGGTACGCCTTGATTGGCCAGTTGGTCTTCTTTGTGTTCCTCTACCTTCGTTTGTGCACTTACGACACACACGCATTACCGTCATTGCCGTACAATTAACACGAAGGGCAATTTGGCGATACGACAAACCCATATCTTTATAGGCAACAATTCTACCCCTGTCAAAATCGCTAACATAGTAGTAGTATCGTTTTTGTTTTAATTTAAGATGAAATTTAATTTTTATAAAAACTATTAAAGATAAAACATTGATATTGTTATCATATCATTCTTTAAATATAGTCATTCTGTTGTCAAAAAATTTATTCCTTCTGGGTGTAACACTTCTAATGTCACTGAGTATAAAAAAAGTACTGCAGTGTAAAAAAAGCGTGTGCTGTTTACGAAATCTACTGATACCATTCTTTTCAAGTAGGTAATCAATATTGGCGCTATGCACCCCACGCCTTTTTTTAAATTGTAATACTTTTTTATTTATTAATTTAAATTTATTCAAATATTTTACAATATTTCTAATTTAAATTTATATACAATAAAATATTTTTTTCTTATTTACATTAATCTAATTAAAACTAAAAAATAGTTTTAAAAACTTTTTTCAGACTATTTTTTATTTACCTTTCTCTCTGGCGCCTTCTTGTTTGTTATTGTTTTGATTGATCTGCGATCTGGTTTTCATATACAAACCTGGCAAAAACCAATATCAGCTTGACATATAAAAATAATAGTTTAATAGACTAAAAACCAAGCTTTTGTGAAGATATTAACTGTTTTTTTTTTAATATGAATTAGATAAAAAACCTAGATAACATTTTTTTTTCATATCACATGCATTAAAACAGCTAGTTATGATCCCTGTTTTGACAGTCGAAACAAGACAATTTCAGACCAATGTAACTGGCAGTCAGAAACTAACAATTGTTTCTGTCCTAGGGGAGAAACAACGTTGTTTCTCCCCTAGTCTCACTTCGACTGGCTACAGAGATCAAAACTCGCTGTTTCAATGCATGTGATATGAAAAATATAGTGTGTGGCACGGAATGAAACAAAGACGATTTCTGACTATCGATTTGTTTTACCCCTTGCCACACAATATACTATTAAAGGAAGCCGATATGTGTTCGTGTAGTCACCAACCAATAGGTACAACACAATATATTTTCTTTCCATCGATTCTTGATAAGTAAGCAATAATTTAGCACCAGGAAAAGTGTTAAATTTATTTTGCAAAATTTCACCTTCTCATACAAACATACAAAAAGTGAAGTTAAATAAAAGCTTGTATAAATTTATAGGGTTAAACATACTCCCGCGTCACCCCTTACCTGAGCCCAGTAGGGTGCTAATAAAAGAGCAATAAAAGAGACCTTTTCGCCTACCCTCACCGCATGTGGTTGTATGAATTCACGATCTTACAATCTATTGTTTATATTTAACAAATATATGTGTTTAATTTTTTATAAATAAAAATAAATAAATATCAGAAACGTAAAGATATTTTTTTTCTGATTTCAACCATATATAATACTTACGCAAAATTTTATAGTTTACAGTTATGTCACCAAAATATTCTAAATTACACTGAGAAACAAACAAGAGATAATCTCATAATGTGGTACAAAAATACCCAATGATTATTAAATTTAAATCCAAAACAGCAAGGGATAATCTCATAATAATGTTTTGAAAATAATATATAAGTAATAGAATACCTTAATACTACAAAAATGCTTAATTATCAAATTTAAATCCAAAACAGCAAGGGATAATCTCATAATGAGGTGTTGAAAATAGATAAACTTTAACAATTCCAATAACAATCAGATTGAAAGAGATTTACCCTAATTAAAATGCTATTGCATTACAAAACATCCTAATGTTTTTTTAATATAAATTTGTATTGTTCGGTTATAACAAAAAATATATAAAATGTTAGCCATTATTCACAAACAATTATTTGTGTCTTGTTTTACGCACGGTATACATCATCCTATTGATTGTTCGGTAGTGATAAAAAATATATGTGTTTGTGTATGATGGAATTCCTCCGCAGTTCTACAGCTTTTAAGAATCACATAAAGGAATTGGGTTTGGTAAATTTTTTGATAGTACATGGATTTGTTTCACGTTCCAGGACATGTGTGTGTGGGAATAGAATCCAACTTGGCCAACAAAAAATGCAAGGAAGAGAACCAAGTTATCGGTGTCGCAGACGGAACTGTTGTACTGAAACGTCCTGTAGGACAAATTCATTTCTAGATTTTTCGACACTTCCTATAGTTCAGCTGCTGATTATTTTAGTACTGTGGATTAATGAGTATCCAGTCACAGTAATAGCAGCGGAAACTGGAGTTTCCACGAAATCTGTGAGTCGCTGCCTTCAACATTTCAGAAACCTTCTTTTTCACTGGATGCTGGAAATCGATGAGCAAATAGGCGGTCCTGGACACATAGTGGAAATTGATGAAAGTGCTTACGGAAAACGAAAGTATCATCGCGGACGTCTGCAAAGGACACGGTGGGTGGTTGGAGGAATAGACCGACAAACAAAGAGAATTTTTCTTACGTTTGTGCCTAACAGAAACGCTATTACATTACAGCGTGTTATTCAGGAAAATGTTTTGCCTGGATCCATTGTAATGACTGACTCGTGGAGAGGATATACTGGTTTAAACCACCTTGGATACCATCACTATCAAGTCAATCACCAACGAAATTTTGTGGATCCAAACAATCGACTTATTCACACCCAAAATATCGAAAGTAAATGGTCTGTCATTAAGAGGAATCTTCGTCGACGATTGGGAAGGATGTGAGGGGTATATTTATTACTATTAATATTTAGATATGCATTTTTGGGGTATTTAAGGTTCTTTTCTATTTTGATTTCTTTTTGCATGTTGGTGATAGGTATATTTATGACTATTAATAGTATTAATATTAATTGACAAGTCCTGTTAGATACAGGCGCTAAAGGTATTTTATGTTATATTGGGTGTTGTTTGTTTCTCAGTGTAATTTAGAATATTTTGGTGTCATATCTGTAAACTACAAAATTTTGCGTAAGTATTATATATGGTTGAAATCAGAAAAAAAATATCTTTACGTTTCTGATATTTATTTATTTTTATTTATAAAAAATTAAACACATATTTGTTAAATATAAACAATAGATTGTAAAATCGTGAATTCATACAACCACATGCGGTGAGGGTAGGCGAAAAGGTCTCTTTTATTGCTCTTTTATTAGCACCCTACTGGGCTCAGGTAAGGGGTGACGCGGGAGTATGTTTAACCATTTATAGTATTTTTTTAAACAGTGAATCGTGTATAACCCTTTATATTGTGGTGATTACAAATATATTTATTTACTTTACATATATGCAGGTTTAATTTAATTATACATTTCTTGTAAATTTAATTCTTACTCAGTACTTTTTTACTTTACACAAAAAGACTCAGATTTCTATGCTCAACAGGTGACAGATTCAAACTACTTAAAAAGGCAGAATAAATAAATCATGTTTAATATAAATTATAACACTAGCCGAACTGTTATGCTCATATTAAAGCAATTTTAAAATTATATTTTATTGGTATACCTATATAATTTTTATTTTTAGTAAATTCAGTGCGATATATAACTACAATCAACCTTCAGCATACTCTAAGAATCGATGTTCAGCCGTTGTCATCCTCAAATATCTCACCAGATAATAACTATATTCATAATAGAGTCGCATCGCCTGGTCCTTCGGTTTCCCAATTTGATGAGCCTACTGAAGAAAGGTTTAATTTCTTTGGTATACCTTCTTCATCACAAAATGAGGATATTGGGCAAGGCAGGAGGGCAGTTCAGAAAAACAGATTCAACTTCAACCCTACAGTTCCCCCAAATAGGTTTAATTTTAACACACCCACAGGTGGACTACATCCGGCTGAGGTATATAAAGGAAATCCGTTTTTCAGAAATATTACTAGAACGAATAACACAGAAAAACGTAAGTCAATTCATTTATACATTTTCCATAGAATATAAAAAAGTGATAGTTTAATTGTTACTCGATAGTTTGTTTTTATATTGTGTCAGTTCAATTAAGAGCTTTTGGTATTATCATTTAATTTTTTTGGTGTATTTATTTATTTGCTACCTTAAACAATGCCTAATGTATCTAGTATGGTTAAATTTCAATACGTTTTTAATGTAAAGTTTAATAAGTTTTATCTCAATGGTCAACCTTTTAACATGCCTTCGTTTTGTGATTTGACAAGGACCGCATTGAAATATATTAATTAAATTTAATGCACAAGAGTACAAACATTTTCTGGATTTCATGATTGTGCACACAGCTTAAAAAATTAAATTATAAAGATTATGCCAATTAAATATCGTTTACATATCACAATAACTTGAGAAGCTTGCAATGGTTATAAAATATGAAATTTTTTAAAAATACTACCAGTATGCTTTGTTGGTCTATTGAACATTTTTAATACTTCTATTTTTCATTAAAACCGTTGTTAATTTTTTAGCTCCCAAAACTAATATTTCAAATCGAAGACAGCAGCCCACCGGAGCTACTAGCACCAATGTCGATTTAGATGTAGGTTTTCCAGAAGAAGATGAATTTGACATAGTTTCTAAACATAGTATTCAACCTACCAGGCCCTTCAGCGATATATGTGGACAATCCGTTGTTACGAACCATTTAATTTATAATGGACACTCTGTGCCAAGAGGGGCTTACCCTTGGCTTGTAGCAATTTTTGCTGTTAAGGATGACGGTTTGAAGTATATTTGTAGTGGGTCTCTGTTTTCAAATAGTCATGTTGTGACAGGTAAGAAATATTTTAACTTTCAACAAATACTCGTTATTGAGTGTAGTTCAGAGTAATGCGGATATTTTTCAAGAAAGAATATTATGGACTTTGCTTTCTTTATATTTTATCCTTTATTGTTGATTTTAGAATATTATTAAATTTGTTTATATAGGCGGTTTTTTATTGTTAACAGTTGTTCTCTTTCTTCAAACATTTTCCAAAGAAAATACTTTTTTATCATATTTTGTATCTATGGAATTCCGATTCTCCAAAACGTTTACATTTTGAACGCCTTAAATCTATTTATGTCTACATTTCTGCACTTTATGAGTCCACAGTATCAAAAATTTAATTTAGTTATAATAATATAAGATGTATTGCAATATTCTTCATCTATGATGTCAGTCATTGTTTTTTTATTAATTTATTTGTATTTTAGCGGCGCATTGTGTTCAATACGAAGGTAAAAAAATGCGTCCGAAGCAACTAGTTCTAATCTTAGGAAAACTAAATATACAAAAATGGACCCCAGTAAATGGTGAACGAATAGTGGAGCCTGCAGCAATTTATGTTCATCCTGACTATGAAAGTTTAAACAGTGATGCAGATATAGCTGTTATTCAGATTGGGGAACCAATTGAATTTACAAAATTTATTAAACCAATATGTCTTTGGAGAGGAAGCACAGACCTCTCAGATGTAGTAGGTAAGTAAACAAATATTTTGCAAATTATTCTTAAAATACTGTTTATGTATGTTTTTGTAATATGTGTTACAAATTATAAATTATTATAAATTACATCTTTTTAGGCGATACTGGTACAGTCGTTGGTTGGGGTAAGGACGAGAATGGAATCCTTATGACTGAAGAACCAAAACAAACAAACCTGCCAGTAGTAAGCCAGGAGAAGTGCCTTGCAAGTCACTACCAGTATCATTTGGTCACATCTAATAGGACTTTTTGTGCAGGTAAATCAAATACTTTATTACCTTTGACACACTGAAGGCAAATTATAGTTTATATTGTGTTGTGAATCTATTTTTTATGAGCACTACTATTTTAGGTTAAAGACTCTTTGAAGTCAGTTCTTACCTGGGCTCAGTGGGCGGTCTATAAATGAGCTATAAAAGACACCCTTTTTCGATCCTAGACTCGAGATCCGGCATGTGTTTGTATTCATTTATATTTTTACAATCTATTGTTTAATTTTAAATAATATGTAATTTATATATTTTTTAGAAATAAAAATAAATAAATACAAGAAACGTAAAGATAATTGTTTTCTGATTTGAACCATATATAATACTTTACTTTATGAAAATTTTGAAGTTTGCAGACACTAATTAATTATTAATTATTGTATATGTCTGATAATCAGAAAAAAATTATCTTTACGTTTTCTGTATTTATTTATTTATTATTATTTCAAAAAAATTAATCACATATATTTTTTAAATTTAAACAATAGATTCTAAAATTATGAATGCATATAACCACATGCCGGATCTCTAATCTAGTGCCGAAAAAAAAATTTTTAACCCTATTTTAAGTACAGTCCCTTATGTAGAAAAAATCTGAATCGAAACTTTTTGATAAACATTTTCTTCATTTAGGTATAGCATTTAAACCAAGAAGTTATTGGTATGTTGAAAAGTATTTTGCGTTTTGAGAGGTATTTTTTTTCACTAACTTAAACTACCAAGTAACAAATCCTAGAATAACGTATTGCAATGCATTCTGAGAGTATGTGTATTGAGGTTTCATCCTGTACCTCACAGAATCTGCAGTTTGATTCATCTACCAATCCTAGTTTCTTTATGTGTCCTCTTAATCGGCAGTGCACGGTTAGTATTGCTGATAATACCGAGGTTCTTCTTACTAAGGTTAAGACAGCTGAGAGATCTCTTCTGATTGTAGTTTCCCAGGAGCGTCTTGGATTGTCTTAGACCGTCTAGATCATTTCAGTACTTTGATTTTTCGCTATTTATGTTTTTCCTTAGTTTTTCTAAGATTGTACTACTGCTGATTCCACAGGCTGGTTCTGGTCTCAGGAATAGGGTTTCAGCTACTTTTTTTACCAGCTTATCTGCTGTTTCGTTTCCTTCTATTCCTATGTCTCCTGGAACCCACAGGAGGGTAACAGTGTTATTCTGTCCTAGTTCATTTAATTTGCATAGACATTCCCAGACCATCTTTGAGTTCAGAACTTTGATGGCTGCTTGACTATCTGATATGATTACAATCTTCTGTGTACGATAGTTCCTTTCAATATTAAATTCTATACATCTTTCGATGGTACGGATTTCTGCTTGAAAGATGCTTGGGTATGCACCCACGCTTTCTGAGTATCTGTTGAATATTATAATAATGATAATAATGTATGAATAAATATTGCATAATATAGGTACACCACCTTAATATTTTATATGTACTTTTTATTTTACTATATATTATTATTAAAAATCCATTTTTACTGTTTTATTGTATTGAATTAATAAATTTTGTTATCCAAAAAATATAGTAAAAAATAAATATTTCTTTAACTTACTTCTGTGTCAAAGCTAGCATAGAAAACTTTTGTTTCATCGGAATTTTCGAGTTCCACACATCTTTTTTGCCTATGTTTATTTTTTCCAATATGAGTAGCTTGAATTTCTCAAAATAGCAGATAAATTAAAATAATTAATAGTTTAGTTTGGTCTTATAGTTTTTCTAGAATGACTTGATTCCTACTGTAAAAATAAATTAAGAGTAATTTATAGTGTCATATTTTAGTAGAATTAATTGGAATGCATATTTTAATCTTTGATTATAGGATTTCGGGATGGTTCTGGACCTTGCAACGGTGACAGTGGTGGTGGATTCATAATGAAAGTGGACGGACGATGGATTCTCAGAGGCATTGTATCATTATCTATTTCCGACTCACCAACAAAAAGTTGTGATTTATCCAATTTTGTTGTATTCTGTGATGCTAGTAAATATACTAATTGGTTATTGTCCTTTCTTAAATAAATGTTTTTTAAATAATTGTTTTATTGAACTACTAATTTATTGGTTCGTTGTATGTGATATAACAATAAATTAAATAAAAGTAAACAAAATATATTACTTTGTATGTATTTTTAAATGTTTTTTTAAACACCTATAGTCAATTTAGCCAAGTACTTAAGTATAAGTGTTTAAAAACGTAATTAATTTACTTTGCTTGCTGTTATTACCTAATTGATTATATATTTTTAATACTAAATTTAATACTGTAATTTACATATGCAAATTATAATACTAATTTCAATTTTAGCAATAGCAGATTACAATAATTTAAAAATATTTCATAATTTCTTATCAAATTTAATTAACGAATTAAATTTAATTATATTTTCTGTCGCTATTTTATAATGGTATTGTTAAAGTTATTTTTTCCAGATCTATACACGTTATTTAAAAACGTTAATATGAAATTTTGTGTACTATCTATCCACATTCAGTCCCTTTACAAAGATCCAGAGTATACGTAGAAAAATCACCAGCAAAATGCATTACATTTCTAGTATTCACACTTTCTGCTTTAAATAAGACACAAACTTTATAAATCAAAACTAATCTGAATGCTTGCTTAAAATAACAAATTACGCGAATTAAACAGGATTAAAAAAGTTTAATTTGTTAAATCATAATTCCACAAAAATTATCTTTAACAAAGCATTTGACGCACTGGCCAAAAACTAAACACAAACAATAAATTTAATAGGGTAAATATATATTGTAACGGTCAGGGTCCGTTTTGTGCCGAAATCCACCTGACTATGGATAAATATTTAATTTATGATTTTGCGCCCGATTACTATTATTAAGTGGTAACGAATCGATCGGTTATCTGTCGGTTTCCTTATTCGTATATTATATCGGTTCGTCCATTTACTCGCTGATTTTTCATCTGAACGGAGCCCTTCAAATAGGTAATTGCCAAATCCAGCAGGGCCCTATTAGACGAATTTCTAATTGATTTGAGAACGTGACAAGCCGTCCGCCATTTTGCTGTTGTAATTGAAATCCGTTCGTAGACAAAAACCTACCTTCCCGGGAATAAGAATAGGAAGATTTATACATGTCAAAGCAGTACCATCCCAGAATTGTTTGATAGAATGAAATCCTGTAGTAGAATATTTAAAACTCCTCCGAAATAGAAGTCCAAGGAAAACTAAAGATAAGAGAAATAATTATTTATTTCAAATATTTAACAAAATTCTTGAATTCTTGATTAAATAAATCATCTTAAAGTGATTTTTGCGTTTAAATTTGTTTGTCTGTACTTGGCGCCCAGAATTAATTGTTTGGGGAAAATCGATAAAACTCAGAGGGAAGCCACGACCCCAGGAGCTAGCCTAGGGTAAATTAGGGTTACAAATTTGGCGCCCAACGCCAATTTAACTTTAAAAGGATTAATTAAGCTACAATATAAAAGACAGACATTTTTAAAACAACTACCCTGCAAATTTCTTTTGGCAAAAAATTACTTTATAAACACCTAGAAATAAAATGTTTACTTAATGCTGCATATGGTTTTTATTCCATCGCGTAATATTAAGAGGAAAAGAAATAGGCACTTTTGGTTTTTCTGACACAGAAAATACAAGTATTTTCCACTGAAAGACTCAGGGTTTGACAGACAAAATTAAAGAACTTCCTTTTATGTTAATGAACAAAATTTTGATATAATTTGTATAAGTGAGCATTGGTGTAAACAAAATATATTAAATTCTATAAATATATGTAATTTTAAATTAGCTAGTTCTTTTTGCAGAGAAAGATATGGAAAAGGTGGAGTATGTATAGGTCATATCTGCATTATAAAATAATAAACTTAGACGCCTATTGTCACGAGCTCGAGTTCTGTGCAATAGAAATTGTTTCCCATATGATTTTAATAATCCCGAGAATTTTTATACCAGCTTTAACGTTTCCGTCTTCATTCGTAAATAATAATTTCATTGTATTAAGGGGTTGCAGTAGTAGAAAATCTGTCATGGAGGTAGCCATATTTTTTACAAATGGCATCTATGTAAACAAGCATGGTGGTCTCCATGACTGATGTTCTCCTACTGTTCCTCTTAAATAGATTACTACAATGTAATATAACAAAAATCTTCGCCACAGCAACGCGTGGCCGGGTCAGCTAGTTGCTTTATATAGTTCGAGTTCTAATAGTTGCAAAAGAAGATTTTTGGAATTACTGGACCAGCTTCTCTTTGCAATTTCTGCTAATTTTCAGAAAATCATAATTGTCGGTGATTTCAACATAAATTTCTTAGCTGATGGCGAGGACATAAGAGAGTTGAATATTATTCACAGTTACGGAATTGAAAGAACCATTTTTGATTATACGTGGGTTAGAAATAAATCAACATCATGCATAGATAATATTCTCACCAACATAAATAAAAGTAACTTTATAAGTTCTGTCCGGGTCAATCAGATCATGATGGACAGTTTATTAAATTTAATTTAAGCTTAAAGACCAAATCACAGGTTAAAAAAAATGAGAAAATTGCCCAATTTTCCTTTAAAAACATACAGAATAGCAAACAACCGTTTAATTGGTTTAATCAAGACTTAACAAAGCAACGTACGATTTTATCGTTGGTGCAAATACTAAGAGACTCTTATACTAAATGACACTTTTATAACATGCTTTACAAGACGTTAAAATTAGGGAGCAAATACAACATAAAACTCGCTAAAAAGGAGTCTTGCTGTAAATTTATTAACAATTCTGACAGAAGAGCAAAGGATGTATGGACCCCTGAAAACTGTGAGCACGGTATTTTACGCCAGGAAGCCGGTGGTGGAAATATCTCGTCAGAACCACTAAATAATTATTTCGCAATAAAACAGCAGTTGGAAAATTATTTTGTTGCCAACAACATTCTTAACAACTTCCAGTTTGGATTTACTGAAGGTAAATCTTCAGTACAGGCGGTATCTTAAGTGGCCTTGAGCAGGGTGATAGTGTTAATCAAACATTATGTGACCTGAGCAAAGCCTTCGACTGTATTTCTCATTTAATCTTACTTAAAAAGTTATCCAGATATGGAGTGAAAGAAGCAGGCCTAAATTTAGTAGGGTCCTATTTTTCTGGGAAAAAGCAAGGCATTGACTTTGAGGGGCAACTATCATCGCTACAACCAATTAATAGTGGCGAACTAATGGATTCCATATTGAGTCGATCATTGGGATGCTCTGCTGAGGATGAGCAAGTATTATCTAATAAAAAAAAATCTTTAAACGAAGAAGCTAACATTTGGTTAACTCAATATAATTTAAAATTAAATCTTGATAAAACACAAGAAATAACGTTCTCAACTAAACTCGATTTAATCTATACTAATATTATAAAGAGGAAAGGTTTGATTCTTTGTTTGTTTGTTTGTTTAAAATAAATAGGCTCCGAAACTACTGGACCGATTTCAAAAATTCTTTTACCGTTGGCAAGCTACACTATTCCCGAGTGACATAGGCTATGTTTTATTTTCAAAAAAATTGGGGATCATTACTAAAATGCCATTAATGTAACCAAAAATGACCTTAAAATCCTTACATCGCGTGCGCTGAGAATACTATTGATTATAGAATAAAATAATGTACTACGATTTTGTAGAATATATAAATATCTACAAAAAAATGCCGCAACAGCATATGTCTAACTGTTATAATTACGTCACAATAACTATTTTTTAATTTTTTAAAAGTTTTTATCTTGGTATTAATCCTTATCAAAATAACTTATTTCATAATCACGAATTTAGCATGTGCAATGGGACGAGGCTACTTATAAAGGAATTAAAGGACAATTAAGTTGTAGCAACCATTATAACTGAACAACCAGCTGGTCAACTAGCTCATACACTAATGATACCGATGATCCCAACTGATCTACCAAATCCATTTAAACCGCTTCAATTTCCTATCAAAACATCTTTTGCTTTTACTAATAATAAGTCTCAAGGTCAAACCTTCCAATTAGTAGGGATCGGTTTTCCTTATGGCCAACCGGCCAACCGCCTAAGGCAGGTCGGAGCACCTGAAAATCATTTTATTTAGCTGCCAGAAAATAAAACAACATGTAATATCGTTTACAGGGAAGCGTTGACCCAATAAATTTAATGGCTTTTGTTATTTGTTATTGTTAATCCCCGTGCCAAGCCGGGGCGGGCTGCTAGACAATAATAAAACAGTTAAGTTGCTTGGAATTACCCTGGAAGTTAGACTAAATTCCGGTTTTGGATTAAACAAAAACGGGAAAATAACGCAGTGTTTTCCGGCTACAATTATAACCCTATTATTTGGAGATCTATTTAATACTCGATGCTACTTGTGTCAGGCTTGATAACATGTCGGTTCATATTTATCGTATTTTCCTCTCATATCAATTTGATACGAATAAAACTGGCAAAATGAAAGTTTGCAAGCTCAAGTCTAAAAAATCACATACAAAAAAATAGAGTATGCGTGTGTTCGAAATGAGATAATTTTTTTTTCAGTATATTATGCTCATTTTGAGGGTCTAATGGGTGGAAGTGGTTAATGAAAATTGTTGATGAACCAAATATATAGAACCTTTTTCTCATTATTATTTAGTACGCAAAATCCCAAATCCATTCACACTTCATAAAGGTTAATTCCTAAAAATGACAAAAAAGAAAACACTTTGTATAAGAAAAAATAATTGTCAATATTTTGTCTTAGCAGAAATATATTTTGTTTACAATCTTACACCCCTTGTGCGCAATATCCTCAAAAAGGGGTATCTAAGAAGTTTTCTCGTTAAATATAATAATTCTATTTCACGAATTTGTTGCTTGTGCTAAACGAAATAAAAAACTTTGTATGTTATAAAGCCCATGGCACTTCAATAAATATCTTGTGTCAAATATCATTTGTAAATAATCTTTACATAAAACAAGTAATGACTAATATACTAAATAACAGAATAATCATAATTTATAAAAATAACTTTTTATAGTAGAAAGTTTTTTTACTGATTTTTAGGTCATATTACTATTATAAAAAAACACAGAAAAAACCCTCTCTATCATGATCGATCCCATTACGATAACCCAACAGAACTGTCACAATTAAATGCTTATCCAATTCAGCTACCATCAACTTATATGAAAACTTTCAAAATGATAATATCTATACACAACTTAATTCATATTTAATTTAATAACAAATCAGTATAAATTTCGAAATCTATGTATATGCCTAAACACACTTGAAACTTGCATTGTCATCCAGTTCTTAGCTCTCCTGGAAATTTCAGAGCTTTAGGTAGTCGGGAAATAGGATTACAAAATTTCACGGAATGACAAAGAGAAGGATAAAGAGACAAAGAACACGGCGAAAATAAAAAACTTTCTAAAAAATATGTTCGACTTAAAATGTGTTAAATTGTCTTCCTTGAGGGTACAAAATGATTATTTTTCTTTCCCTCATTTAAAAGACACAACAGGTGCCGGCGCTGCAATGTAGTTGAACTTGTTTGAAGTAAACTATTATTTTTAGATATGTCTCATGGGATTTTTTAATTTTAGACAGTAAACAAACAAGAATATTTTAAATGATATTAAGGAGTATGTTAATTCATTAATTTCTTTGTAGTTAGTTCATCTTATATAGTTGTAACTAATATCTTATAGGTATAGTGTAACATAGCAACATGTTTTTGTATTAAAAAAAAAAAAAAGATTATTAAGTAGTTGGGCATAGATGTTTAATGCCAACAATTTGTCAAGTCAAATTACATTACATTACAGATTACATAAAAATCAACCCGTGTTTCAAGAAACGGTTTTTGGATGGATTGTTTCTGGTCCTTTATTCCCTACAAGAAATAATAAAGATAACCAACAATCAAATTGTCATTTTGTTACTGAAACAAATTTAGAACAACAACTTCGAAAGTTTTGGGAGTTAGACGACGTTGCAAACAACGTAAGAATCCCCACTGAAGAAGAAAGAAGATGCGAAGAAATCTTTCAAACTACACACAGAAGGAAACAAGACGGAAAATTTATTGTAAGATTGCCATTTAAAAAAGACATAAGCAATTTAGGATTAAGCAAAGAGATAGCAATTCGTCGATTACATGCAATGGAAAAAAGATTTGTAAAATCTGAACAACTTTATCAACAATATAAGGAATTTATGCTTGAATATGAAAAACTGGGACACATGTCACCAGCTAAGGAAATTGACGAAGAGTTTTGCAATTATTTACCACATCATTGTGTTCACAAAATGGATAGTACCACAACAAAATTAAGAGTTGTTTTCGATGGAAGTGTTAAGACGTCCACTGGAGTTGCTCTCAATGACATACTAATGGTAGGCCAAACAATTCAAGATGACATATTTTCCATAATATTGAGATTTCGATCACATCAATATGTACTAACTGCAGACATAGAAAAAATGTATCGCAATATAGAAGTTGCACCAGAAGATCGAAATGCTCAAAGAATTCTCTGGCGTCACAGTTTAGAAGATTCAATACAATCATACACATTAAATACCGTGACTTACGGAACATCAGCCGCACCATTTTTAGCTATTCGTAGTTTATATCAAATTGGATTAGAATATGAAGACACACATCCACAAACAAGTGAGGTAATAAAATCAGATTTTTATGTTGATGATGTTTTGACTGGAGCAAATACAATACATAAGACAAAACAACTAAAACAAGAGTTAGAAACATTATTAACAAAGGGAGGATTCCATTAAAGGAAATGGAAATCAAACTGTAATCAAATTATACAACACGAAGTTCATGGAAATACATATTCCACAGGAACCACAGAAAAAGAAATTTGTTTTGAAAATAAAGAAATTAAAACTTTAGGCATAATTTGGATTCCAGAAGCAGATATTTTCCAATATTCATCAAAGTTATCATTCACACAAAAATCTACGAAAACAACAGTCTTATCAACAGTGGCAAGTTTATTTGATCCACTAGGTCTTTTAGGTCCAGTAAATTTAATAGCAAAATTACTGTTACAAAAACTTTGGAAACTGAAGTTAGAATGGGATGATGAAATTCCAGAGCATTTTCAAAGTTTATGGCACAAATATCAAACAAGTTTATCATCAATTAATTCTATAACCATACCTAGACACGTCATATGCCAAAATGTAGTAGCAATTCAACTTCATGGTTTCAGTGACGCATGTGAAAAGGCTTATGGTGCATGCATATATGTTAGGAGCACAGATGCACACGGAATTCACACGAGCAAACTTCTGTGTTCAAAATCTAAAGTTGCCCCGCTCAAGGAACAAACATTACCGCGTCTGGAATTATGTGCAGCAATGTTATTATCAACATTAATTACAAAAGTTATAACAGCATTAAAATTAAATATTAATAATACATTTCTGTGGTGTGATTCAATGATCGTTATCAATTGGATTGCAAAGGAACCTTCATATTGGAAGACATTTATTGCAAATCGAGTTAATCAAATACAAGAGTTGACTCATAAGTATCAATGGCGTCATATAGCTGGCAAGGAGAATCCAGCAGACATCATTAGTCGTGGATCATATCCAAATGAATTGTCAACATTATGGTGGTATGGACCAACATAGTTAATTGAAGATGAACATCAGTGGCCAAATCAACCTATTAATGAGGTAGAAAATATTCCAGAAGTACGGTCAAAACAGGTATTTTTGGAAGTCAACGTAACAAAATTTGACATTTGTTCCAAATATTCATCTCTTTTAAAACTACAACGGGTCGTAGCTTATATATACAGATTTTTTAACAACGTATCACATAAAACAGTTTTTAAAGGAAATTTAACAGTAGACGAATGAACATTTTAATACGATTATCACAACAAATCACATTTAATCATGAATATAAATTATTAAAGAAAGGAAAATCTTTAACAGGAAATAGCAAACTGTTAAACTTAAATCCGTTTTTGGATCAAAATCAAATAATTAGAGTGGGAGGAAGATTAAATGCGTCAAAGAGCTTATCATTTAATGAGAAACATCCTATAATTTTATCAAATAAACATCATCTTAGTACTTTAATTATTAGACACGAACATTATAAATCATTACATGCTGGAACGCAAGCATTGCTAGCATCTATTAGATTCAAATATTGGATTATTTCGTGTAAAAATACAATTAAAAATATTTTACGAAAATGTATTGTTTGTTATAAAATAAATCCAAAGTCTATAGAACACATTATGGGTAATTTACCAGAACCGCGTATTTCAGCTGCACGGCCATTTCTGAATTGTGGTGTTGATTATGCGGGACCATTCAATTTAAAATCAAGTTCCCTCAGAAATTCTAAAATTATTAAGACTTATCTTGCTATATTTGTATGTCTTAGCACAAAAGCAATACATTGCGAAAATGTGCTAGATTTAAGTACTAGTGCGTTTTTAAATTGTCTAAAACGTTTTATTGCTCGTAGGGGTAAGCCGATCAGTATTATTTCTGATAATGCCACAAATTTCATAGGAGCAAAAAATGAAATGTATGAATATTTTTCATTTCTATCTCAACAAGAGACTCAGGATAAAATTCAAAATTATCTATCGTCAGAATTAATACGGTGGCAGTTCATTCCTGCCAGATCGCCTCATTTCGGTGGTCTTTGGGAGGCGGCAATAAAATCAATTAAATATCACCTTAAAAGAGTAATGGGTAATTTAGTTTTTTCTCATGATCAATTTAATACAGTAATTACACAAATAGAAGCGTGTGTTAATTCACGTCCTTTAACACCGTTTTCAACCGACCCTAATGATTATACAGCATTGACACCAGGTCATTTTCTAATTGGCTCGTCTTTATCTACTATACCTGAACCTGACTTACTATTAATCAAAGAATCCAGATTATCTCAATACCAAAGATTAACTAAAATCATACAACATTTCTGGGCTAGATGGTCGCAAAAATATATTACAAATTTGCAAACGAGAACGAAGTGGAAAGTCGATTCCAATCAGCAGTTGTTACATGTTGGAGCATTGGTTCTACTAAAAGAAGAGGGACTTCCTCCAATGAAATGGAGATTAGGCAGAATTACAAAACTAATACAGGGTCAAGATGGTGTAGTGCGCGTCGCTCATGTTCAAACTAATGCAACAAACGTAATAAGAGCTGTTCGCAAACTGTGTGTGTTACCAATAGACTGAAGTAATATTTTTTGAATTTTCATATATATTTTTGAAAGCCAATCTTTCAAGGTGGCAGTTTATGTTAATTCATTAATTTCTTTGTAGTTAGTTCATCTTATATAGTTGTAACTAATATCTTATAGGTATAGTGTAACATGGCAACATGTTTTTGTATTAAAAAAAAAAGATTATTAAGTAGTTGGGCATAGATGTTTAATGCCAACAATTTGTCAAGTCAAATTACATTTTTATTAAAATTAGTTTTCAACAACTGTGTATTGAATTGAATGATAATATAAAGCTTTACAGTCCACTAAATTCATTGCAAAGGTTTACACAGAGTATTTGAAAAAATATCGCATCCAGCATGACTCGAACCCGCAACTTTTACCTCTACGCGGTAGATAAATAAAATATAAATTTTACACAAATTATGTAAAAACTTATAAAATTTTAGCATATCTATTTTCTAGTAGATTTCTGGTAATATTTATTTTATTTTGTTTGCAAGTAACCACCTGTAAAATTATTCTAACCGAATTTTATTTCTCCGTAGGGTCATTAGTTCGTCTCCTATCGTTATTTATTTATCTCCAAAAAATTTGCTCATTTTTTTGTGCACACAAGATAACAGTTCTCTAATTTTATAGCTCAGACTACAGGTGGTAAACACATATTTTGAGGGAATCTCTGTTGATTTGTATATTCCAGTACGAAAATAAATATGTTGAATTTCTTTTTATATTTTTTTTACAATTTCATGTTTTAATTAATTTTAACTTTCTTACTAATTTATATTCACGATCAGTTCACTTCGTACCTTCTGAATAGACGTGCACCATTGCGACTTCCGACTTGTTACTTGTTTTGCTTCAACTCAGATTATCTTAGCCTATTCTTCTAATATTCTGCTATATTTCAAGTAAAGTAGAGGATAAAAAATAATTAGAAGTTTAGTTTTAAAACAACTAACAGCTTGAACTACTAAAATGTCTAATCTAAAAATCTGACTCAGTATTAAATTGACTTATGAGTCTATTTCTAGGTATTTCTACAAGAGAAACAATTGTAGATTCTAACCGCTGTCTGTATTGTGTAGTGAACAATTATATGCTTTGTTTAAAAAATAAAATAAATAAATAATATAAAATTAAAATAAAATAAAATTATGTATAAACTATTAATGGTTGGCTACTTTTACCTTCATTCCTTCAATAAAAAATAGCTACTTATTTAATATAGTAGGTAACCATAAGTAATCTAATAGTAAATCGGGTAAATGAAAACTGAGCCACCTCTATAACTGTTAAGTGGCTTTCAAAGGAGTATTTACTATAAATATAACAGGTTTAGGATTTCTAGAGGTACCAATAAATTTATTATTTATTATTTTTTAAGTTGTTTTTTTTTTAATCAAAATGTATGTAATAACGTAATAAAAATATGAACTTACATTTTATCTTGTATTTAAATAATTAGCTAATAACTAGTTATTAAAATTATTGTCATATTTTACATAACCAATTATTAAATTAAACATACTTTGTTTTGAATGAAAATAAATAAATAATTATGTTTAATAATAATAAAAACTTTTATTAAACTCAAATTGTTAGAAGTGTTCTACAGATAAGTCATACTATTTTTTATTTTATTTTTTAAATCCTATCGTTCGAGATTTCCACCATTAATATTTAACATCCTATATATTCTTTAATAATACTATACATTTTTTAGTCTTTTGTGTTCCCATTTATATTTAAGCGAAATATGAGATTGCTATTCTCGTGATCAGTAAAAATTGTTATTGCAAAGCCAAAAATATCGATAAGAAGAAATTTACTTTACGGGCTGGGCTGTCTCTTCTAATGACAAATATTCGGCTTCTATAAAAGACAACTGCTATTGAAGATTGTTTCTGTGCGCTCCAAAATCTACAAACTTACCTTACTGCAAATTTTCTATCCAGTACACCTATGTCTACTCAGAGCAAGCATATTCTTCTAGCACCAATTTGTGTATGTTTGAATAAAGATAAGAACCAATTTGATACCTTCTTAAAGTTTTATTTATAACCTATTCATTTGGTTTTAGAAAGCAGAAGCTTCTTTTAGCAAACAGGAGCTAAATTTCCTAAACGTTTTAAATTGAGATCATCTCCACCATTATTTACAAATAAAGTAGATGCTGTTCGACGAAAAAAAAGATCACTATATGTTTCTATCTTGTCTAGTTGTAAATAAGTGGCAATTTATTGGAAAATTCAGCTACAGAATTGTGTCCTTATGTCTGCTTTGTTAATTTTCCAGGTCTGTCTTGCAGAAAAAGTCTATATTTTTTCGAAGGTTAGTATATTCTGTAATTATTTGCATCCAATACTTGTTGTTAATGACAAAAGCTCTTGAATGAAGCGTTTTTGTGTCAGGAATAACAATGACATATTTTTCCTTTTGTAGATTGAAATGATCTATTTTTATTTTGGATGGGTCATCAGTTCGACAGGCGCCGGAGATGCCAATTATTAAAGCAACCTAATAGATTTATGAATGAAATTATACATGTAGGTGATAATTTGCAAGCTATACGTACCTTCTGAGGAAGGAAATCAAAAGGTTCATCCTGTAAAAATGTTTCAATTTCTTGTTTTTTAATATATTGGATATTTTAAGTTTATAACCCACATTTTGTTTTTTAAAAACGATATTAGTTTTCCATATTTTGATATATCAATATTATGTTTTATTCGTATTGTACTCTTTAGCATTGAATAAATAGACCAAAGGGTGGAAGTTTTTTTTAGCAACGATATTGGCAAACTAAGCCAATAAGCAGATTTCAGAAGTTTCGGTTTGAACTCTTTTTTCAATACACCACTCGTCAAATATTTCGTACGTTTTCTCATACCTTTTTTTACTTTTGTCAGGTAAGAGATTTAACGTCACCGCTTGTGTAGCCTCCCGTATTTCTGAGGGTGTACATTCTTCTTTATTGTCGGACATATTGCAATACTCTCAATTACAAAAGAATAAACCACAAAATATTATGGAAATAAATTTCACGTCAACGATAACTCTCAAATTTTTCATAGATTACTAGACAGGATTTTTCTGAAATAAATGTTTGTCATAATTGATTACTTTACCTATTTACTAATTTCGTCATATTATTTTTAAGCAATTGTGAATAAAATAGTATTGGTACATATCTCGGTGGAAGTACAATTTTTCTCTCGAGAAATTGTTGACCTGGGCCTACGGCCTCGGTGAACAATCTTTTTGTCTTGGGGAAAATGAAGTACTTTCTACCTCAGTATGTAATATACTATTTGTAAATATTTTTTCTTTGTCCTGTTTACTTTGCGACAGACCTAGTATGTTACCTTTACAAAGACTGTTGTTAAATAATTTAGATAATGTTGGGTAAAACTTTCACGAAAGACCCAACTTTCCAATACTTAAATATCTTATTATTAGAATTCAAATAATACTCTCATTACCTATGTGGGCAGTTTGGCACTATATTTTTATTAGTATCTTTATTTTATCCCTGGTTGGTGTGCTGTTTACATTTGCCCAAATTTTTGAGGAGAGAGGAGTCCCAAAAAACTAAAAGCCGTAGTCAAAAGGTTATTTTTTTAGTAAATCTAATATTTCAATTATCATTCTACTTTATTGGTATTAGAAATTTGAAAAATCTGGACAATGATCTAAAAGAAGAGAAAAGTATGGACATCGAAACTACAGTAGTAATGTAATTTTACTACGGTGTCTTCTGAAAGAAAAAATTTAAAATTTTACTTATTTAAAAACTCAGACTAAAACCTGTGAAGACTTATCCACTTTTCACATTAGTCCAGTGTACAAAGCTGTTTTGGGCAGAAATTCAGTAGAGCAGGTTTGTAGGAACCTCGGGGTGATTTTGATTTACTTTAGAATGCAGGGAAAAAAGTAATAAACAAAAATCGTGCAATTTTTGGTCGTTTTGATTGTTCGAATTTACGCTATTGGTCCAATGAAAGAAAATGTAGAGAATTTTGTTACCTTTAAAATGGTTTTTGATACAACCCAATCGGTTGATAACTTTCCAAAAGTACAAAAAAATGCGTTTTTTTTTAAATTTTAAAAATTCATTACTCCCTTAATTACTTGATTTAAGAAACGGGCTTGCAAGAGAAAGTTGCTCTTATGATGTAGAATAAGTATGCAAAAACGGTTTCATGTCGGATTTATAGTTTCCGAGATATTAAATTTGCAAATTTGCGAACAGAAAATTTACATATTGTTTCGCTTCCCGTTTTTTTTAAAATCAACTTTTTTACATTTTTTGAACGAATTTTGAGAAAAATGAAGTACTTTTCACCTCAGTATGTAATATACTATTTTCTCTACTTTCTATGTCAAAGAAAGGCTTATTTTTCTATACACCACCTGGATGGAGATTTTATGGAAGACAGATAAACCCAGATGTTTACTTAAGCAACTTAAAACGATTAAACATTATTGGAGTCAATTTCAAATTTTTAACGTGCGTGAAAATGCTTTCCCAAAATTGTAAAATAAGTAAGTACGTTCTGTAAGTAGCACTGAAATAAACAATTTCTTAAACCAGATTTAACCATTATTGCAGGCACGGGAAAACCTGATGTGTAATTATTCTTTTTATTAAGTTCGGAATCAAGTATCGGATCTCCATTCTCCAGTCGGTTGTTGCTACTACGTTTTAGTTGTAGCTAACGTTTTTAATTTTTATGCACAAGACGAGAATTTTGCGATTGGAGGTTAGAGGTTAAAGTTTATTTCGGATACCGAACAACGGTACTAAATGTTTGTAATATTAACCGAACTTGTTGTGTTAGTTAATTAGTGTCAGTGTTTGTTTATGTTATTGACCATACAATTTACACTTAGATAAGGAGAGATTCATTAAAATAATATTAATAGGTAAGCTATGTAATTTTGTAATTACTTCATTCTAATATTTTTTTAACAACAATAAACCAAAAGGGTTTTGTAATGTTTTTTAAGATTTTTTTTTTCATTTAAAGAACATTCAAAAAAATATTGCTAGATATACCTACTTTTATATTACCTCTATAGCATACTATTATTTATTCGTAAAACCGGAAACAAACATTTATCACTGATTATAATAAACCAAAATCAATGCCTATTTACACGTAAAGTTGGACCTAAGTTTTTAACAAAAATTTTAAATACCGCAATACCACATAGATATATTATTGATAAACAAAAGCGATTGCGTTTTTGTATGGTTGTTATTATCATTAAAAAAATTTTTGTGTGTCGGTAACTAATAGAACTTTAAGTTATATTTACAATAGACTAAATCCATTTTTTTAAGACTCGAATGCTGGTATGTTTTATTGTTTGTACCAGATAAATATGGAATGAATTACCGTGAAATTTTATTTTTAAGATTTTGTGTATAAAATTATCTCTTAAAAGTAAATAAACTTGTTATAATAAAAAATTCTAGATTTTGGTTCTTTTCAAGATTTCCTATTTTTGAAACATATTTTAATCTGACGGCACGGTAGCTTCATTGCAGAAAATACCTACTAAAATTATAATTCCAGTAGAGGCAGATATCTATCTGTATTTTCTGCATGTTTCCTTGTTTGAATCCAAAATACAATAATTTTTCTTCTTCCTTTTTGGCACTTAAACTAAAAAAATATATATTATGTTTGAAAATGACCCTTATTTTATTAATGTTGTTAGATTTGTCAAATTTAAAAATATCTGACAAAATCGCAATAAATATAACAAATATCTTTATTGAACTCTTTCTTTGTAGCTGTCGACAACCACATCGGTTGTTGTTTTTACAGATTCAGAAAAAATAAACAAAAAATTCTAAAATATCATTACTTTTTTTTGTTTTATGTTTTATTCTTTATGTTATGACAGTAAATCAACATATTTTTTATATTTAAACCATCTTCTTGGAACTGCTTCACATCTCTACTCTGGTTTCTCTGGTAAGGCGCCAACCGATTCATTCGTTCCACCATTCCATCAGACTGAGGGTGTGTCGCTGTGGAGGCCTAATCTTTGGCAAATTTCTTGAAACAGCTTGCTCTCTCAATTTCTTCCTTGGTCTATATGTAATTCTAGTGGTACCCCAAATCGGCATACGAATTCTTTAACTAATATATCTGCTAAAGTGGTGGCTTCCTGATTGGGAACTGCATAGGCTTCAACCCATTTAGTGAAGTAGTCCATTACAACAAAGATGTATTTGTTTCCTTCATCGGTCTGTGGAAGTGGCCCCAATACATCTGCTGCGATTCTTTCAAAAGGACTTCCAACTAGGTATTGCTGCATTTTCGTCTTCGGTTTTCGATGCGGACCATTACTGGCAGCACATATAGTGCATTTACGACACCAGTCTTTAATGTCCATAGAGCAATTTAGCCAGTAAAATCTCTCTCGGACCTTTTGCAGCGTTTTCGTGATACCTAGATGTCCTCCAGAACTATCATTATTTATCTGTTTTAGAATTTTTGTTTCGGCATTTCCTGGTACCACTATTTGTTTCCTTGTTTATGTGCCCTCAGAATTTTCTACAAGTCTTTTAAGGAGCCCATCGTCCAAAATTAAAAGAGTTCCATTGAGCCCAATATGCTTTTAAAGCAGGAGAAGATGAGGTTATCTTTCTCTGCAACGGACAGCGGTCCATTCTTTTTCATTCCCGAATCTTTTTCAGAACGAGATCGTTTTCTTGTTGCTCCTACAGCATAGAGCACCCATGTTCTGGCACAACCTTAACTAAGGCGAGTTTTTCCTCGTTCTGCTTCACTCGGGTACAATGGGGGCAAGTATTTCTTATGTGACCTAGTTCTCCGCAGTTCCAGATCCTCACTGGGCGCCTTCTTTTTGAAGAAAACTTTATTAACCTCTCCACTACCGCTTTGACGTCGCTGACGGCATAAACGGCAGTTACCAGTTTCTTCCATCAGTCGAGCAGCTTCATGTGAGGCCTCCGTCGCAGCATCATACTTCAGGTCAATGCTCAAGGCGTTTACAAGAGATCTCGGCAGCGCCAACCGTACAGCGTGGTTACCTCTCCGTTTCGTCGTCGTTCGATGTCTACGTGGCCGGTTTTCATTTTTTTTTTGCATTTCCGTCGTCGTGATGGATGGTTTGGTTTCGGCGTCAAGCTTCCAGTTCTCGTCTAAGCTTTTCTATCTTGGACTGCATTTTCTGGTTGATCTCGTCTCTGAAGTTGGCTATTTGCTGATTCAGGTTGGCCACTTGCTGATTTTGCTCGTCCCGAAGATGTGATATTTGCTGGGAGAACGAACTGGATAACTCTTTAGATAGGGTAGACATCCGTTCTGATAGCTCCTCTTGTTGACTCGTTATTCGTTGCGGGAGCTGCGGGAGCTGTTCCTCTTGTTGGATCGTCAGTCGTTGTGACATCTGGGAAAATTGTTGCGTCTGTTCTTCTTGCTGGCTCGTTATTCGTTGTGACAGCTGGAAAAGTTGTTGCGTCAGTTCTTCTTGCTGGTTCCTCATTCGTTGTGATAGCTCCTCGTGTTGACGTGAAAGTCTGGGTCCAAATTATTACTTACGTAGTATTCACGGAGCCTTTTTAACAATATCGATTTGCTCCTAGGAGTTTCCAACTCTAAATCTTCAAGCTCTCTTCTGAGTTTTACCACCAATAGTTCATTTATCTTCTTTTCAGGCATTCTTGTATCTTCATCCCACACCTGACCAATTTGAAACCCTTATGGGGACTTTAACACAATTTATTCTCAAAATTGTTAAGATACACAGAACTCTGCTGGCTAACGTCTGAACTGATTGACAATACAATGAACTATTCTAAATATTTAAACTCCCATTATCTGCCCATACATCCTCTTACATACAACAATATTTTTTAAAACGATATTTATATTTTTTTGAAAATGATAACGCCTCGTAAATGCATTATACCTACCTGAATATCAAATTATAAAATTTAGATGTCCTAAAATAACTGTTTTCTTAATTATACGTTACCAATAAAATTAAAAATATATTTTAATTCAATGTTTATAGGACTATTATAAATTTAAATGTCACTAAGAAACATCCGGATAAACTGAGTCATAATAATTATTATAATTGTAATGATAGTATTTTTGAATTAATTTATAGTGGTAATTGTCTAAACACCCAGGAAATGGATACAATTTGTTAGGAATAATTAATTAAAATTTATTGTTATTTATTTAAAATTATTAATTTTTATCATATTATACATTTTTATTGCATTTCAATATTCAAGATAATAAAATTAAAATTTTCAAAAAATTCTACGTGGAAGTGCTTAACTAACATATATTTTGTCACGCCATTGACCTACCATCACTTATTTTGCAATTAACGAATCCATAAATAAGAATAGATAATATTTTTCAGATCAGTCACAAAATGAGGTACAAACATTATACAATCGTTTTATTGTCAATATTTCCCTTTGTATGGGGAATTCGTATACCGCCAAATCCATGTCCTGAAATTTTTAACTACTACAAAGATTCAAATGGTCAAGTATATGGAGAAGCCGTTGTACCGTACGACAATGCTACATTTCTCAACTTTCAAGTGAATGCTTCTTTTGTTGGACAATTTAAGCATGCGGTAAGTTATTTTAATATTTTAATATTCTTTCATTCTATATTTACAAAAAAACAGTTTAGTTTTATAATAAGAGAACGTTTATTTAATCTCGGTTAATGGTATAGTTTATGGTTAATTACTTAAGCAACCTAAAAATTTAAAATAATCACGGACAAAATGTTAGAAAAAAAAGCATCAGTCTGAAAGTACCCGCGACTCCCATAAGATAAAGTAGCTATAAGTTTATTATTACAAAATCTAGTCAAATTGTTTTCACACACCTATTCCCTCCGTGAACGCTACAAGCTCGATCAAGCTTCCGCAATTGCTAATTATTAAAAGGAATTTCGTCAAAAATTAAATGATTAAAAAATACATTAAAAAATATATCTAATTTTACCATATTTACAAATTCATATAGCAGTTTTATTTAATTAATTTGAATTGATTTAAACGCCTACAACTGTAAAATGAATTAATTAACGAAAATATTCACAATCCACAATAATAATACCATAAAAACTATACACGAAATCAATTAAAAAAACTTTAATAGTTTAATTTTTGGTAAAATTTCAACAACAACAAGTCCACTCTCGGGATGTCGCTAACAAATAGAAACAGCACACAACGAAAATGCTAAGCGGGAAGTCATATCATCATTTTACTCTTATTTACATATACTAGAGTATAAGTTCAAATGGATGTTAATTCTTGATAACGCTCTCATTCGATTTGGAATGGTCCCGTTAATAAAATTGAAATTAAAGGCTTCATAGGGTTGCTGTATATATCCGGTGTACATAAAAGTGGCCGTCAAAATTATCAAGATTTGTTTCGCACCAATGGCATGTCCATGGAGATTTACCGGTTGACCATGCCTGAACGAAGATTTCAATTCCTTCTTACCCACATTCGTTTTGATAGCAAAATAACTAGAGATATAACAAAAGAAATTTTTGAAGAATTTGTTATAAACCTTCCAAAACATTTTCATCCATCAGCGTACCTAACATTAGATAAACTATTAGCAGGGTTTAGAGGGTACTGTCCATTTCGGGTTTATATCCCTAGTAAACCTAATTAAATTATTAAAATTTATGCACGGGTTGTACTACAAATTTTAAATTAGAAGTTTATCTTGGTAAGCAGCCACTGGGTCCGTTTTATGTAGATAATTCGAACTTATCTTTAGTCAGCGGTATTTTGGAGCCAGTTCGTAATTCTAATTGCAATATTATTATGGATAATTTTTTTACAAGTTTACCTGTAGCAGAAAAGTTATTACAGGAATTTAAACTTGCCATTCTTGGAACTATCAGAAAAAATAAACCACATATTCCTGCAGAACTAACTTCTCTGAAACGACCAGAACATAGTTTCATGTTTGGATTTCAAGAAAAGGCTACTCTAGTTTCCTACATACCACGTTAAAACAAAAATATAGTATTATTATTCACAATGCATCACGATGACAACATTGATAAAACGACAGGTAAACCAGGTATGATTTTGGATTATAATAAGACTAAAGAGGGGTAGATACTGTTGATCAGATGTGTGAGGCTTATAATTGTGCAAGATCAACTCCACGTTGGCCTTTGGTCATATTTTTTTAACTTTAAACCTAGCGACAATTAACTCTTGTATTTTTTATAAAATCAATACTCAGACATTTATGACGTATGACGTGCCCAAGAAGTCTTCGATTGGGGCCAAAAGAAATTACTGGCATCAACGTTCAAATGAAAATAAAACCCATGGAAGATGCAAAGATTGTGAAACCAAAAAAAAACGTAAAATTAGATTTAGATGTGAAGTATGCAGCGGAATTATTTGTTTAGAACATTCGCATGGACTGTTTGGCGACTGTTTTCAAGATCATAATGTAGATGAATAATTTCAGTTTATTCTTGACGATAGCTTAATGTTAGTATTAGTTAGTGTTAACGTAATTAGTTATAATGAATTAGGTACTTCGTCCAATTTTATAAACAGCTTGTAATTTCAATAATATTTGTTTTTAAAAAAATTGTGATTTTTAAGCGTTTTGCACATTCTATAATTTCATTGCAAACTACCTAAAAGAAAGTTTGTATAATAAGCATATAATTTAATTTAAAAGGTAATAATTTCATAATTTAAGTTAAAAGTTAAGTTAAAGCACGTTGGGCGCCAATTTGTAACATGAAAATTCCCAAACAGGGCGTAAATCCCGTAGCTAGCTCACTTCCTCGTGGCTTCTTTAAAGAGTTTCACCAATCCTCCCCATTCATGAAATATAAGGGCGCCAGAGTACAAACTAAACAAATTATACGCAAACTCTCGTTTAAATGATTCATTTAAAATATTTATAAAATCAATTATTTAAATTAATAATAAAAATTTGAGTTTCTCAGAATATTATTTTGGTTAATAAAAGTTTTTTTAAATTAATTTATCTCTTATCTGCTTTACGAAATCTGCCTCTGTTGTTATCGGGATAGTTTCTCCAGGGAAGAATTTTCCTCAATTTTCAATACTAGTTGAAACTAGGGTTTCCAATCTGTTCGGCTTTTTCCACAAGAAGTCCGGAAATTTTTATGTCGCCTCAAAAAAAAATATCAAGCTCTAACGTGACCCTTCTCACAGATATGGACTGACCCTAATGATAAAATTAATAATCAGAAATCGATCCCTTCATGAAATTAGAAACAAGTAGAATCAGTTTCCAGTCAAATCGGATTTTTCCATATTATTGAGAGTAAATTAATTCTTAAAACACATATAAAAACCGGTCTAAAATTTATTCAATATCACAAAAACTGATGTTTGGCGAAAGTGAAACTACTTGAAAATTAGAATCAATAAAATATCACCCCCAATTTAAGACACTTCTACAAATAAAATAATTAAATGAAAGAATAGAATCGACTTACTTGTATTAAAGCGGAGGTATCACCCAGCGATCGGATAGTAAAATGAACTAAAAATTCTGATCGCCGCGCGAAAAAAGTACAGTTAACAGTAACACCACTAGCAGTACAATGTATAATTACGGCGATTACAAATAAATCTCACCGAATATAGGCCCGAAAACTATAGTCTAGTGAATTCTATTAGTAAAACGATCCGCTAAATCGTTACAAGTCATTATATTTCATACTTAATTTGTCAATTATCTTTGGAAATTCCAAATAAAATATCTAAAAATCTATAAATCATTATTTTTCAGTAAACTCATTCCGAAGCACGATTTCCCGTCACCATAACCACTTTTTTTGCGCTTCAGTACAAATTAAAACTACCCACATGATTAAAAGCTGAATCATATTTATTTATTATTAGGTACTTATACCAAATTAATATAACACATTTTTATATAGTCATAGTTTAATCCACATTCATCCAACAATTCATAATAGTCACGCTTTTCTCTGAAAAGATTTTTTTCATCTCTCAAAGGGTATATATTCTAAAATTCCTAAGTGAAAAGTTCACTGTACTTAATTCAATTAATTAATTCAATTACTGTACTGTATTCAATTGTTAGTCACTGACACTCTTAAAAAGATAATACATATGAAAATATTCTTAAAAAATATATAAATGAATTAACTCGGTACATATTTCAATAAAGTCTTTATTCATAATTTAAAGCATTTTTGTATATATTACTTATACTTAAAGACATTTTTGAGTATCGGCAACATCTTATGTGAATCTGGTGTAAATTAAGCGAGGAGTTCTAAATTGACGTTGCTATATTGATGGTTTTAGAGTAAATAATCTTGAATATAATTTCTCAAATAAATTAATAAATCCAATTTCTCAAAAACGATTTCCAGGATTTTCTTATTTTTTGCAAATTTCAATAATTTTATAGCTCAACTGGAAAATGAAAAGTTGAAAGTATATTGACATTGTGAAGTGGCTACATACTGTACATAAGTAAGTAGATCTAGTTAATTATTTTTTTTTAGTTTTTTCATTCTGAAAATAGGAAATTGTAAATTTACTTTTATATTAAAAGTATCAAATTTTAATTAATAAAAAAACAAAAAGAGAAGATTGTCACATCTAGTACATTTCGTTGCAATTCAACAACAAAAGAACACTATTAGTTAGATCTTCTCTATTGTCTCTAACGTTAAATTATTGCCTTAGAACCATGTTATTTTATGTTGATAGTTTTATACATTGTACAGTATACGATTTTAAAACTTATTTTTCAAATTATGTATAACGTATCAGAAAGAAATGTTTCTTCATTCCCACCGAAGCAAATGAACTTAGAACAATTTCAAGAAAAAGTTATAAAATACCGATAATAATACATTTAAACCTGAATCCTGTTTGATGATGGCAACACCGCTTGACTTGAACATCAATCATAATCTTTCATTTTAAAAATAGCTGTTATAAAAGTTTTAATTTTAAAAAATTAAAATGTTATTTGACAATTTTTAATACAAAATATACAGTTATACAAACAAAACAAAAATTAATAAAACTTAACAATATGATTTTTCTCGAAATATGCCTATGATGAACTAGTCCTTTTTCTTCGTTTCCACGCCAATGGCCGGCATTGGCTTCAATAAAATTAAAAAGCCGAGAATGGTAAATTGACATTGAAATGATTATACAAAAATAGTTTATTTATATGTTGGTTGTTATTTAATAAAAAGGAGACAATCTTTGTGACTATTGACACTCGAAATCTGGTCCTTACAGGAACTCGAGTAGGGTATTATCTCAAGAGTTTTCCAAATTTTATGATACCTTTTTGGTCCCTTTAAAATTTTTATTTTTATACAAACACCTCGCAATTAAATGTATTAATTGTAATTTCCAGAATTATTGCTATTGGAAAAACCAAAGTGATTAACTGTTTACTAAAATTGAGTATTCGATAACAATATTTTATAACAAAATCATTTGTTTTTCTTTAGGTAATCTAACTCTAAAGTAAAAAAGTCTGTGTAATTATGTCTAATATCCGCAATTTGCCTCAAATGAACAGCCAAAAATGAAAAATACTATAGGTTTTAAATAATTTTAATTACAAAGAGAACAATCTAAAACTGTCTTCGGAAGAACTAAAGTGGTGGTATATTAAAAAGTATATTCCACGCGTTAGAGCATCCAACTTTTTGGCCATGGGTTGTATAATATTTTTCTTGATCCCCATCCGAACATATTCCGCCAAAGCGCGCTGTAATTCAAGCAAGCCATAAAAGTTGGACTTTCTGGAGCGAAGAGCTGCCAGAAAGTGTGTATTTTCGGGTAGGGTATCAAGAAAATCTGTAATTCAAGCAAGCCATGAAAGTTGGATTTTCTGGAGCGAAGAGCTGCCAGAAAGTGCGTATTTTCAGGTAGGGGATCAAGAAATAGTATATTGTGTGGCAAGGGGTGAAACAAGACGATTTCTGACTAGGGCGAGCGAGGGCTGTCTTCGCCCGGTCAGAAATCGTCTTTGTTTCATCCCGTGCCACACACTATATTTTTCATATCACATGCTTTGAAACAGCGAATTTTGATCTCTGTACCCTGTTGAAGTAAGACTATTTTGGACAAATAGCTTAATAATATTTTGACAGCGATTTAACGACAGCTGTCAGACGATTATGATTTTATTCCCTTTTGTTTGTTACAAATGCGATTTTGATAGACTTGAAATAAAGACAAAAATAATAAATAAATGAATGTGTCGGGCAGGAATAACGTTGTTTCTCCCCTAGAGCAGAAAAACCTGTCAATTTCTGACTGACAGTTTCATTGGTCTGAAATTGTCTTCTTTCGACCGTCAAAACAGGGATCAAAACAAGTTGTTTCAATGCATGTGATATGAAAAATAAGTTTAAGTTATTTATTCATTTTCTTTTTCAATTGCGTATCTAACTAATGGATGTTTGCGATCAAATTACATTGCTTTTCTGTCTCGCGCTGTGTGATTTAATGTTTGTATGTCACGTTTCTTTGTTATACCTATGTAAATAAAAGCGACCTCATCAGCTAATAACAGTTGCCAAAATTTATTTGGCGTATCTCAAGATAAAATAGTTTTTCATTTCTCATTTTTTTATGATTCTTAGAAAATGTCTTCTCTATATAACAATATCGGTTTCCAATAATACAGACTTTCTGGAATTCTTTTTCCAGCGAAAACCTATTTCTTTTAAAAGTTTCCATAACGTACATCGACTCATTTACGGCTAATCAATATTTAAATACTTCCTATAACTTCTTTGTGGCATCGACTAGGTATATATTTATATATTTTTAACTCAAATTTTATTAAAACAGATTTAAACACAAAGCTTTATCATGCAAAGAGAATGTAACTTAATAAAAATAAACTGATGAGAAGCCTATGTAACTTACAGTTCAGTGGGGTTTTGATCTATTCCAATTTTTTTCTATTCTTTTGGTCAACTTGGAATTTTATGAGATGTTTAGACATTTTTGTAACAATAATGAAAATAACTGTTACTGCATTTAGCATTTGAAATTTTGTTTTATAATTCTCACCTACATAAAAATAGACTATAACAAAAAATATTGATTTATAAATATTTTTATTAGTCATTTGGAATTTCCAAAACAACCGATAAATTTTATATATTGATATGTAGGTAATACCGATGCATTTTCTGTTAGTATAAAACTATTATTATTAATTTAAATATATTTTTTAAGATTTAGAAACTGCCTTCTCAACAATATCTATTAATAAATTATAATTAGAATATGTAGTTTAGTTTTAAAATGTTAATAGCTGTATTGAGGTTAGTCGAATTTCCATAAAGTATAATTTTAACGATAATGTAATTCTGGAATTTCACGTAAAGCAATTGAAATTGAGAAGGATGCCCCGTTCAGGTGTTTGACTAAGTGTATCCTAACTCGACCCCGGATGCGTAATTACAAACCCTACCCTAAGTGGTTTCAGCGCTTTTGGCAGAGATGAACTGTCGAACTCTGAAAGGCTGTATGACAACGGCTGTGTGAGTTGTAAAAATAAATTGTACTATAATTTAAATAAATATAAAGTATACCATACAACTGTGAGTTGTAGCTTAATAGTAGCCTAATAATGCCAATGAATGGGCATCTGCTACCATAAGTTCTCAAAATGTGATTAAACTTTCGCTTAAAAACAATAACGATACAGTCAAACCATACGTTGTATTTTAATGTCTTTTCCAAAAAAAAATACTACTAGCAATTATCTCCAACTTTCTCACAGACGAAACTTACCTACTTAATAAATAAAAAAAAAACTAGCTTAGTAACTTTTCAGTGACATAAATTATAAGTCACAAATTCTTACTAGACTTTTGAAGAAGATTAATTATTAATTAACATATTAAACTAAATTATAAATAGCACCGTTACAATGCTGATAGTATGCTGTTTTTTTATATATACAAATGTATTTGAATTTAAAAGCTTACAATTTGTTTAAACGTGTGTACGGGCTTCTCCGACAAGCCTTGGCGGGACCCAAGCGTTCCAGCGCTGAGACCACTTCGGGGTTTGTAATTACGCACCCCGGATCAAACAGGTATAAACACATAAAATTTTATAACAATGCACTACTTCGTTTATTTTTTACATTTTGTATTTCTTTTTTTCTTGTCTTCGATATGTATAGTTAAGGAATAGTAAGAAGTGGGACGCCTATGGGCCACAAGTTGTTAATTACATTATTACTCTCATTCATGAAAATAGACTAGACACACATTTATTTACATATTAAATAAAAAATTATTAATACATTGAAAATTTATACTTCTAGCCTCTGACATAATCTGGTTTTAAACTAATAAGAAATGTGACTCTAAGTTCTCTAAGTTGTTAAAATAAGTAGTTTACAAATATTAAAAATTATAAATATTTAAACTATTAATATTAGTTTATTACTAAAAGAAAATGCATTTTTATTAAAATGTGGTATTAATTCACAAAAGTAACTATGGAGTTTATAACAAAGTAACAAAATTACCGTCTTTATCCTGTCCCAAAGCTATATTCGATTCTAGTCATAGACAATAATAGACATATTATGTAATACCACAGCCCTACTTCACTAAAGTAAAGTACGGCTGTGGTAATACCTAGACTAAGCGTACCAACTTTAACCGTTTCTCCGGACCAGTGTTTGCTTCTCTGTTTTAATCCCTGTCAGAAATTAAAACCAATACCTTATTGTCAGATTAATATCACGTGGTTTGTGTGCTTCGCCCATTAAAAAAGGAACAAACACTGCTCTGATATTTTTTCTTGCACTGGGAAAACATGTTTAAATTGGCTTATAGTTTAATAAAACCTAAGTATGGAGTTTAATAGAAAATTAAAAGGTCACACAATTAACAGCCAATCTCGCGAAATAATAGTCAACGTTATAGAATTTATAAGAAAAGAAGGAAACCTTAATTGACCTTCAATACCTTAAAAAATGTAACTGGGTGTGTTGCTGCAACCACAAAATATACTGTCGTCTGCATTTCGGAAGAGAAAAAAAAAGAATTTATAACCATGAGATATTAGAATTTTCTCCACCAAGCAAAACCATTAAAAAAACAAAAAAAGTTAATAATATTGATGAAACAATTCGAATTAAATTTACAAAAGCTACAGGATACAAAGGAAGCTATGTATATTTAAGAGCAATAAGTTATTAGGATTTCGCTGGAGGAAAACAAAACAAACAGAAAAATATTGAAACACTTATGGGGACTTTTACACAATTTATTTACAAAATTGTTAAGATACACTGAACTCTGCTGGATCACGTCTAACTACTTGACAATACAATGAACTCTGGTGAATACTTGAACTTGAACTTGAACTGACGTTAACTGCCCATGCATCCCCTTATATACAACTTTATTTAATCTAGTTAGTGTGTTTAGATCTTTCTAGAATTTTCTAGAAACATTATTTAATCTAGTTAGTGTGTTTAGAAGTTTCTAGAATTTTCTAGAAACATTATTTAAAATGGTCAGTTGATTTTTAGAAACTTCTAAAAATCAACTGTCAATAACAATCTTTCAAATTAAGGTCCCTTCCTTTACGGTTATTCCGTTACAATATTAATGGAAAGATTTGATATTCAAAAGCTACGTTTAGACGATCTGATTCGTTTAAAGAGTTATCAAGCAGAAGGCCGTCTGATTGGAACATACATTCATGCCTCCCACACAAACCAGAAAGCTCGGAGTGATGACTCAAATAACGGATTAAAGAAACCAGTTAATATAGGTGATAGACTAATTATTGTTCTTGCAAGAGGTGAAATGGGCTTTATTCCGAAGGTCCAGTTAATTTTTAAATGTGGAACAAAAAGTGGAGACTACCACGATGAAATGAATTTTAATAATTTTTCTAAATGGTTAAAACTTAAAACTTATTCTGAAACTACCTCCAAGAAGCGTCATTAGTATTGATAACGCTCCGTACCATAATCTTCAGATAAATAAAGCATCAAAATCGACTTCTAAAAAAGCTGACATGCAGAATTGGTTAAGAAATCATAATATTGCTTACTAAGAGGATATGCTCAAAACACAATTATATAGTTTATTGTTATTATTGTCTAAAACACAATTTAGGAGGTATGCAATTAAAGAAATGATAAAGGAACATGGTTGAGTTGTTTACGTTTGCTACCGTATCATCCTGATCTTAATCCGATCGAATTAGTGTGGGCGTCAATAAAACAATATGCTGCTAATAGCAACACTACATTTAAGAGAGAAGGCGTACAACTGTTGTGTAAAAACTTTTTTAATACCTTTTCTAAAGAGGACTGGCAATCTCTTTGAAATAATGCCAAAATGTGGGAATCTAATTTTTATGCCAGAGAGGTAACTTTGGATGAAGCAACTGATATATTTATAATTAACTTGAAAATAGGGCTCCGCGCGGCTTTTACGGCATTCGCGCGCCGCAGCTAAAATCAGATAAAATATTTTTTTTATGAAATAAAATGTTATTTTAAAAATTTGAAAAAAATTTAGTATTTGCTTAAAACTGGAAAGAATCTAACCTAGTTGGAATAACATTTTATCACTATTTTTTAAAAAGTTATTCAATTGTTAACTAACAATTTCTTTCCTAATCTCTGTTGGCATTAACAATGGGATAAAATGTATAAATAATTGGCCTAAAAATTTGAAACTTCGTGGAGCCCTTTTTATATGTATACTTTACTAGATCCTGCGATAACTGTTCATAAAAGTTTATTAATTTGTTAATTATGATTTTTCATAACTATTTCAAAATGAAATATTATCTTAAAATAGTTGATAATTAGTTTTTTTTTTAAATTATTATTTCGTCATGCCTTTTTTAATATTAAAAAATGGCAGTAATTAACATAGGTTTTTAATTTTTCACGTAAGTTGTTTATAAAATTGTTTTAAACAAATAGAAAAATTGAACATGTTTGAATTTTTTTTTTTTTGTTGATTTGTTGTCCAGAAAAAAATTTCTTAATTTTAATTTTTAATTGTTTAAAATCGTTTTTTTTTATATTTTGATTTTTTAAACAATTGATTAAGAAATTATTTTGCTTTTAAAAATCATTATTTATACTTTTAAACAGAGAGAAAAATAATTTTTTTATTAATTATTTAATTGTTTATTAGTTTAATAATTTGTTATAAACATATTTTGACCAATGTAAGATATTTTTTTTCTGGAGCAGAAAATAATTATAAATACAATACATTGGGAAGTGCAAATTTTTTATTTTTATTTAGAATAATAAAATATCTTAACGCACATTTTTGAAGTTATACTTCTATTCGGACACGCTGTGGAATGAATTAGTGTGTAGCTAAATGGGAAAAATCATTACATATGTAATGGTGTGAGTAAGAGAGAGACAGAATCACATATAAGGTATATTGTTCGGTAAAAACAAAGATGAAATATTTACTATACCCCATTTCGTCATTCGTTGGCAGCGTATGAAAGATAGGAATAATGCCTAGTTGCCAGGTTTATCTTAGAAAGACTTACTATCTTTGTCTTATTAACGCGCAATAGAAAGAGATATGTTTAAGTTAAATGGCAACCGGTGACTAAAAACACGCCACTGAACGATCACTTGATGACAGAACGATTTACGCTGGCACCGGTTGCCATTTAACTTAAAAATATCTCTTTCTATTGCGCGTTAATAAGACAAAGATAGTAAGTCTTTCTAAGATAAACCTGGCAACTACACATTATTCCTATCTTTCATACGCTGCCAACGAATGACGAAATGGGGTATACATGTTATTAGTCATCACTATAAGTCCTTTGAATACCGTTTAAACATTCATTGCATTGAAAAGAGATAGATATACAACAAACAGTCTGAGCTATTGTTATTGTATTACATTGACGTATCGCATTATGTTTGACATATTATTTTATAATTCTGTCCAGTACCTAAGTATACATATTAAGTTTAGTATTTTATATTAATAATAATATTCAGTAATGAGTATTGTATTGTAGTCTAAAATACCGTCACATGGTTGCATTATATCCTTCACTATGCTTTTGAGTCGAAGACACGAAGACTAGATACCAGAAGTCTACACGGTATAGGCTTTTTCATAATATTTCTGGTCTCAATAATCGGGCCAGATCATAGTTCTATTTTTTGCCACTGGCGGCGCGAGGAACATTAAGACCCGAACCGATGTTTATGACATTTAAATTTCACGAAATTAAATTAAATATATGATATTAATTTATTTAAAATTACTTGTAATAAAATTAATAAAAAAAAAGGAAAAATATTGTGCTGTTTATGGTTGTGTTAGTGGCCGAAAGGCAGATGACAGTGTAAAAAAGTGGGTATATTCAAAGCACCAAAAGTGAGTAACATCAAAATAATATCTGTTAAAAATTTGTGTTTAAACAATTAATTTATCTGGCGATTGCCAAGTAGCACAGCCATATAACAAACAAGGACATCAATAATTAATTTATAAATTTGTGTAGTTTTTAACTAATATTTGAACATTTTTGTGCATTTTCATTTATCTTTTGAAATATTGTATTTAAATCTTAGGAACACAAGCGCACTCTACCGGCAATAGTTCTGTCCCCTAAATTGAGACCATTTTTTTAACATTACGTTTAAACTCCTGGTATCTAGTCTTCGTGGTCGAAGACATGCGTGTGAGTTAAAACCTGTTCCTGCAAAGTTACTGAAAAGTGCAGTTCAAAGTGCGTTAAAATTTTGTAAAAGTGTGTACCTATATGTTGTTAGAAAATGTTTTGCATTGTTTTCTAGTGTTTTAAAATCTGTAATAGTACTCTAGTCAACATCTTCAAAAACGTGAAAAATTAAAATAAAGGTCCTAAAAATATGAGCGATAGCTCATTGGATTCGGAATCACCTGTAGAAAAATGTTTTTAAAGAAAAAGTGTGCAGGCAAAAAATTGCAATTGTTATTAACAAAATAAGATGAAAAAAAAACAGATGTTTATGTTTTTGTTAATAACTCGAAAAATATTAATATTTAAGCAATTTTGAAAAAAGCTCGTTAAAGAGGAGGAAATTTCTGAAAAAAAGTCCGTCCTCCCGGAACTCTATCTCCATTATTTATAATTTTAATTTGACGTTGAAAATGGGGCTTTGAGCGGCTTTTACGGCATGCGCGCGCTACCGCTAAACGGTGTTTATCAGATCAAATATTTTTTTTATGACATAAAATGTTATTTTAAAAATTTAAAAAAATTCCAGTATTTTCCTAATACTTGAAAGAATCTAAATCAGTTGGAAAAAACATTTTATCACCGTTTTTCAAAAAGTTATTCAATTGTTAACTAACAAATTTTTTCCCAAACTCTGTTGACATAAACAATGGGATAAAAGGTATAAATAATTGGCCTAAAAATTTGAAACTTCGTGGAGCCCTTTTCATATGTATACTTTACAAGATCCTGCGATAAATCTTTATAAAATTTTATTAATTTGTTAATAAGACTTTCTAATATCATACGTCACGTAACTGTAGCGCCAAATAACTTGCCAATTAAAAAAAATAAATATCTTTTAAACTATTGGAGATATGATAAAGGATATTCAGGAGTTTTTTATAGAAAATAAGTTTCTCTTTCAAATAATTCTAAGACCAAATTCGTATTTATTGTTTATTAGATACTACATGCATTTATTTGGAAAAATTCTATATTTTTCTTTACTTTTTCGCAATATTTTGCAATAGTTATGAAAAATCATAATTAACAAATTAATAAACTTTTATAAACATTTATTAGAGAATCTTGTAAAGTATACATATGAAAAGGGCTCCACAAAGTTTAAAATTTTTAGACCAATTATGATACCTTTTATCCCATTGTTTATGTCAACAGAGATTAGGAAAAAATTTGTTAGTTAACAATTGAATAACTTTTTGAAAAACAGTGATAAAATGTTTTTTCCAACTGATTTAGATTCTTTCAAATGTTAGGAAAATACTGGAATTTTTTCAAATTTTTAAAATAACATCTTATGTCATAAAAAAAATATTTTATCTGATAAACACCGTTTAGCGGTAGCGCGCGTATGCCGTAAAAGCCGCTCACAGCCCCATTTTCAACGTCAAATTAAAGTTATAAATAATGGAGATAGAGTTCCGGGAGGATGGATTTTTTTTTCGGAAATTTCCTCCTCTTTAACGAGCTTTTTTCAAAATTGCTTAAATATTAATATTTTTCGAGTTATTAACAAAAACATAAAAATCTGTTTTTTTTAATCTTATTTTGTTAATAACAATTGCAATTTTTTGCCTGCACACTTTTCCTTCAAAAACATTTTTCTAGAGGTGATTCCGAATCCAATGAGCTGTCGCTCATATTTTTAGGACCTTTATTTTAATTTTTCACGTTTTTAAAGATGTTGACTAGAGTAAAATAGCCCACGGTAAGCAAATCGGGTTTTGTAAACACTTTTTTATAATTCACGTTCACAAAGTTTCTATTTCGACACTAAAAACAGTATCGAAATAGATTCAAGAATTATGTTGTATTAACTACATTATCAGCGATATTGCGAAATTCAGAATATTTTATTTAAATTTGACAAACATTCAAATTTAAAATCATTAAAACTGTCAAGTGTCAAAAGTGTCAAGATCGCCAACATAAATAAATATTTCGAAAAACTCTCATTTTATTTATTTTTTTATAGTTTTAAAAGTTCATTATAAAAAATAGTATGTAAAACTCGAATTACAATGACGGTTTGTAGTACTCGTTCTTTGCGAAACTCACCGCTTCGCGGCTCGTTTCACAAACTTCACTCGTACCTACTACGAAACCTGTCATTGTAACACTTGTATTACAATATACTATTTTTGTACATTGATCGTTTTACTGTTTGGTTTTCGTGTTTGAAGTAAGGACACACATCAACTGGTCTTATTTTTCTAAGTATTTATTTAAATGAATACAGTTATTTTAAAAAAAAAAATTATTTCTACTTGCCTGTGTTTGTAGTTATTAAGTTTTATTAGTTAATAGTGCATAGAAGTATAACTTCTGCCGGCAGTCCCACTGACTGCCACACCCTTTTTTTTTATTACTTTGTAATGAAAAATGCGCGTTAAGATGTTATATTCTTTTTGCATAAAAACGGCGCCCCATACGACAAAAAGATAAAAGGGATATTTTGGCACAAATTAAATGAGGAGTTCCAAAATTATTTTTAGTTTGATATATCTCAGTGTCGCACCATTTTTTCCTTCAAAACAAAAACTTTAACACCCTGTATCTCGAAAACGTAGTACAGGGTGTCTCATTATATTCTGACTGTTTTTAAGAGCTTATATCTTCGTAACGGTTCTAGATCATACGATGCGGTTTTTACAGTTAGGTTTAAAATTACCGTAAGTTTTGTTGTGACACATTTATATAAATGGCCTACTTCCGGTTTACCCGCTAGAAAAGTGGCGTATTTTCGGAAAACAGTAGATGTAATTTTTTAAATGGGAGACCCTGTATATTTTGCAATTTTCTAAAAGACGCATATTTTTACTTTATAACAATACCTTAAAGTTTAAAATCGGTGCACGGAAAGGCAAGTTAAAATTAAAAAATTACATCTACTGTTTTCCGAAAATACGCCACTTTTCTAGCGGGTAAACCGGAATTATGCCATTTTTATATAAAGGTGTCACAACGAAACTTAAGATAATTATAAACCTAACTGTGAAAACCGCATCATATTATCTACAACAGTTTTGAAGATATAAGCTTTTAAAAACAGTCAGAATATAATGAGACACCCTGTATTTGCGGACAAAAGTTATACAGCAAACTGTCATTATTTTTTCATGTAGAATCACCCCCTGAAGTTTGTCGCACTTATTCATTAAGACACTGTATATAGTGAGTAACAAGGTAAAAATGACTCAATTGGAACAGCCACACATCATTTTCACTTTAATAAAATCAAGATGTAGACTTACTTATGCTTTACAATTTCGTATTTTACAAGGACTATGATTTTTACTTGTGTATTTTATAGTTTACTGCATCTGAATTTAAGCACAATTACATATTATCAGAAAAAAGAGGCTGTCGCGAAAAAAAAGTTTTCTTTTACGGCAAGTAAATATTTCTCTATTTACTCAATTTCTACAATTTTTAAATTACGCGATCTCTAGTTGATGCCATTTCCAATTGCTTAAAGAGAAACTTCGCTAATACTTTAATATTTAATTTTTACACCCTTGGTACACTTACACATTTTAACTTTTTAAAATATAACAGTTTTTAAAAGATTAAGTTGTCTGTCACTCTATTTTAGTAATGGGAAAGCAAAAGTTGAACATGTAATGTTATAAATCTATCTTGAGTTTTTGTAGTTACTTATTTTTTCCCTTTAGTGTTTTTTAAAAGTTCAATATCACCGAATTGGTGATGATTGCAGAATAGTAATTTGTTTAATAAAATTTACTTAACAACTATCAAAATTTTGGTTCAGCACTGGAACAAAATGCAATTCATTCCATTATACTCGGAAAAATATCTACTTTTAAAAGTTTCCTATTATTTTATTTATATACCACATGTTATTTTTGAAATTAAGAAAGTAGGTATACAAAGAAGAAGAGAAATTGAAAAATTACTATTGCATCTGAAGCTGAAGTGGTTAGAGACACTACCGGCTGTAAGTAAAGGTTGCAAGTTCGAGTCCTGTCGGATGCAATTTTTTTTTCTATTTCTCCTTAATGTTATTTTCTTGTTTGTATAATTTCTAAATTTCAAAAATCCCATAAGAGATATCTCAAAATCGTTAATTTACTATAGCATGTGGTTTTCTGATTATCAGCTAAATGTATTTATACTAGAATAATATAAATACGTGATTTAATTTTTTTTTTTAGTTTTAAGATTGGAATATTTACAAGTGTTTGCTTTACTAGATTTTTTAAGCCTGTCAAAGTATTACTTAATAAAAAACATTAAACTATACATTAAACACGCACATATTATTTTTATATATTCTTTAGTTTTTTTTGTATAATAAAATCATTTAAATTAAAACTGATTTTTAGTTTTTACTTGATTTCAGGAATTAACGTTGAAGATGGTTACTGGGTTGCGTGAACTTAATGATTATACCCGCTTTGTAGTTTATAACATTTTCTTTCCATTTACAAATGTTATACCAAAAATGACTTCTATACGATTCAATGGAGTACAATATTGTAGTGGACCAGCAGAACCAGGTAAATACTATAAAAAGAAGAATTATCTCAGATAGATTTATTGAAAACTAAATATATTTTATTCATATTTACTGTATATTTAACTACACGTTTTTAATTTTAGTTATTCCTGGTGCTGTTGGTACAACAAATGTTTGGCACCAACTTGTTTATCACTTTACTAGAAGTCCTGTCGGTTACTTTAACGTAGAACCGGACGTCAATCCTGAAAGTACTGATGTCGAATTACCTACAAAGAATCCTGGACAAAATATTCAACCAGTAGTGTTTATAAAACCAAAACCACAACAAAATAAACCATTACAACCTGTTCAACCATCACAGAAGCCTGTTCAACCACCAAATAGTGAAAAACAACCTGCTGATAGCAGTAATTTACCTTCACGAAATCCTGATCCAGATGATCAAGGGTAAGTAACAATAATTATTAATTAAATCAAGTGTCCCTTTTTTAAGAGTTTTAATAGAATTTCTAGTTTTTTACTATTAGTTATATATAATTTTTAAGGAACATTACAATATGGGTAAGTTTTTTTTTATTTAAATCTAAAAATAAACATACCTGATTATAATATCATCTATATAAAAGGGGAAAATTAATGGGCATGTACGCAAAAAGGATCATTAATTTTCCCCTTTTGTTTGTCATAAGTACGCATACTTGGCACCCTCTTTTGTATATATATAAAACTCAAAGGTTACTGACTGACATAGTGAACTATCAATGCACAGCCCAAACTGCTGGACGGATGGGGCTAAAATATGGCGTGCAGGTAGATGTTATGACGTAGGCGACCGCTAAGAAAGGATTTTGATAAATTCCACCCCTAAGGGGATAAAATAGGGTATAAAAGTTTGTATAAATCTTCTTAGATTTTCGACAGATTGAACGGAAATTTAAAAATGGAGCTACTATGATGAAGACGTTCGCATAAATAGAATTTTCCTAAATTTCAACCCCCATGGGGATAAATAGGGGATGTAAGTTTGTATAAAACTTTGTCAATTTTAAACCGATCGGGCCAAAACTTTGCATGCATATAGCTACTATGACGTAGGCATCCCCTAAGAAAGGATTATAATAAATTCCACCTCTAAGGCGATAAAATAGGAGGTAAAGGTTTGTATAAATCTTCTTAGATTTTTGACTGATGAAACGGGAATTAAAGATTGGAGCTACTATGATGAAGGCGTTCACATAAATAGGATTTTCTTTAATTCAACCCCCATGGGGACAAAATAGGGAATGAAAGTTTTTAGGAAACTTTGTAAATTTTAAACCGATCGGGCTGAAACGTTGCATGCGTATAGCTACCATGACGTAGGCATCCCCTAAGAAGGGATTTTAATAAATTCCACCCCTAAGGGGATAAAAGTTTGTATAAATCTTCTTAGATTTTCGACTAACTGAACGGAAATTAAAGATTGGAGCTACTATGATGACGTTCGCATAAATAGAATTTTTAAAAATTTCAACCCCCATGGGGATAAACTAGGGGATGTTAGTTTGTATGAGACTTTGTCAATTTTAAACTGATCAGGCTGAAACTTTGCATGCATATAGCTACTATGACGCAGGCATCCCCTAAGAAGGGATTTTGATAAATTTCACCCCTAAGGGGATAAAATAAAAGTTTGCATAAATCTTCTTAGATTTTCGAATTATTGAACGAAAATGAAAGATTGTAGCTACTATGATGAAGACGTTCGCATAAATAAGATTTTCATAATTTCAACCCCTATGGGTTTAAAATAGGGGTTGCAAGTTTGTATGAAACTCAATGGGAAAAAACTAAAGTCCACACGAACGAAGTCGCGGGTGGGTGTTAGTCTATGTATATAAAACTCAAAGGTGACTGACTGACATAGTGATCTATCAACGCACAGCCCAAACTGCAAAACGGGTGAGGCTGAAACTTTGCATGCATATAGCTACAATGACGTAGGCATTCCCTAGAAAAGAATTTTGATAAATTCCACCCTAAAGGGGATAAAATAGGTGATGAAAGTTTATATGAAACTTTGTCAATTAAAAACCGATCTGGCTGAGATTTTGCATGCATATAGCTACTATAACGCAGGCATCCCCTAAGAAAGGATTTTGATAATATCCACTCCTAAGGGCACAAAATAGGGGATGAAATTTTGTATGAGGCTTTGTCAATTTAAACCGATCGGGCTGAGATTTTGCATGCATATAGCTACTATGACGGCATCCCCTAAAAAATGATTTTGATAAATTCCACTCCTAAGGAAATAAAATAGGGGATGAAAGTTTGTATGAAACTTTTTAGATTTTCGACTGATTGAACTAAAATTAAAGATTGGAGCTACTATGATGAAAATGAAGACGTCCGCTTAAATAGAATTTTGATAAATTGGACCCCATGGGGATAAAATAAGGAATGATGGAGGCTGTAAATGTATTAGTTTAAACCTATTAGTACCTGATGGAACGAATAAATTAAAACGAACAAAATAATTTTTAGTTCTAAATGTGGACAATAGATGGCGTTAGTAGTATTTTAAAACGCGCTAACGTTGTGTTTTCACTGAGTTACATATACCCGATGATGAGTGGCCTAAATATTTTTAGCAGATTATATTTGACGTATTGTCTTGTCTTGGCATGTTTTGGATTGCATTTGCTTTGTTAGTAGTTTTGGTTATAGACCCTGGTTTGTTTTTGCATTTGTTTGTATATGAAATTCCCAACAAAATAATTTGTGGGTAAATGCAAAAAGCTTAAAGGAAAGCCCAATTATTGGTTAAAAATCAAATACATTTTTTTAGAGATAATGTTGGATAATTAAGGAGTGTCTAAATTTTGATGTTTTTCGAGTATTTATTCTGCAGTATTACATATTTGGATAGTTTTAGATTATTGAGACTTTAGACGAATCGGAGAGGGTCGAGTTATAAACTTTGCTCATTTGATGTGGAATAACTCTAATATCCTGTACAATTTCGGTATACATTTTTTTAATTAGCATATTTGATGCAAAGTTAAAATTTTAATTCGTGCCGATTGTTCAAGTTACCTATTTCAGAGTTCTCACCATTAAATAGTATTTATCTTAAATCATAATTATTATTTTGTAAAATTATTAACTGTAAAATTTTTCTATCAACAATTATTTTAAATAATTATGCAGCTAACAAAACCTTGTTCTTTTAGGCTTATAAATATATTGTTTCCACCTCCAACTTCAGAGTCATCATCTCCAGGTCCTGCAACATTCACTTCTCCAAGTATTATAGATAATGATGAGTTTAAGTGTGGAATATCCGTTAATGAACCTCCTCCAAATCAAATAATACCTTTAATCTTTAACGCTAAGGAAATCTTTGTCGGTGAATTTCCTTGGATTGTAGCTTTACTAACTAAAAAACGTAAAGGATCAGGATTTGATTATAAGTGTTCAGGAAATTTAGTATCGGATAAGCATGTCATTACAGGTAAGTAGTGTTGTTAGAAATGCTTTTAGAAAGTAATTAAATAAAATCAAAACATATATTTTCTGATAATTAGTCGTGATTAAATACGATTTTAAAATATGATTTAAATTCAATATTAGTTACATTTAAAAGTACTTACGTAATTTAAGACTAACTAAAGAAAGTCAATGTTGATTATTATTTTTTTTCCTAACCATGTTTTTGATTAAGTTTTTGAAGTTATACTTCTATTCGTGGACCCGGCGGAAGAAAATTTGCATGGGATTAAATAGTCAAAATCATTACATTTATAATGGTGTGAGTAAGAGAGAGACAGAAACACATATAAGGTATATTGGGCGGTAAATACAAAGATCAAAAATTTACCACATGTTATTAGTCATAACTATAAGCCTTTTGAATACCGTTTAAACGTTCAGTACGTATCACATTGTGTTTGACAGATTATTTTATAATTCTGCCACGTTTAGTATACATATAAAGTTTTGTTTAATAATAGATATTAATAATAATATGCAGTAATGAGTATTGTATTGTAAAGTACCGTCATATGGTTGCAGTATATCCTGCACTATGCTTTTGAGGTTGTTGGATACATAAACAGAGTTTTTAAGAATAGTCGAGGAAATAAAGCACTAAAATCAGCAAAACCTCCGAAATTTGTAAAGTATAAGATGGATCGGAATGCGGTTTTTGCATTCGATTTGTTAGAGCATCAGGAAATTTTGTCGCTATTTTTCATATTGTAAAAAGGGGAAATTGCATTTCTGCATTCAAAAATTTCATTTGAAAATTGCATTCCGAACAGACAATAAATAGAAAAATTACAACTCGGTAAGTATTGCTGGAAATGGGTTCAATTTTTTACTCAGGGTTTTTGGGGTCGCTGAACATGAATATTATGATGGCGAAACTCTCCGCGAAACTTGTTGGTGCCTAGGGTGCATGGTATTTCTCCTGGGGGTTTATGCAAATTCTATACAATATCAGTGCACACTTCGTATTCGGGGGTTTTATGGGTCGCTGAATACGAATATCAAGATGGCGATGGGCTCCGAGACACCTGGTGCTGAGGACGGACCTCGTCTCCAGAAATTTTATGAAAATTCAAAACAAAATGTGCACTTGGTACTAGGAGGTTTTTTTAATATTATATAATGATTTTGCTAAATCATTACTATACACATTTATGAATCCAGGCGCGTGCATAGAAGTATAACTTCTACGGGTGTAGCAGTCAGTGGGCCTTTATATTTATGATTATTAATTTTTTATACTTATTAAATTTTAGGTTACTTAAATTGTTTTTGTGCTTTCGGTTACGGAAATTTGTAATATTTTATTAAATTTTTTATCAAATTTATGAATATCTTGTAATTGGTTCAAAGTTTGGAATCATGTTCTAAAATTTCTATTTCTACAGAAAAATCAATAAGCAATTATCGAGAATCAAATAGTTCAAACATTTTTTTAATACTAATATTTATCTAATTAAACTATGTAAGCTTAATTTAGCAGTATAATAAATAGTCACATTTATTTTCAGCTGCGCGTTGTGTTCAATATTTACAAATTCAAATTGTGAAAACCGACGATATTTTGTTAGTACTTGGTACTAATGACTTGGATAGTTGGCAAAATAATGGAGCAGTTTCAAGAAAAGTCCGAAAAGTAGAAGCACATCCCTATTTTAAGGACAATTCCAGATCAGCTCATGGAGATATTGCAATATTAACTATGGGTAAATTATTTTTAGATCCAAATAAGTTACTTATGCGAGTATTTTCAAAAATGGTTTCATAAATAACAACTTTAAAAGTTTTTAAAGTTGTCCTTCTTATGAGACGCTCTGGCGATCGTGTTAAACGTTAATAACAACAAAATTACAAATTTTGAAAAACCCGCTACTTTTAAAATATAATTGAAAAAGTATAAAATAATTTAAAAACCTTCAGCTTTATGTGACGAGAGATAATTAACTTAAAATGTTTTTACATAAGTTAATTTGATCTCTTATAAAGTAGGACCCGTGAACAACAGATTATTTGATTTTTATAACACTTTCCTACGTTTCTATTTGGTACTCGAAGATGTAGATGTTCAATTTGGAATTACAAAAGATGCATTACATTGGTTAAAAAATTACTTAAATAATAGAACCCAAAAATTAAAGATCAATTATTTGCTATCAGAAGAGTACAGAACAATCAGGGTGTACCTCAAGGTAGTGTACTAGGACCGCTACTTTTCTTGATTTATATTGATGACATATCATTAATATCTACTGAATGTTCAATGCACTTGTGTGCAGATGATACTTTAATTTATTTTACATCTAATAATGTAGAAATTGTCATTGATACTATTAACAGTACAATAAAAATAGTACATGATTGGTGTTGCTTTAATTCGTTAAAGATTAATACTAAGAAAAGTAAATTTATGGTTATTGCACATCAGTCACACCTTAATAATATAGAAAGGTACAATGGTCAGCTTAAAAAATTGCTACTGACAAAATATAAACAATTAAGAAAATTAAATGTTTAGGAGTTATTATTGATAATAAACTGCATTTTAAAAACAATGCTTGTCACATCATTAAAACCATATCTTTTAAAATTTCTTATTTATATAGGTATAGAAAATTTGTAAATAGTAGGTCCAAAAAACTTTTGTTTAACAGCTTAACTGCCTCATTTTACATATTGTGCAACCATCTTATATTTATTAAATGAAAACGAACGTAAAAGCCTTCAAAAACTACAAAACAGAGCGATAAGAACTTCCATAATAGTCATGTTAAATGAATTGCAGTTGTTATCAGTAAAAAACTACATCCTACATAGAACTTTGTTGTTTGTATTTAAAATTAAGAATGGTATGATGCCCTCATATTTGTCTGAAAAGATAAGTTATAATTTTCATTTTCACTTATTGTATAATACAAGGACTCGCGGAAATTTCCACATACAACAGGTAAAAACAAAATTCATTATTTGTTGAGGGAGTACAAGAGTTTAACGAATTACTACATCAAATAAAAAATGCAGGTAGCTTTGCAGTATTTAATTTTCCGATGAAAAACCATATGCTTCTTAAACAGTTTGGCTCAATGAACAAGTAAAAATAATCTTGTATTGTTTTGTTAAAAAACTTTCTTCTAAATTTGTTTAATTTGTGTTGTTTTTTTTATTTTTTGTTTTTTTTTTTCTATTGTTTATTTTTTTCATTGTCCAATTTTAAAAGCAAATGTAAATGTAATTTACATTTTCTTTTGTATTGCATTTTATAATAGAGTTTTTATTTTTAGACCGCCCTGTACAGTTTTCTAAAGTTCTTTTGCCAATCTGCCTTTGGAGAGGTAGCACAGACCTATATCCATTTACAAATAAAATGGGAGCGCTAGTCGGATTTGGACAAGACGAAGACGCACAAGAAAGAGGAGAATTGCATTCAATGAAAGCAAAAAGAGCCGATATGCGTATTGTATCTCAAGAAGAATGTCTTACAAGCCCGTTAGGCTTCAAAGATGTCACTTCTGACCGAACATTTTGCACCAGTACGTTTAGGAAACTTTTTCTTAGAAAGGGAAATAAAACATAATCGTAGGGGAAGTACGTCCAAAATGACATATCGTTTTATTAATCATCAATAATATTATTATTCATAATAGGAACATATTTTTTTCTTACAACTTTGCTTATATTAGTTGGTTAACAGGAATCATATAGATTTTGTCAGAAAAATCAACACTTACAAAAATATTTAGTATTAAATGAAGATCAAGAAAAATCCGTTTTGTCCATACCGTATGGACAAAACGACACGAGTCGTATGGACTAAATGACATACACAGCCATCAACATAACAAAAATGATAAAATAAGATATAACAATAAAAATTAATTGCACAATTCGCAAACGAATTTTTTGGTACGCTTTGGCAATTCAGCACAGGCTGGTGAACCCAACGACTGCACCGCCTGCACCTCAACCACCCCTTATCAGGCTTTGAACGTGAGTAGAGATCGTTGCAGTAAATACAGGCACAATCATCTTCTACGTCTTCTTGATCAGAGCGCCCTTCATCTAAGTCATCATCAATGTAAAGAGACTTAATAACTGCTTGTTTCCTTTTACGAGTTGGTTTTTCAGCTGCAATCTCTCGTTTCTACTTTAATTCTGCCATATTTGGTGATGACGTAAGTAGGAATGTTGTCGTTCGTTTCTTTGGCTTTCGTTTACCCTGTCCACTTACAAATTTACCACTGGGAACTGGAGAAATGACATTAACTGGAACAGCTAAAGAACTTGTCGATGCAAAGGAACTTGTGGATGTTTGGGAAATGTCTAACGGGCCAGTCAGTGTGTTATGAATATTAGTGACAACTATTGCGTCTGAAGAATCCGATGAAGTAGATGGTTTACAAAAACTAGTGGATGGCTTTGATAAAGATTCAGGGGCCTTATTCTGTTCCTGGGCCACAATCTCGCCAGCATCCGGTTCTATTGGCAACGATGGAAGGCTCTGATCCTGGATTGAGTCTGAGTTATCAGCTGTGGAAGCTATTGGCATATTTGTTGTTTCTGCTGGTTCAAAATAGTGATCTGGAAATACGTCTGGATTAACTGGCCATAGTCCAGTGTTTTTGAAACCATTGCATGCATTTTGAACTGAAGCAGTCTTTCCATAAGCTTTATTAAATAAATTTTAGATCTGAAGAGCTGTCACTACTCTTCCTGGATGATTTCTAAGCCAGACAGAAATCTCTTGGTAAAAATATGTCTTGAGCGGTCCATAAAACACACATCGAGAGGCTGCATACGATGGGTGCAGTGTGGAGGAAGACAAACAATTTCGATTCCATTCTCCTTGGCAAAGTTCAAAGCTTCGAATGACTTATGGCTGGCATGGCCATCGACAATAAGAAGGACTTTATCATTATGACTAGCTTTTACAAAGCTTTGAATGGTGGAGCCACTTCACGAAAATTTCAGTGGTCATCCACCCGCTTTCTTGAGCTACTCCTACCGTACCAGTTGGTGCTTCATCCACCAGCTCATTTTCATATTTTTCCTTGGGAAAATCATGAAAGGAGGTACATACGACCCAGCTGCGTTCATGCAACACACAACTGTCACATTAGATCCCCGCTCCGCGCTTGTAATGGCACGTACTTGCTTCCTGCCAGCGGTAGCCAGGATCTTTTGAGGTCTTTGGACAGTAGACAGTCCCGATTCGACCACATTGTAGATCCGGTTGCGTTTGTCTATGTATTCTTGATAGTTATAGAAAAAATTTTTTACATGAGGTCTATTAAAAGCTTGGGCTCTGGCTGCGGAGGTAGGCTCCGGTTTTCGTAAATATATGTCTTTATGGCGTTTTAAAAATCCATCTAGCCACTCCTGGCCAGCTTTACCCTTATCTTTATTAAAACTGTGTGAAAAGCCATTCTTTTCAGCCAATTCGAAAGCGAGTTCTTGGACCATTGTACGCGTTAATCCAAACATGCGAGTTTGAAGTAGCTTGATGTGCTCAACCAATTGTCTCTCAATTTCAAGACGAAATGTTAGCTGAAATCGGCCTAAACCTTTTGCTGCAGGTGCAACTGTTTTATTTTGTTCCAAAGCATGCCGCCTTAGTATAGCTTGTGGCACTTCGAAGGTCTTAGAAGCCAGAAGCCAACCCATTTTTTTCTCTTTACCAGCTTCAATAGCTTTTTTCATCGCTTCTTAACTCCATGATTGCCGATTACTTGTCCTCTTATAATTTCGGGGCATATTGCCATTCTGTAAATTAAAAAGATTTACGTAGATTTACTTAAAAACTTTTCTTACCACCATCTCAACGGACAAAATGACACATTATGTCGTTTTGTCCATAGTGGTTGTATGTCATTTTGTACATAGCCTCAAAAAATATTACAATTCGAAGAATAATCTTGTTGCAGTGACAATAATGTTTTAAATTCTACGCGATCGCCTCAAACATAAAATGCTTCGAAATATTAAATTATAGGACAGTAAAATAACAAAAGAAAACTTACCGAAAAACAAAAAACAAATGACCACTAACAAATTTCTCTCCAACCTCGAAACACAAATGTCAACATGGCGTCCGTTCTGTATTTTAAACGGCTCTCAAAAGTCCAATGGTATATTTTCGGTGTACGTGCCTCTTGATTGGCTAACTTTTGACAGTTTATGCCGCGCACTTTTTTAAATATCACTATTTTTTTGTCCGTAGGTATATGTCATTTTGGACGTACTTCCTCTACTAGAATATTTTATGTTTTCCATACTAGTTAGAGAAAGTGCTTATCGTATCTCATACCATTATTATATTCATTTTAGTATTTTTTACATTTGTGGCTACTTGGTTAATAACCTTAATAAGGCTGATTTATTTGTAAGTTTCTCATATATGATAGTTTTGTGTGTATTTGTGTACGTTAGTAGTATTTGCGATACGTGTATTGGTATTGCATTCATTTTAAACATTATTTCATGTGCTTACTATATTTTTGTTTCTTGTTCCATTAATAACCTTCACTAATAAAATATCCTTTTCTCCTTGTCCTTTTTGTTATCCCTCGCTTTAACATGTGTATAGTGTTGTACAGAAGTTGTTGGTAGTATAAATATTCAAAAAATATGTCACGAAATATAGATATATTTTACTTTTCTGATTGCCTGTAATTTCTGTATAACACAAATGTCTTTGTGTAACTGTCATATATAAACGTATCATTAAATTTACTTGCTCATCTAGGTAGTTAGTTGTGAATATTTGTCTACTAATTTTGGTAGAAATTTTATAATCGAGCGCTTTCTCTAACTGCATCATATTCACTAGCAACTTTTCATATTCACTTTTTTGCTTGTAAATGTGACGTCATTAGTGTCCAAACATTCTAGCTTCCACTCATTACATTAAGGTAACTATTTTTTCTAATTTTATTAGTCAACGAGGCTTATCTAATAGTTAAAGCAGCTATTTAATTGTCATGGTAAATAATAAACGCAACATCTAATTGCATTGCATTTTATTAACATTTTCTAAGTTAATATTTAAATGGTTTATCACATTACGAGGGATTATCCACATTCGATCCTGAGTAATGTATATTATTTTTCTTCCTATATAGTCAAAAATTCGTATTCACTGCGCGGCAAACATGGTTAATTTTACCAGTTACTGTGTTTGTTCCCTACATATAGATATGGCAGAAGCATCGACTTTCGACGGAAGTGTGTAGAGAGGGAAGTCGAATTTTTGAGCACGATACGAAGAAAATATATTTCTATTATATTTAACTAGTTTGCTCAAGTTAAGCAGAGTACATTCACTTATGTGGTACTTACAAATGGGAGTATAAAACAAAGTCTTGACAGCAAATTTACTAAAATCAAAGAAGTCTCGCCTTCTACAAAAAAAAAAAAAATAATAATAATATCTGAAATACCTAATGGTTAAAATACTACTTTTGCCTGTGAACTACAAGAAATGTATTGTATTTTTATACCACCTTACACCTTACTAAAAGATTAATAATAGGTTTTACCTAAAAACAAAACCGAAGAAGACATGATATAATGAGGATTATATTTATGGTCAAAAGAACTGATGTGCAACAAAAATTGGTACTGAATAGTTCAACCTTTCTCTTTGTTTAACCGGTCGATTTTCTTGTTGTCAGTTTGCCTTCAAGAGATTAAAGTGTTTCTGTAAATAATAATCACATTAATTGTGCATTAGAAATAAAAATACAAAATCTTGACACAGACAATAAGGAAAAGATTAAATTAATACTCTGAAAGGGTATTGGGCGAATATCAAGCTGGTCTTAGAAGCCATGTTACGAACATAAAATGGTAATATATGTTTTGTTTATTGACTTTAAGCAAGCCTACGTCTGAGTTAACAGACAGCAGATGTACCAACTAATGAAAAAGATGGTAAAAATTACTATGGATAATACAGGAAACGATATTGCATGGGTTATAAGTCAAATAATTTTGAAACAAAGGAAGGAATACGACAAGGAGATCCACTATCAACAGCTCTGTTCAATCTGGTATTGGAAGCAATAATTAGAAAAAGCAGAATAAACATGCAGGAGACAATATTTAGAAATGGTCACCAATATATAGCATTCGCAGACTGTTAACAACAAGTAAGAAAAAACTAAAAAAGTTAATAAAGAATATAATAAAACAGGCAAGAAAACTTGGACTTGCAATAAATGAAGAGAAGACAAAATATATGGTAATGGGTGATATAGAAAAAGAAGTGAACATATTAGAAATAGACGGAGAAAAACATACATGTTCAAAAGAGTTAAAGAAGTTACTTACCTGGGTGTTCAAATAGATGAAAAGGGGCATGAGGAGCAGGAGATAAAGGCAAGATTAGCAAAAGCAAACAAAAGGTATGGAGCACTACGAAAACTAAGGACATTCAAATACGTATCAAGAAAAGTAAAAACTAGAATCTACAAGGCACATCAGGCCCACAGCTTCATATACTAGCGAAACAAGGGTGCTCAACAAATCAGAAATAAACCTTTTAGACAGATGGGAGAGAGCAAAGATCAATATATGGAGGTGTAAAAAATAGATGATCAGTGGAGAAGGAGAAATAACAAGAATTAGAAGAATTATATAAGGAACTAAAATAATGACTGTAATTAAATCTCAGAGAATACGATATTTATGACACATCTAAAAATTGGGAAAAAAAGAATGCCGAAAATGATACTCTCACGAACACCAATACACAAGAGAAGGAAAGGTAGACCAAGAAAGAAATGGAAAGACAACGTATATGAAGACTTGCAAAGAAGTAACATTTAGAACTGGAAAGAAAAAGCATTGGACAGAAGTGAATGAAAGAAAGTGGTAAAAGAATGCATAAAAAAATTGTTACTAATCTTTTTAGCCCTAAGGCCGGTTGAGCTTTTTAAATAAATATAAGTAGGTAGGTATATATATATACTCAAGACTTTGTGTTATATTTCTATTAAAATTATGAATTTTATTTTATTTTTCGAAATTATTATTTTTTTTTATATTCCAGAAAGCAGTGAAACTCCAACTGGACCATGTATAGGGGATAGTGGGGCTGGTTTTTTTATACGACTAGGTGGTGTCTATTATTTGAGAGGCATAGCATCAGCCATTTTAACGGAAAACGGCATTTGTGATTTATCAAACAGTTATGCTGTTTTCTGTGATGTTGCTAAGTTCCTAGATTGGGTCAAAAAAGAGATTGTAATGTGATTTTTGTTATTTCTTTATGAAATAAAAATGGTTTGTTGTTAACAATAATTTGGTAAGTTTTTAATGATGTTAATAAATATTTTATCTACTCTACCTCATATTATGTATCAATTTTTAGTTCGTGAAAACTGTCATTATAGACAGCAGTGCGTGAAGGATTGAAAGTGTGCGTGAAGTAACAATGTATTTTAAATGGGATTTACTTTTTCGCACTGTTTTTGACACACCTTCATATAATCAAATATCCTTAGCATTCGCGTTGTCATGGTGTTGCTATGAGAGCATTACATTTCAACCAAAGTCATTCTGACAGTTTTGTAGTTTAAATTTTCAAATTTGAATTTCTAATTATTTTTTATTTGTTTATCGTAGATAAAATATTGTATGAAACTGTGCGTGAAGTGCTTTTTGCGCACTTACGCGATATATAGCACTCGCTTCGCTCGTGCTCTAAACATCGCGTGCGTGCGCAAAAAGCATACTTCACGAACTGTTTCATAAATAACTATTGTATAACGATATTATTAGACTAGCGAATACCCGTATGAAACAGTAGAACGATTGTTAAATAGATGCTAATTTAATAGGTTAATTTTATAGGATTTCTAAGTAAAAAAAAAATCATCATAAACTTTTGCTGCACTGTGCTAGAAGTTTTAGAAGTCCCTAAATGATTAATTTATAAATGGCCAAGTTGATTTTCAAAAAATTAACATAAGAAATGTGAACTTTGATTATTGGCATTTAAATCCAAAATGTATAACAATAATATTAATAAAAAAAGTTAAAATTATACATCTGTGAATGATTATTAAAATTAAGTACTTATAATTATACAAATTGATGAAATGAATTTAATATTTTTAGCGTTCTTACACTAGTGGAAATGTACTTCGTAAAATCCTTTATAATTTCTCTTTTAATGTTGCTTCAAATCAATCAATTAGATTAAATACACAATAATAAGGTGGTAAACAGAGATAACAGAACATGTGACATGAGTTGAATTTATCGACCAAAAAAACTAAATAATTTCTAAGAATTTATAGCTTTGAGATTAGAGTGTTGCCCTGTAGAGGCAAAGGTTGCGGGTACGAGTCCTGTTGGATGTGAAACATTTTTTTCAATTTCTCCTTTATGTCATTTATTATATTCTTGCTTGTAATCTTTCTAAAAAAATTAACAATCCCAAGAGATATCTTAAAATAATCGTTTAATACTATCCAGTGTTTTCAAATCATCGACGTCAAAATAATCTTATATTTACAGATATATATTCCGTTTAGGAATATAGAAAAGATGCAATGTGGCAAAACGCCGGACCAAGAATATATTTCTTTTTACATCTTACAATCATTTTGGCTTCAAGAGTGAAAATGAAAAGTTTAACATTTCTAGTTTAGTATTCAGTAAAAATATAATCTTTTGAAATTGTACGATTTAAGCAGATCCGCATGTGACAGAATTTACATTTTTAGTGCTCACCATTAATGATTTTATTAAGCAAAGTTAATCTGGCGTCAATATATGCAGACGCCAGATTGAGAGGTGGCGCCAGATTAAATTCGACTGTTAATTTGAAAAATCATAGAATGCTGTATATATTAAAAGGCATTATTTAACTTCCCGATTTCAGAATTATGTCTATTGTAGTATCTTTTAAACAATATTAAAATTATTCATTTAACAATCAATATAATCTGTTTATTTTTTTCCACTTTTTTTATTATTATTGTTGAACATCTTGGATTTGAATACGATTCATCAAAATTCACATTTCTTTAAAGACATCTAACAAATTTGGAATTTTCCTGCCTTCGTTAAATCTGTGCGGCTCACTGTATTTAATTTTTTAATTACAACATTGGCACTCATTTAATGAATATTCCAAGATGAAAAATTTTTCTTGCAGGATGAAAATTTATAGCACACTCAGGTGCACAGCATCGAAAGATTGTAGTGTTTTTTTTCAATTTAGAAATTTACTTAACAATCGCTTAAAAAATAAAAATAATTAGATTTGTTTTTTTTGCAAACTCATTATATTAATTTATTTTCAATTAATAAATTTATGTTTATTTTCTTTTTTAGTTAAATAACAAAAAAATATTTTTGTTGAATTTTTTATTTTGAACTTGACGCGAATCAAATATGTTCAATTATTACTTCAACATGATGCCATGAATTAGTGAATTATAGAAATATAATTTATAGTTTTATAAATAAGGACAATAAAATCATGTATGTATTAAAACTTTTTTATTATATTTACAGATCTTTTACATGTATAATTAATTTATATTAAAAACGAGATTTCTAAAAAGTCTTATTTTATATTATTATTACCTACGTATTTTATATCAGACTTGAAGTGAAAGTGTGTTTTATTATCCATTACTTCAGCCCTGTCTTCTTAGCACTTAAACGGTTCATGTAAGTATCGTACCACCGTCAAGTTTGTCTGCTGCTCTGCAATTGGTTTACTTAACGAGGTGACAAGTTTTTTGGCTATTGTTTGTCAAGGCATTTAAATTTGCGAACAACAAAAACGTTGTTTCAGTAGTTAGAGTCATGCCTGCTCAGGACCTTAAAAGACCCCCATAAAGATTGGACAAATTTGTCGAAATTTAGGTCAAAATTAGGAGCCTTTTGGGTGCTATTTAGGTGCGCGAAAAAAAATTAGGTGCACTAACCGTTTTTGGTATATTCACGAAAAACCAAAGGACCGCTAGTCTTTTAAAACCTAGCAGACCTTTAATAAAAAAAACTAGGATTGTATAATGTACAAATTAAGTGCTTATTAAGTACTTTCTAAAACCCGAAAGATAAAATAAAAACATTAAAAATTAAAGGTATCAAAATTGAATGTATTGATTGTGTATGACAAAACGTCACATTTTCTCTTGCACTTTGAACCAAAATGGTTTCACGAGCAAAATAAACTGCTAATGAGCAATTTCAAATGAAAATACTTTGCCAAATTTTCTTGCGTCTCAACTAAGAGTGTGAATCTGCACTTTTTAAGCACATGAAAATCGTTAAAATTTGCTTGTAAATCTCTTAATAATTCTCTCGTCCGAAATGGAATATTTTTTTTTATTTTATTTTTTAACTGGGACCGCTGAGCTGAGAATTGTTATCGGTCACTTCCAAAAATGATTCTTATTATAAAAAACCTTTTGTCAGAGATTTAAGTGCTCATTAAGTGCAACAGACTCAACAGCACAACAAACTGTTGACGAGCATAGTCAACTAGAAATTCTTAGCCAAAATCTACTTGCTACTTCATCCAAGTGCACTGCACTTTCTAAGCACTTAAAAAATAAAAATAAAATTCCATTTCGGACGAGAGAAAATTTTACCGATTTTTAATTGGGTACGCCATCTTTTTGGAAATCCTCAACAGCTGGTTTTACAGGTTTTAATATTTGCTCTAGATTGATAAGCACATATTCTTGTTCAGTGAAAAAAGAATCCGGATTCGCACCAATTCCTTAATAAATCAGTGCTTTAGAAAAGCACAATTTTACCTTGATAAAATAAATATCGTTATCATATCTGATAGACTTGGCCACCTAACAGCCCGTTCAGACGGAACGGTCCGGATAGTTAAAAATGTATAATTGCTTAGTGGTGCATAGTTTTAAATGTGCATCTTCACAGGATTCGACCGTGTATCGGGTTAGAAAATTTTATTGGATCCGGCCAAATTTACATCCGATTTTGTCACTGCAAACCGGATGCCGTGACACGATAAAAAATCTTTTTCAGGTATTTGAAGTTTCTAAATTGTATTTGGTAGGTAGTAGATGAAAAATCTGTATACACACTGCTAATTTTGTCCCGTTTTTTTAAACAATTACAAAAATCGAAAAGCAACTTATTTGTTAGTAAAATTTTGTATTATATTGACAGTGGTATGAGGGAAGTTGAAGTATATCCAGTCCGTTAAAATAATTTCTTCTGTATGTCGACAAAAAGTTTTCCACATGTTGGTGTACATTGTCTTAACGCTTCTGTTTAAGTTTTTTTACCCTATCCCTGTCCGAATATAAAGATGCAATATTTTTTTATAGTACGTCTTTGTAAAGCCCCATGCTAACTCTATTGGATTATATTGACAGTGGTATGGGGTAGTTGAAGTACATTATGTTCATGTTGCTTTAATATTTCATCTACTACAAATGTCCTATCGTTACTTTTGTGTGGTTAAATTATAGTGTTTAACTGATTTTTTTTTGTCAAATTTGATGTTATTGCTGTTCAGCTATTCTTGCAATATTCTTTTTCGCTTAAAATGGAGGTGGTCTGTTTACTTGGACAACATGATATGGAGCCCCATACACATTTCTCTGAAAAATTGGATAAAGCAGAAATGAGTTAATTAACAATCCAGTTTATAAAATGTCACCGTTCATTGTTTAGTGATAGTCAATGTCAATATTTTAATAGTGTAATAACAAGTCACATCCCTCTAAAAACCCACTGTTTATCACTTTCCTTTGGATTTCACATGCAATTGATTACTTTTTCAATTAGATTCCTGTACCCATCGACACGTTAGAGTACCATTTTTGTATATTCACGTTTCGTCTTAAGTACACAAATCTGATAACTCCATTGCGCTATTTTAGTTTCATAAATTTCCGAAGGAAAGCGATTTTGCTAATTCTGACATGTTGTTGCTCAATTAAAATTTGTGGCCCGTTCACTTTTTTAAATTTATGTCCTATTGATTTTATAAATCTGTATACAGTGGTACCTTCACCCTTAAAATCCCAGTTTTGTTTCGCATCAGTCAAGTTTGTCAAAAGTAAAATATTTGTTTTTAGAATGTACGTCCAAATCTGTCGCTGCAAGTTTTTTTTTAAAATGAAGTTATCAAATGTATCTGTTTTATGTTTCTTTCGTTTATCCGCAGCCTTTTTACCATTAACTAAATCTTCTTTTAAGATTTGTCGTGTACACTGGATACAAACCTAATAAACACAAAATATTTAAAAAATGTATTTAAGAAAATTAAAATACAATTTGATAGTACATGGATCAATGAATAAAACTTCAATTCTATGTAAAAAAAGTCGACGTTTCGCCTAGAGTTGCACGCTTCATCAGGGCAATATCAACCTCAGGCGAAACGTCAGCTTTTTGACATTGAATTAATTACATTTTAATTATAAAAAATATAATTACCACGTTATTAATTAAAGAAAATATTTTGTTTTTAAAACATTTTTAATTCTCGATTATCGTATATCATCTGGCAACATTGTAAAATATCGAGTGATATGGATTTTGTAGGTTCGTTTTTTTAAATAAATAATAAGTACTTTGAATGAATAAAAATCTAAAATCTAATTTAATATACAACTATTATTGAAGTTAAAAATGTTTAGGACTATTTGCTAATGAAAACAATTTTTCATTTCTGGCACATTCCCTAAGGCCACACGACATTCTAAGGTAATTTTAAAGATTTGTTTTCTTGTTAATAAGCCTATAAATAAAAAAAATGCACTTTTGTATAGGTAATTATATTTCATATCATTCTTAGATACACATAGGTATATTTACAATACATAATAAATAATTTAAAAAAGAGATATATTGCACTGTACAAAACACAAGGCTACTTAAGAACCGATTAATATATAAGTAAAAAACCGCAAATATATGTTATAATATTATAATAGTATAAGAATTTTGCAAAACAGTGCATTCAAAAAATATATAACAAAAAAGTTGCCTTCTTTTAAGAAGATTTATTCGCATATTTATAATACTGTCCTTGTAATAAATCTTTAGAATTCATTAGTTAAAAATTCTACGCTAAACTTTCACTCCTTAAATCAATCTCATGCATCTCATCCCCATTTGGTCCTCTTGAAATACTACCCCGCCTTTTGGTTCTTGGTGGCGGTTGAGGAGGGAGTGCCACAACACTCTGTTCTTTAGGTCGCCTAATCCATTTCTTAACGTGACTACCAAGATGGTAGAAATGAAAATAGAGAAGGAATAAAATCGAAAATGCTACTAAAAAAGAAACCAGAGAAATAATAAGAGCAGAGAAAGGATTGTAAGATTCTTCTGGTGTAGGAAGCGATGGTATCAATACTGTACTTGTAGGTATAACCGGAATAGGGCTAGTAGTTGGAGGTTCCTCTACTTCTGGAATTGGTAAATCAGCTCTTCCAGTTATTGAAATGTCAGCACAAGCTCGGAACTCTTCTTGTGGCCCACAACCAACTGCACCTGTATTGTTTGGACACAGACCCCAGTTATTTCCTGAAAAAAAAATCGGTAGTACTAAATATCAATAAATGAAAAACGAGATGTAGCACTACGGGAATGACCAAGGAGTCAAATAAATCAAAAATTAAAATAAATGGATTATTACCTGCAATATACCTCCATTGTAATATACAATGTTCACAGGTCTTTTTTGGTAGTTTATATTTCATCTCATAAACCTTATTTCCATCTTTTGGAAAGAATCTAATTCCTTTATGTTCGACATTTTCTTGGGGTTTATACAGTTTTAAAATATTTTTATTTAAACAGTCTTGTGTTGGTGTTTTATAATTGGGACAAATTGAGAATTCAAAGTATCCCCAGTGATTGGCAGTTATTTCCACTCTGATGGTAATAATACTATCTGGTTGATATTTTCTTACTATAATACCTTTTCCATAAGTTCCACCAAATTCGTGAGCACGTGGAGTTCTAAAAGACAAAAATAAATCTTATTAACAGAGAAATATAATAAATTAATTAGTTGTTTGATAATATTGAAGCTATAAATTTAAATCAACTCAATGAAAATTAAAAACAACGACAGAGGAAATACTTCTAATCTGTATGTATAAATGAGTTATAAGAGCTCTCATTTTTTTTATATGAAGGAACTGAAAGGGTGTTCTAGGCGACTTAAGTTGAATCAAGGGATTATAAACAACGCCAAAAGCTCAAACTAACTGCTAAATATAACCGTGACCAAGCGGTTAAAGGAGCTATCGGCAACAGGTAAAAATAGCAAGTTTAAATTGTATCGGATGCAAGTTTTAAAAATATTTCCTTAATGTTGCGTTCCTAATTTCAACATTTTAAAGATACTAGAAGTGATGTCTAAAATAATTAAATTACAATACGTATACGGGATTTTTATGAATAGAAGAAATCCGGTCAATCTAGACATTCCGTGATACATAAATTCGCAACAAGCTGAAAATCAGTAAAATTGTTCACAATATAATTATAAATAAAATTTTGAAATTCCCCAGCATTCTAGGTCAAAGGTCAAAAAAATAACCTTTTTTGCGATTTTCAGGAAAACGGTAAGTTTAATCGGAAAAATATTTTTTCAAAAATTGTAGATCATAAAATTATCTACAAAAAAACGTATTAATATTTTTTATACGAGCCACCATTTTTGAGATATTACGATCCAAAAAGATGTAAAAGTTGTAATCGTCATAATATGAATAAGTACCTAGGTACATACATGAAAGAGTGTTGTCTACTATATGGTCGATATTTATGATTAAATCAGCATCCATAATGTGATTGATTTTAACTTCTTTTAATATTATAATAGCTAAAGGAAGCTGAAGTAATGTATGAGCTCAAACAGCTCTTGCGTAAGCATGACCATTAAGTATTTTTTCTAACGATTTTACTGCATAGATCTCTGCGAGTACTTCTTTTATGCCACTTCCCTGCATAATGTGACAATGTGACCAATTGCTCCTAGATAGCACATTAGTAGATGAAATCCTCCGAGTCTGATGATGATATTTGATATTTCAGAGCCCTCAGGTGCGGCTGATACAATTTCTCGAGCTTTAGCATATAGGGGAAGGTCGAAAGTCACGAAGCATACCTACAGTGTACAGCGATTCTGGAATTTCATTATTTAAATCTTCAAGCATGTGACTTGGTGGAGGATAGTTAGAATTATCAAACACTACGGTTTAAATATCTTCGCGAATGATAGCTGCAGCTACGTCTAGGATTCTGATTCGTTCTTCTTTTTCATTAAATTTTTTTTCGTACCAGGCTTGATTTAAAATATTATGATTATCTACTAAGCCTATGGATGTTAATGATCCCGATTTCTTAGTGATAATAAGTTTATCGCCATACTTCAATTTTAGTTCTACCTTAATTATTCTGGTATCTAAAGTCGTAACTTTACAAACATCTCTTAATTCTTTTAAAGTAAACTGACAATTATTGCTATTTTATTTTCTATGTAAGTAAATATTTCCTCCATTCCCATATTCGTAGCTTCATCTTTGGGACGACCTACCTTAGTACTCATTCATATTATGACGATTACAACTTTTACATCTTTTTGGTATCTCAAAAATTGTGGCTCGTAAAAAAAAAATCATAAATACGTTTTTTTTTTTTTTGATAATTTTATGATTTGCAGTTTTTGTCTGAAATATTTTTCCGATAAAACTTACCGTTTTCTTGAAAACCGCGAAACTCATTTTATTGACCTTTGTCCTTGAATATTTTTTTCCATGCAATGGAATGCTGGGGAATTTCTAAATTTTATTTATAATTATATTTTGAGTAATTTTACTGATTTTCAGGTTGTTGTTAATTTATGTATCGTTTTTCTTAATATTTGGTCTAATTTGATCGGAGAGTATAAGACGGTCACGAGATGTATGCGTGCACTTATTTTGGTCTTTCTACATTCAATCGTACACCAAAACATCCAATAAGAATTATAGCTTTAATAACATTTTCTTAAAGAATAGAATAGAATAGAATAAAATAGAATAGAATATATTTTCATTTTTCATTTACATGTTGATTACATTAAATGAACAAACACGTCAGTAAAAAAAACATACAAAACAATACACATAAAAAGACAAAAACAGGTAGGTACATAGTGTAGGAATATAAAATATAATTAAAAAATTACTTAAGACTAAAAAACTACATAAAATATTCCTCTAGAGAGTAACATCCTTTAGACAGAAGCAACTTTTTGAGCTTAGCTCTGAATGATTATTCTTTATTTGCCTTCGTTTTTTTAAACAAACTGATAAAGCTTCTCTAACTAAAATTGACTCTTTAACTACATCTTTAACTTTTGGCTTCAGGGTGGAATAGTTACAACTATACAGGTATATAACTATTACTTTGAAAGTTATGTATATTTTAAGTTAATTAGACTTACTTTGAATCCCAAGGATCTCCACAAACTCCACATTTTCCCTCATTTTTTACCCATTGTCGAGTAAATCCTCCGCAAAATAATTCATGATCGTTATAGTTATGAGGAGTATCAAATCCGTAACGCCAAGCTGACGCTCTACTTGGAGGTTCTATTAGTCTTCCGTGTCCATGCGTTAAAGAAAACAATGAAATTGTTATTAGAAGAGGAAAAATGGACAATCTAAAAATCATTCTGAAAAAAAAAAGAAATTGGTTATTCATATCTTTAAGATATAATAGGATTGTTAATAATATTTGTTATGTATATAGAGTAATCTGTATAAGCATTACTTAAAAGAAATATATATTTATAATATTTTTATTGACTTTTTAAAAAAATATTAAATAATTGAACAATATTGGTCCTTTAAGTAAATCTAAATTTTGCTATACTTTAATTTTCTAGAAATATTTACAAAACAAATCCAACAAACAGAACAGAAAAGAAATGAAAGAAAATGAAAAGTTTTAGTAAGAGAAGTTACCTTGAGTATACTTTAATGATACACTAATTTCATCGGTTTATAAAATGACTTTAATAGTTTTAAATATTATCTTATATTTCCAATTGTGGTGGTCAGTAAATATTACTTTTAACGAAATGGAAAATTACCGATACGTACTTTTATTTTTCGTAGTAATTCGGAATTTTATGAAAAATAGTCATGTTTTTTGTGGTAGATATTCCGAGTACCATTTAACATTACCTACCTACTAAATTATATAGTTCAGTAGCAAAGTGATGCACTGTTGATAACATTAATAAAATCGTAAGTAGTGAAAACAAGGAAAAAAACTTTCACACGAATTTGCAATGACAATAAACCAAACCGTGTTAAAAGTAAACTAAACCGTGTTAAAAGTAAGCTTGTTTACATGGCAACGTGTTAAAAGTATTTTTAACACGTTGTTATGTAAACAATCGTTTTTAACATTGTTTGCTATCATTAAAAGTGTCACTTTTAATGACAGTTGTACAAAATAGTTATTTATGATATGAGTGTTAAAAGTGAGGTTTTATTTTGTGAGTGAAAACGTTTGTGAAATGAGCGGAGCGAATTGAACAATTTCACGAACAAAATAAAATCACTTTTAACACAAATACCATACAATGTTTTTTGTACAACTTCCCTATTTTGATAATGAAACGAGCGAATTTGCAATGACAATAAACCAAACCGTGTTAAAAGTAAACTAAACCGTGTTAAAAGTAAACTTGTTTACATGGCAACGTGTTAAAAGTATTTTTAACACGCTGCTATGTAAACAATCGTTTTTAACATTGTTTGCTATCATTAAAAGTGTCACTTTTAATGACAGTTGTACAAAAAAGTATTTTATTATTATAGTAAGTATATAAATATAACTATTCTAAATATAGGTACTTAAAATTCAAATTTGAAAAATCTTAAGAAATCCTAGGCTTAATTTCTTCTTATTATTCTGTCTACGTTCATAAATAGCAAGAACTCCTTACTTGTTCCTTAACAAACTCACCGAAATTTTTCAAAGTTAACTTATCCTAGACTCTTAATTATCTACCTTAATAACCAATGATATTTTCAAACGGTTGAAATCTTTCGTTTTTCGTATGTATTATACAGTAAGAATTAATTAAACTACCTACGTAAACCTTAATATGGAATGAGTGTCAAATCTTTTTGGCTTTTATTGATACGAGTTATCTCCGTTGATTCATAAAAACGGATACTGACTCTTTTGTAAATAACATGACGTATTTGGATGATTTGTTAGTGGACAAGTAAGTAAGTATATGAATAGATACCTTTTACTTTTTTAAAAAACAGTAAATTGATTGTGTAAACGATAATATATAGTAACTTTAAACTACTCAACAATCAGAAAGTAATAGTAGTGGATTCATGTTATTGATGACTATATATTTTAAAAAGTCTTCATTTTTTGTAATTTTTAGATTTTAGAGACTTTTTTGTTTTTGAACTGCTAAAACAAAGAAGCCTCAATATGCTTTTATTAATTCATATACTAATACCAATTTTAACGGCCGATTACATAATAAAAATTAAGTAGACTTTTAAATGTCAATTTAACCCCCTCAGGACCCCTATTTTCTAATATGATCACTGGTAAGAAGCCGGCGATCCGTAATTTTAGAATATATGATAACTCACATCACACTTCGCCTGGTCAGACCCAGTCGAAGCAGTGAAACATGCGCATTATCGTTGTATGTATTCAGGCGTCAGCGTATTGTCAAAATCACATGTTTATCAGTTGTTATTCTAGTTTTGTTTTAAAACTTGTCTTTCAAAAATAAAAGAATATAGTTATCTGTGGTCTGATTCCTTATTGTTGTGCAAAAAATGGAGTTTTTTAAAGAAAATTCTTTCAATTTTCATAAATATAACGAGGCAACGCTGCAATATCGAAAATACGACTCATGAAAGGTTCTGTCAGGGATCGATCACTTCCCGACTCAATTCACTTTCACTTCATATCACACGTTCGAAAATAGGGGTCCAGGTGGGATCACAGATTATATAGGTGGGATCATCTGCCTAACAGGCAGACCCACTTCTTATTATTGTCGCTAGATGGTGTCCCCAAGAAAACCAGATGGTCACCCTCCCTCTCTCTGCTTCAGTGCCTTCAGTACGCTTATAACCTTCAAGAACGAATGGTAATCTCGGCCGTGGCGTACGAATCTTTCAGATAAGCTCCTTTTTTCGAAAACATACTCTGCCTCAGAGGCAGATATTCCCATTATAATGGATTCAATTTTCATAATTTTCCTTTATTTTATATGTTTTTCTTGTTGTATTTTAAAAACTATGTACCTATTTTAATTTGTAAATTAATACTTATATAAGACTGAATAATAAGGCTGAAAAGAAAACTTTTTCACGCGAAAATAATTTTTCTGTGTTGATTTTGAGAAATATTTTTAAGAAATGTTTATTTTTAAAAAACTTGGAAAGATTTTATGTACATCTATACATTTTTTAAATAAAGTAAGTAAAAAAAAATATATTGTGAGTAATGTATTGATTCCCATGTGCGTAATTGAACTTATTTGGAAATATATCTGCCTCTGAAGCAGTTGATCCCACTGAAAGGTAAAAAACCGATGATCCCACCTGAGGGTTAAAAGATAATTTAGGTTTAAAGTGTCTTTAATTTTAAAGTGAAATTAGTGACACTTTAAGCAGGGGTTTAAACCACCTCTGTTCCAACACCCAAAAATATTTTTTTTAAGTTTACCTATATCTAATCAAAGCTCTTAATTTTCACCTTTCAAAAATGTATTTTTCATAATTTGCACCTTCGTACTTTTTTTGATAAAACTAGTTAAAAAATTGTCAAACCAGATTCAAATGCTCATATCTCACTCGCTAAACTTTATATCGATATGCACCTTTTACCATAAATTTGCAATTTTAATTTTCTAATTTGCACCATGCGCAGTTATTTATTTCTGAACGTACATCAGCCCGGAAATAGTTTTATTAATTTGTACCCACGACTCATAAGTAAATTTTAATTTTATGTTTGTTAGTTTTAGTTTTATACAAAACCATTTGGTAAGTCGTGGGTAAAGCATAGTACTTTACTCGACGAACAAATTGCATATTTAGCTCGTTTCTTTAGCCCATTCGCTCGCAAGCTCGCTCATGGGCCAAACACACTCGCTGTAATATGCAATTTACGTAAAGTAATATACTATATTTTTTACCGTTTTTCGCAAATTCTACGATGGTAAAAATTAGAAAATGGAAATACATTAGAGAGAATGAGATATAAGCGTTTGAATCTGGTTTGAGTTATCCAATTTTTTAATCAAGTTTATAAAAAAAAGTAGGAGGGTGCAAATTATGAAAAACACATTTTTGAAAGGTGCAAATTAAGTGCTTTTATTAGGTATAAACTATTTTTTAAAGAAATCTTTGAGGCTGGATCAGAGGTGGTAGGGTTAAAAGTTTTAGTTCAAATAAACTTACTTTTTGAGTTGTTATTTGCGCAGTTTAATTCAACAATGTTGTTAAAGATGGTAAACATTTTTTTCTGAAATCACTTGGAAATGTCTAGTTTCTCGTATCAAATTCGAGCCGCAAAATACACTATTCTTGTATTTTAGTCCGTTACTGGGCAACCAACTTTTCCTTACTGTACGGGAATTTTTTTTTCTACGAGCATGCGTAAAACAACACTTTCCCGCACGCATTTTAATTCAGAAAATATCTCTTTCCAGCACGGCGTGCGGGAAAGAATTTTTCCCGCACGCATTTTTTTTTTTAATTAAAGATGTTTTCCGATAACCTTTTTGACAAATTATTGTATTATTATCTTTATCTTGTTGGACTACATACAAATATTAAAAAAATTATTTTACATGAAAATAGGGATTTTTAAAATGTTTGTTTTTAAAAAAATCAAAATTTATTAAATCACCGCTGTAAACCTTACTCAAAGCAACAACAAACTCACCTGTATAAGTAGGGTTGTTATAGCTACAGTCGTGTATTTATTGACACTATGAAAGAATTAATTGTCACAATCGCATCTAAATAATTTTCGAGGTGATTTTGCTTGTAGAAAAAATATTGATCCTAACTCTTGCGGAAATTAACTTTCCCGCACTTAACTGCTTGCCCGAACTCCGCTTCGCGTCGTTCGTGCATCGGCAGTTTGCGTGCGGGAAAGTATAACTTTCCGCACTTGTTAGGATAATAACTATTCCGTACCTGTGTACGGGAATATTTTTTCCGTACCTGTGTACGTATAAAACGTATATAAGCAAATTGATATTTTGCGCCTTGATTTTATTTGGTAATAAATTTAAAAACACATTAGTAGTAGTGTTTTAGTAACTCTGGAGGCGTTTTGCACCTCTGGACATCATCGTCACTGTCCATTTTAAATATAATTTGAAATATTTGAAGCAATATGTAACTAACCGAACTGACAGTTTTGTGACACTAATCAACAATGATAAACAAACAATGTCAACGAAACGGTTTCATAGAAAATAAGACAGTTATGCATTCATAAAACTTTCTTAATTTACGATTATATTTAATGCCATTTCAGAAAAAATAGTATGTGTATCTCGTAGTAAAAGCAACTTCCCGGACTCTCAATGTTTGTTGACCTCGGCTAGAATTTACATTGTCGTCCGGGAATGTATCGCTTTTCCTACTAGATACACAATATACTATTTACAAATCTTTAAGTTTTATTTATGATGGGGACATGGTTATTAGAAAACCGAGAGAATAATATATAAAAAAATATTATACCGAATTTTTTAAGTTTTTACCGATTGCGGTTAAAAAAATGTAGTGTATTAGAATTTATACAAGAAATGAACACTAATACATATAAGACTTCCTTCGCACAGGCAAGTTTATTAATTGTTATTTTATAGGTAGAGTATTTTCCTTCACACGTAAATTTATTGGTTGTTATTATAAAGTGTATTTCTAAGAACTTACTTGTTTTATACTTTATGAGTACTTAATAATTTTACAGTAATAATAGTTATTTAAGCAACAAGTGTATTAATAAGGGCGATTAACAATCGAGATATTTTAACGCGCGAGCATAGCGAGCGCGTTAATATTCGAGATTGTTAATCGCCATTTTAATTCACGAGTTCGTTACAAAACTTTTCCGTCGACCGTACTTTTCAGAAATATCATTTTTTGATTTTTCAAATACAAATTAAAGTAAATAATGATAATCAATGACAGTTATTACATTACTAACATTGACAGTAAGTATCAAGAGGAGCTGCTTGATTTTTTGATTTTACAAATGTACAGAATTTTAAACAATAAACTAAATAATGATAAACAGTGACAGTTACTAACAATGACAGACAGGCTACTCGATTTTAAATGTTTTAGTTGAAATCGTTGATTAATAGAAAATCATTCATTAATAGGGGTTATTAATCAACGATTTTGAGTGTGTTAAAATTCATCATAAATGAACGGTCGTCGGAAAAACATTTTTAAAGACGTATGTATGTATACCTACTAGGCTACTACCTACTTATGCTTACCCTGAGATTTTACAAATAAGCAATACGCAGTTTTTTGTAGGAGAACTCTTAGGATCAGCAGAGCACATGCATGCAAAATTTAAAAAAGTACGAAAATCAGAGAAATGGAAAAAAGTTTCGTTTTCCAGAATTATTGGGGTAATAGATTCAACCTTAGTTTAAACCGATTTTCTGGGTGGATTGGATGCAGAAACTGTTAGATGTAATTATTTAGCAATTAATGTTCAAAATGTAGGAGATTTAGAACTGAAAATTTAGGTCATTGTAGCTGTTGAAAAATATAATGGAATATTATTATTTTAAATATTTAAATAATGCCTATAAGTTCAAAATTTATCTACGATTTAATAAAATGGATATTATTTTATTATGTTTATATAATCTCATAGTTTGAAATTTTCGAGTATGGTATTTAATGTTTTGTTTATATAACAAGACTAATCCATAATCAACCCTCTTTTAGAATAAGTGTCTAAGTGAGAAAAACTGTTTGTTTGTATTAAAAGAATTAGTGCTAAATATAAGATAAGCATGAAAAAGATGATAAAGAAACCAGACCATCGCTTAAGAATAGATAATATATAAATATATCTTAAAAATTAGTTTTTAAGTAAGTCGTGACAGAGAGTTCTGTGAATAAAGATATTCGTTTCTCTTGCGGGTTAAATAAAATAAAGTGAAACTATAGGAGTGATATTAATTCGTTTTAATATTCCAGCCCCCATAAATCCTAAAAGTAGCTAGACAGACAGGATTTGCTCATAATCAAACCATTTTTAAAAATGAGCAGATTAAAAAATTGATTTGAAATAAAGAAGTTGACAGACACCTGTTAGTGCTGATAATGGTTAAATTTTGAAACTTTTTGTAATGAATAAATTATTAAAGATTATAAATAAAACAACTACTAAACTGGAATCTGAAATCTGCGGGACCGATGCGCTTAGAAAGTTACGTTCGTCGTACCACAGATTTACGATTCGACTCTACCTTCCTCTATTCTACATCGTGTGTATCGAAATACCCCTGTCACTATCAGCTTTAGTTCAAACTGGCTTTTACCCAAAATTCAGATGAGAATATTGCTTGATCTTACTATCATCGCATATATTAAAGCAGCTTTCCATTTAGAAGTGTAATTGAAACATTGATTCACTTTGGTTACCTTTAAATGGAACACTACTTATCAGACCACATGCCGCGAGCCATAATATAAAACTTACTTCTGTGCATTAACCCTTCTTGATCGTTCCAATTAAGGCTCACAATTAGTTTAAAAAAATGGTGCAGAGGTAAGTAAAATGTATAATACCCAAATAAGGAACATAACTTATATTCTAGTATTTACTCCTTTTGTTAGGTAACTTTTGCCACTAAAAACAAACTAATAAAAAATATAAATCAATATTTTGAAAATGGCCCTTGCTTATTAAATATAAGCAATTATGCCACAAAGAAGCTACAGAGAATATTTAATTATATTTTAGTAAAAAAAAAACATAAAACATTTTAAATTGAAATACAATACAATTAAGTCTCTAAAAATCCCGCAAATAAGGAACATAACTTATATTCCAGTGGTAAGAAAAATATAAAACATTGCAGAATCACTGGTTAATAGCAATACAATACAACTAAGTCTCTAAAAATCCCAGCCATAACCCAAAAGAATACCTGAATGAATAAATTCGAATTATATAAAACAAAACAGTAAGATTCTAACCTACAAAAAATTTAAGTGCACCAAGCTCCAAACAAATTATCGGTTCACGAGTGCACAAAGCTTCAAACTTCTTTTAAATGGAACACCGCATAAAACTGCGTGGTGCTCTAGAGTGCGAAAACGTATAAATGGGAAGCCGCTTATATCATCATCAACTTACTTGCTTCCTCTTTGATTAAAACTATTGTTTTTAATTATGGACTTCAATATCAAATTTTACATTTCTGCATTAAGCAGATAAAGATTCGTAGATCCAATGCGTTAAACAATGACGCCCATCAGGTTGTCCAAGCGCCTCTCGCAATCCGTACACCGCACTTCTTACATTCTAGCTGTACTAGCGACTTCGTAAAACTGAAATATCTTCTTTATTTGTTAACCGATTTAAATGAAAAAAAAACTAAATGTTAAGTGAAGCCCATAAAAATACATTCCTGAAAACTGCATAGAAATCGGTTAATTCGTTCTTAATATTAGCATATACAAATAAACGAACATACAAACCTATAGACAATTAGATGAAATAAAAAAACATTGTTCTTGGTGTGATTATTTATAAAGTAAATAACCAAATAGTGGCACATAAAATAATGTGCAGCCAGACCTATCGAACCACCTTAATTTAGCTCCCTCTTTCGGTCTTGAGAAATCAATCGATTTTTGGTACTTTTTTATAATAAACGTTTAAAATCAGACAGAGTACATGCAATTTGTTATCCTTCCAACAGATTGACCAAGTGCACAAATATAGCAGATAAGTTTCGTGTAACCCAAGGTCATTACTAAATTTGTGCACTTTGGTATAGTGCAACATCGCATGTTGTGTGACATGGTTATAATTGTTTAAAACATGAGGTTTGCACAAAAAAATTTGCATGTTTCTTACAGCCTGAAATATGGTGCTGCAATCTGCAATTAGGCTTTTCCGTATGTCTGGAGGGATGAAAGTCACATCCTATTCTATTTGGCAAATTTGATTTATGTTATAACAAAACCGATCAAAATAAACAAGTTCTATCTAATTTTTTTATTACATTCGACTTTGGTAATTTTATGATGGTGCGGACTTTGTTCGGATAAACTTTTTTACGTATATGCAAGCTCGACTCACGGTCCATTAGACTTAGGCATACATGAAATACGTATTCACCTAGTTGTAATAGTGAACACCCATGAAATCGATTAAAAAAAATCTTTGGTTATTTTTTAAAATAATTTACTTCCTAGCCAAGAAAATTAACACTAATTTCAATTTTCATTGTTTCATTTTTTCTAAAACAAATATATCAGTTTACCCATTGAAACCAATTAAAGGAAAATAAAGCATAAAAAAGAAAATTATAAATTAAATATAATTATTATGCACTAAAAATACATTGGGTTTTAAATAGTTTATCTTTAATCCAATCGAAAACCACATAATTTCCCACTGATTTAAATTTAAATTACCGCAATTACAATGGACCCCCTCTTTATTTCCATTCCACTTTCCCATGTCTAATTTGTATACACCGTAGAAGAAGACTTTGATTACACTTTCACTTAATTGTGCAAAAAATAACGTGCCTGCACTCATCAATTAAGCTCGAAACTAATCAATTTTGAAGGACAATTGTTGAAATGTTATAGGAGAATCGAGTAAAACAATTCAAATTTATAAAACAATATAATTATCTGGTAATAAACGATTAGGGAAATCAAAAAGTAAAAGCACATCTCAGCAATTTTAATACATAAACTATCAGAGAGATTAGAAAGGATTTAAAAGACAAAATTTAACAAAAATTTTTAATTTCATTTTATGTATAAATAAATAAAAAAAAATTCGAAAAGAGGTTGACCTTAAAGGCCATCCTTGCAACTTCCCGCTAATTTTAACCGCAAAGCCATTTTGACGTTTTTGAGTTTTTTTTTGGAATGTTTAAAAAGCCATAACTTTTTAACGCGTTATTCGATTTTGATGTTCAAGACGGCATTCGACGCAATTTTTTGAGACATAAAAATGTTATATGAAGTGCAAAATCAATTAGTAAAAAATCTCAAAAATTTCAAAAAAAACAATTTTTTTAAATTTTTCGACAACGATATCTCACGAACGAATCAACCGATTTTAATTTGCAAAACGGCATTCGACGTGGTTTTTTTAATTTAAGAGCTGATTAGGTTATGAAATTCATCGATGTAATAGCCAAAAAGATATGCCCAAAAGACATCATTTTTACTAAATTGTTTTTTTCGGTTATTTTGAAATTTCTCGAAATCTATTGGTCCGAATTGGTTCAAACTTACAGGGAATCTAAGTTAGATGGAACTCTTTGAAACGCTTTTCAGCTCATTTCGATCGGTCAAGCTGTTCAAAAGTTATAAGAGGTTTACATACATCCACACACACACACATCCACACAGACATACAGAAACCCTCGTAAAAATAGTCAGGGGAGGTTCCAAAGACCTAAAAACGTCGAGATCCAATGAAAACTCGATTTTCGAAAAACGGGGTAAAAACAATACCTTCCTGATTTAAAAAAAAAAAAAATTTTTAGCGGGAAGTTAAAAATGCTACGGGTTTTGTTGACATTCGATTTTTTTGGTGGCTTTTTTCTAAAAACAATTATTAAGTAAGTTAAAACTCAATCCAAGTAAAAAATAGTTATTTACGTATCAAGGGCGTAAAACAGGCGTTTATGGACCGCAACGTGCAAATATTAACCCGTAAGGTCCATAAACGCTGTTTACGCCCGAAATACATACAAACTTTTATGCACGACCGATTTAATAATCATTTTATAAAAAAAAATTGCACTGTCAATTGAAAAAAGTCAACTGTCAAATGGCAACTGTCAATTGACAAAAGTCTACTGTCAAATGTCAAATATCAACTGTCAAATGCCAACTGTCAAATGTCAACTGTCAAATGTCAACTTTCAAATGGCAACTATCAAATGTCAACTGCCAACTGTCAAATATCAAACGTCAACTGTCAAGTTCCAACTGTCAAATGCCAAATTTGAAATGTCAAATCTCTACTGTCACATGTAAAATATTATCTGTCAGCTGTCAAATATCAACTGTCAATGTCAACGATTCTTTTAATAATAATACCTATAAAGGATATTTTTTTTTTAATTTTTTGTGAACAATTTAATATAAATGCCATTTCAACTTGCATGAATTTTATACCTCAAACCTCGGTATTATTAACAACTTACCCTGTATAACCATTCACCTAATAATTTGTATTCATTCGTTATTTAAAATAAATAATTTGATTGAAAGTAATATGCACAGAGGCTAGAGATAATATATTTAAAACAATAATCTATATACCTATGTTGTCGTTACCCTAACAACAAAGTCAAAATAGGTGTGGCCATTTTTATTTGGACTCATTGTCAGTTTGGATGATTGCAAGTATTTCAATATTTAAGACAAAAAAATTACTTTACCGCCCGCCATTTACACTTTATCGCCCGGCGGGCGGTTAAAGTAGTCCACGGGCGCTAAAGTGGCACTTTACGCCCGCTAAATGTATGTAATAATCTGTACTTTACCGCCCGGTCGTGCATAAATATATTTAAAATTTTGTAGTCAAGATAAAACTAACCTATACTTACAATTATTTTTGTGTAAAAGAGTTATTGTACTCCAATTTGTTTGGTTTATATATTTTGCTGTTTTAATATAACTTTAAGTTAGTAGTTGAATAAATAACCAAAATAATACAATACATAAAAATGGAATGAAAGATAATTCGTTAAAGATAATTAGTTAAACATAATAATGATACGTACTGTATAAAGAATATCTATCTCTACCTTTATTTTATATAGGTATTTATTATAACTTTCTCAGTTATTGTCTATTGTCTGTTTCCCCGTCACGATTTTTTATCATGACATAAATGTATCGAAATTTAACAGATAATCAACATTTTTCAATGAAAGCATTAATTAACTCTAACTATTTAAGTAAAGGAAACGGAAATTTACTGTCATCGACAATAATCGATTATGTTCCTGATCAAAAGTTCTTTATTTTTTTATTATTAAATATTTTTTAACAATCACGATCATGCAATTGAAAAGATGATGATTGGAAGCAACAAGTGGTTGACTTCATTATTAGCGTTCACTTTCTTTGAATAACTTCCGTATGTGTAAAACTGTTATATTAGGTTTCTGGTACGCACGATGCAACTTTTCCTTCTAAACATAAAATAAAAACTTTTAAAACCAGTTATTATTAATATTGACTCAACGTGAATAAAAATAATACAGTTATTGCAAAAACTGTCAAGGTAAAAGTTAGTTATTTAATAAAATGTTCTATGATTGAGGTAAATATATAGGTACTCGATATAGTTAGTAAAGAACTATGTATAACCGAATGCTATAACAATGTAGGTTAGTCTAAAAAAGAACAAATATATAAAAATTGAGTATAAAAAAAAATAGTCTCAACAATTATTATTGTTTCATATAAATAACAACATTGCATGACTTTTAATTGAATTAGACCAATATAAACAATAAACAGATGTAAATAAATTTTATTAATCCAATTAAGATAATTAAGACAATGACAATACAGAATAACTATGATAACAACATTAAAAAAAAACAAAATGGAAAAGTGTTCTTATCCAGCGAACCAACTGTGGAATTTCTATTTATTTTTTTATACTGAAACCAAATCAAAGAAAAAATTATAATCCTTCAAATTCGGCGGAGATCTAAAACTAATTTAAATAAGAATGGAATATCGAAAATGTCTTTGAATTAAAAATACGAATTAAAACCTTGCAGAAGTCAATAGTTTATTTTTTTAATATGGATATTTCTTCAGAAGCTTTCCCCCTGTTAAAGGGAGTAGCCTGTGAAAGAAAATGCTTGGTGAAATTTCCAGCTGGTAGGATAAATATATACGTGAAAAATTTTGTACCTTTCTAGTGGCTGAGAGGGAAACTTTGCTGAGTATTTTTGAATGTATACAGATTTTATCAGGCATAATATTTTTGAAGTTATACTTCTATTCATGCACTCGGTGGAAAAGATTTGTGTACAGTTAAATGGGAAAAATCATTACATATGTAATGGTGTGAGTAAGAGAGAGAGAGACAGACACACTTATAAGGTATACCTATTGGTCGGTAAAAACAAAGATGAAATATTTATCACATGTTATTAGTCATAACTATAAGTCCTTTGAATACCGTTTTAACATTCAGTACATTGAAAAGGGATAGATATACAAAAAACAGTCTGAACTAATGTATGAATATCATAGTGACGGACCACATGATTATTTGACAGATTATTTTATAATTCTGTCACGTAAGTTAACATATTAAGTTGAGTATTTTATATTAATAATAATATTCAGTAATGAGTATTGTATTGTAGTCTAAAATACCGTCACATGGTTGCAGTATATCCTGCACTATGCTTTTGAGGTTGTTGGCTACATAAACAGAGTTTTTACGAATAATCGAGGAAATAAAGCACCAAAACCTCCGAATTTTGTAACGTAAGATGGATCCGAATGCGTTTTTTGCATTGGATTCGTTAAAGTTTCAGGAAATTTGTCGCTATATTTTATAATGTAAATATGGAAATTGCATTTATGCATTCGAAAAGTACATTCCGAACAGACAATAGAGAGAAAACTTACAACTCGGTAAGTATTAGTGAAAATGGGTTCAATTTATATACTCGGGGTTTTTGGAGTCGCTGAACACGAATATCACGATTCCGAAAGTCTCCGCGGCACTTGGTGTCTAGGGTATTTAGCTTTTCTCCTATGGTTTTATGTAAATTCTGTACGAAATCAGTCCACACTTGGTACTCGGTGGTTTTTTGAGTCGCTAAATACGATTATAATAATGCCGATGGTGTTCGAAACACCTGGTGCTTAAGACGGACCTTGTCTCCAGGAATTTTATGCAAATTCGATACAAAAAGAGTGTGCACACGGTACTAGGAGGTTTTTGGGGTCGCTTACCACGAATATCATATGAGTTTGCTAAATCATTCGCATACAAATTTATGGATCCATGCGCGTGCATAGAAGTATAACTTCTGTCGGCAATCCCACTGACTGCCACACTAGTTTTTTTTAACAGGACTTTCAGACATGAACAGAGAAAAACAATGTTTAAAAATTCTGAAAACTAGAAACAAAAACTATCTACCTTTTTTATATTTTTCGTTTGCTATTTGGCTTATTGTCTGTTAAAAATTCTCACTCAACTTTTTTTACACTCACTTTACTCTTCTATCACTATGATTCTTTTATCAGAACGTCAAGCCTTGTTTTCTTTTTTAATATATATAATGCTCAAAATGATTTTGTATCATTAAATATTATTGTTGACCAACTGGTAGCAAACCAAAATTATTTTTTTAGTGAATGCAGTCTCATTGTCCACATACTCATAGATAGGTAGATAGGTTCGATTATGACAACAAAGAATAATATTTATTTATTTATGCGTAAGTGCGCAAAAAGCACTTCACGCACAGTTTCATACAATATTTTATTTACGATAATCAAATAAAAAATTATTACAAGAAAGCAATTTATATTTACAATACAAGATACTAACAAAACTAATGCTCTCATAGCAACACCATCGCAACGCGAATGCTAAGGATATTTGATTATATGAAGGTGTGTCAAAAACAGTGCGAAAAAGTAAATCCCATTTAAAATATATTGTTACTTCACGCACACTTTTAATCATTCACGCACTGCTGTCTATAATGACAGTTTTCACGAACTAAAAATTGATACATAATATAAGGTATGGTAGATAATAGTATATTACGTAACAAGAGTGGTAAGTAGGACATTACGTACGAGTGGAAAAGTTACGCACGAAGCCGCGTAGCGGCTAGTGCGTAATTACACGAGTACGCAATACCTCTTACCACTCGAGTTACGTACTATGCTTTATCTACGACTCAATATTTGAATTTCAATTCTAAATATTTGACATCTCTAAAAAAATATATGACGTACGTACTGTACTGTTATCTACTCCTTTGACAGTAAATGTCATTTATACTCATTGTCACCATGCAGGGTAAGTAAGCTATAACGCACAGTTGTGCGTAATGAAACGTCATTCCAACATGACGTTTCATTACGCACAACTGTGCGTTATAGCTTACTTACCCTGCATGGTGACAATGAGTATAAATAACATTTACTGTCAAAGGAGTAGATAAATATCTTTATTTACTCCTTTGACAGTAAATGTCATTTATATTCATTGACACCATGCAGGATAAATAAGCTATAACGCACAGTTGTGCGTAATGAAATGTCATTTTGGAATGACGTTTCATTACGCACGACTGTGCGTTATAGCTTACTTACCCTGCATGGTGACAATGAGTATAAATGACATTTACTGTCAAGGAGTAGATAACAGTACAGTATGTACGTCATAGATTTTTTTAGAGATGTCAAATATTTAGAATTAAAATTAAAATATTGAGTCGTAGATAAAGCATAGTACGTAACTCGAGTGGTAAGAGGTATTACGTACTCGTGTAATTACGCACTAGCCGCTACGCGGCTTCGTTCGTAACTTTTCCACTCGTACGTAATGTCCTACTTACCACTCTTGATGCGTAATATACTATTATTGACGCTTACTGTATTGTCAAAAATTACAGTAATACCTACTATACGAGTACAAGCTGCTACCGAATTTGACCACAACAGCAAAAGTACCTATCAGACAAATTTCACTCTTAGGGATTAGGAGGACTGTCGAACTAGACCACCAGTTTATTGACACTCATTAAAATATTAAGTTATTAGTTAAGAAGCCTCTGGGATAATGTATACGAGTATATTTTAAAATTATTTTTTGTAATTAACAAAGATATTTAGTTGACTGGCAACTAGAGTGGTTATATTTGCTATTTGTATAAATTCCAATATCATTATTTTAAACGACTAGTATTACCTTGGTACAATAATTGTATGATAACTTTAAATATTTTTAATGGATTTTTATATTTGCGTGACCATTTGAAAAAAAAGGTTATGGAAAGTGTTTCTTTAACTCTGAGTCAACGTGGAGAAAATTTACTTTTAATAAATAATTTCAAATTTTCTAAAGCACAGTACGATTAGATGGCGCTGTTGGAAAAGGAAATGTTTAGCAAAAGTTTTTACAATGGCGATAAAAGAAACAAAAATTTTTGAAAATGTCGGTCAACATTCACATGAAAGAGATACTAGCTTCGCGAGACAATTAATAAGTAATACACTAAAACTGAAGGCGGTTGATGATGGTTTTGCTGAAAAACCAACTAAGGTACTTGGGTCAAATATGGCCAGCCGAAAAATATGGCCACATTTGTTATTCTTTAAATAAGATTCTTTGTAAATCACATTACGATGTTGTGTGACGATTGTAATTTGATATTTCTTTGTTTAATTATTAAAGTAATAGTGTGTTTTTCATTCGTGAATATGAAATCGTAAAAACTGCATGACCGCAAATATGGCCAGTGTTTGGCCATATTTCCGGTAGTAAAACTATTATTAAAAAATATTAACTTTTTTTTATATTAGACCATGCCGCGCTGTAATGCTAAAGGGATTCGTGGTAATTGGTCAGAAGCATCAATGAAACAAGCTTTAACTGCAGTCAAAAGCGGTAAGATGAAAGTAAATACGGCTGCAAATCATTATAATGTGCCAATGCTTACTTAAGGCGTTATTTACAGGAGAAAAAAGAGAAAAAATCTATTTTGGGACGGAAACCACTTCTTAACCCTGATCAAGAGAAGATTTTAGCAACCCAAGTTATACGCCTGTGCAACGTGAGATACTCATTAACACAACGTTTACTACATAGATGCGTAAAGACATTCTGGAATCGAAATAACATTATAACGTCAGGTCGAGACTTGATGGTGGACGAGATTGGCTGAAAGGGTTTTTAAGGAATATCAGTAGACGAAAGGCACCTAAATCCCGCAAGGGCTAAGAAAATTTAACAAAGCTTTCGTTTTCTAAATTAAAGAATGTCTTGGAAGATAATTACAATATGAACAAACTCGAATGTATTTTTAATATTGACGAAAAGAGTAGCCAACTTAATTTGCACAAATCACCAGAAGTTTTAGCTAAACGTGGATCCAGGAGAGTACATTTAGTATCACCAGAACATGGCAAAAATATCACGTGGCAATGCTTTAGTCCATGCGATTCCACCCATGATTCTCTTCAAATGCAAACGCATAAAGCCAGAATGAATAGATTCCTTACCAAAAAGCTCAATAGCCCAAATGACATCCAAAGTGAGCATGAATTCTGAAACATTTGTAAATTGTATTCACCATTTTTGGAAATTTAAATTACGAGGAACTTGTTTACTCGCCTCTGATGGAGCCAAATGCCACTTAGAGTATTCCCACACGAATTACAGCCGATGAATCCTTTGAATATTACTGGGACGAGGAAGTCTTAAAGTACTGGTCAGTACACGAAAACAGAAAAATAACAAAACAACGGTCAGGGATATTTATTTTCCAAAGTGTGGGACAAAGGTGCGACACCTGCTAATATCAAATATGGGTTTCAAGCGACCGGAATTTTCGCCATTTAATTTTAATAAATGCTCTATTAAAACATAATATTCATTTTTATTTCATATTATTTAGAAGATTTTTAAACATGTAAATTGATACAGTAAATATGGCCACATGCTGGGCAGTGAAAATACTTTTTGTGATTTTACGTTTTTGTATTTTTTTGCCTTGATTGTAAAGATAAATAGCCACTCTTTATAAATGTGTGCTAAAACTTATTTGTTTTGGCTTTATTATTATTTAAAAAGTACAACAAACCTTAACGTGGCCATATTCGACCCAGGTACCTTCAGGTAATTTGCAGGGAACTGCAATTAGATGATACAGATATCAATGTACAAGATTAATGAACGGATTTGCCGAAATTTATAAGAAGCCAAACGAATACTTGTACTTACCCTTTCGAAAAGCAAAACCGAGATGTAAACTACGATTAAAAAACTAATCACAAATAAAGATGAGCCATTTATGTTGAATCTTAATGATGATAAAGCCATTGTAATTTTATTTTAATACCCGTTTATACAGATGTAATTCTATTAAAGTAGGTAATAAGAAAGTTAAGAAGTGAAATTTCTTATAAATACTACTAAAAATTTATATCATACCATTACCAGGAAAACACAGGTATTCATATAATAAAAATAATCTACAAATAAAATTTAGAAAACTCGATCCGAATAACTTAATAGTAGTTTAGGTAACAAGTCCCGAAAGTGGTCTTTTACTGGACGAGTGGGCAAATTGCAGGGCGAGCCACAGGCCTTGTCCGACAAAATGAGATTTTCGCACCTAAAAATAAACCGGAAAGTATTAATTTCTGGCCGGTTTTAAAAAAATACGATTACAAGTTCAAATAATATTAGCATGGGATTACAAATATTAATATAATAAATATGATTTACAAATGTAATTGACAGAAGCCGATTTATCCAAGTAAGACGGCTGGTGGATTGATGACATTTCGTCCCATATAAGCGGGTTCAAATCTGCAAATATATTCACTTTTTTAAGATTTTTCTTTTTTATTTAATTTTTTTTAACAAATCTATTAATTATATAAAATAAAATTATACTTTTACTAAGATAGTCGTATTTAAGTGTTGAAAAAAGTTATTATATTTATAAATCTCTGCAAAAAGAAATTTCTAATTTGGTATTTAACAACTGTAATGTAACTTTTAATAACTGTTACAATAAACATTAATTTTATGTACTGTGAGAAATATATTTTTCTGTTTGATATTTTTTATTTTAGAATGGTAGGCGCATTTAATTTTACTATTTTTCCAAATAAAGTTGAAATGCCAATCATTTTTACAATTTTACCAGGACTAGTTTAAAAGAACGTCATTATATAAACGAACACATTGAAATTCCTATTTAATTTTGCCTACAAAGATTAACAATGACCGCGTAAGCTTTTAAGGATAGCCCCCTAAACACTCGTAAGGTTTGTACACCAACCAGCGCACGCACTAGTTGACCAGCTAGTTAAAATTACTCAATATACACACTCTTGAAATTATTAATTTTAGTACAACTTCTTTGATATTATTATTAAATAATGCTGCAAGTATGTTTAGCAATTGCTTTAAAATTCAATTCTTGTCGTTCTTGTTATAAATGGATGTGTAATATATTATAATATTTTAAATTCGAGTATATAAAGACATTAATTGAGGAGGGGCAATTACTAGTTAATTAGTCAATATATTACTCATATATTTTCGTAGTATCAAATACAATATATATTGGTATTGAAGTGCAAGATATGACTGAGTCATCAGACCAAAAACACATTTCTTTTTATATTTATTTTTACAATGAACCCAACACCTTTTAAAGAAACCACAACAAACTGAAGGTCTTGTTTTAAAATTCACTAAGACAGGTTTATTCACTTTCTACCTGTATATTATTTCCGGAAATGATTATTCCAAAGTTGAATGCGCATACAAACTATTACAACCGAAAAAATATATCAAAATTGGTAGTGAACTTTAATCTATTATTCATCGAATTTTAAAAAACAATTAATTGCTATATTCTGATCTTATTAACATTAATCTATTTTAAATATTAACACAAGTATTTATTATCTACAGTGCTTTGAAAATGTAGAACAAAAATTAACCAAAATAAATAATAGTTAAAAATAAATAAAAAACAGGCTTATGTGAAAGAATGGAACTAAAAATTGAAAATTGTTTTTATTTGCTTTTCTTAAATCAAATAAATAAATAAATAAATAAATAAATAAATAAATATATATATATATATATATATATATATATATATATATATATATATATATATAATAGAAGGATAATATATATATATATTAATTTTTAGTTATTTTTTTCACAAAAGCTTGTTTTTGAAGTTATACTTTTATTCGTGCGCCCGGCGGTGTAGATTTCTCTGGGACTAAATCGGCAAAATCATTACATTATGTTACATATGTAATGGCGTGAGTAAGAGAGAGATAGATATACAACAAACAGTCTGAGCTAATGTTTTAGTATCATAGTGACGTATCACATTGTGTTTGACAGATTATTTTATTATTCTATCACGTAAGTATACTTATTAAGTTTAGTATTTTATATGAATATTAGTAATAATAATATTCAGTAATGCGTATGCTTTTGAAGTTGTATGTTTTTCAGTTAACTTTGAGAAATTATAATGTATTTTATAAATATTCTTTTATTTATCGCATTATATATGCGTATAGTTTACTTCTTCGGGATTTTTCGAATTTAACTTATTATGACTTTGGCATGAATAGCTGGTGAAAAGGGTCAACAAATACGCTACCTACGTGACTCCTTCTTGAAGTTTCGCTATTTAATCCTAGTTACTATATTACTCTCTTTCTGTTATCTTTCTCTATTAAAGATGCTCCCTCACCTTTGTTGCCAACCTATACGCTAGTCAAAATATTTGATACTGTACACGTTGTCGTCACTGCTTAACCCTATACTTTATACAGTTTTTAGTTTATATTATGTACACACGATATATATTTTCGCAACAATTATTTTTGGATTTTGGTCGATAAGGGATACTATTGTAATCATTAAGAGTTTTTACATACGATGTGACTTTTTTTACTTTACTTTGCATTTTAACCTCTAAAATGCACAAGGAAGTTCGGATTTATAGTACAGTACATAGACAATCTCTGGTACAGTAGGCCCATGCCTCAATCATAATATTGAAACACTTATGGGGACTTTAACACAATTTATTCACAAAATTGTAAAGATACACAGAACTCTGCTGGTTAACGTCTAAACTTATTGACAATACAATAATTGCTCCCATACAGACGCTTGAAATATTAACAGAATATTTAGTTATATATTCACTTTACTTTAAAAATTAATAATTAAATTGCAATAAAACAAATATTTAATGGTGGCTCCCATACAAGAAACGTGTTTTTTGCTTGCTCGTTTTGGTTCGATATTGACAAGGCAAGTAGACGGAATAGTCTAATCGACAAGTTGAAAATGGTACAAAATAGAGATACTACTCTTAAAATTATGTGCGATAGTTCATTGGATCCGGAATGACGTCTAGAAAAATGTGCCAAAAGCGTGTATTAGCACATAAAAAATTGCAAAAGTTATAAACAATTAAAGCTGAAAAAAAATGGCTTTTCGTTTTTTGCCGATATTTAATAAAATATTAATATTTAAGAAATTTCAAAAAAAGATTCTGAAAGAGGAGGAAATTTCCAATAAAAAACTCCCGCTCCCGGAACTCTATCTCCATTATTTATAATTTTAATTTAACGCTGAAAATAGGTTTGCGCTCGACATTTTTAGGTTGCGCGCGTGGCGTCAAAAGCCAGTACGGCACATTAATTAATTTATTTAAGGTATTGAATATATTTTTTTTTAATTTGAAAAAATTATGGTGTGTTCTGAACACTATAAATAATTTATTTATTTATTTCTTGAACTTTCGTCTTAATTGTAAATGAAAAACAATGTTAAAATAATTGCCGTAAAAATTTTTCGCTTTGTAGAGCCATTCTTATATACATACTTTACAAGATCACGCCATAAAAGTTAAAAACATATTCATACTTTGTTTATAAAAATTTTTGCAATTAATCAAAAACTGAAAAATCCAAGCAATGTTGTTTAACTACAAAAATTATTATAAACAAAGTATGAATATTTTTTTAATTTTTATGGCGTGATCTTGTAAAGTATGTATATAAGAATGGCTCTACGAAGCGAAAAATTTTTACGGCAATTATTTAAAGATTTTTTTTTATTTACAATTAAGACAAAATTTCAAGAAAATTTTGGTAGTTAACAATTGTTTAACTTGTTGAAAAATTAACTTTAAGTAAAATTTCCAACGGGAATAAATTATTTATAGTGTTCAGAACACACCATAATTTTTTCAAATTTTAAAAAAAAATATCCAATACCTTAAATAAATTAATTAATGTGCCGTACTCGCTTTTGACCTCCACGCGCGCAACCTAAAAATGTCGCGCGCAGACCTATTTTCAGCGTTAAATTAAAATTATAAATAAGGAGATAGAGTGGAGTTTTTTATTGGAAATTTCCTCCTCTTTTAGAATCTTTTTTTGAAATTTCTTAAATATTAATATTTTATTAAATATTGGCAAAGAACGAAATGCCATTTTTTTTTCATCTTTAATTGTTTATAACTTTTGCAATTTTTTATGTGCTAATACACGCTTTTGGCACATTTTTCTAGACTTCATTTCGGATCCACTGAGCTATCGCACATAATTTTAAGAGTAGTATCTCTATTTTGTACCATTTTCAACTTGTCGACTAGACTATGAAATATTCACTTAAGTTTTAGTTAATGGTACGGAATCCTTCGTGCGGTAGTCCGAAGATATTACTGGAGCAAATTTAAATTTATTTACTAGAGATGGCTCTAATTCTAAATCATAATTGCTGAAACTTTGTATCGTTATTATATCGTTAATTCTAACTAGTTAACATCCATACACTTTTTAACGGTATTTGAACAATTATTAATATCGAAACTAGAAATTAATTTTTTTATCTACTCAAGATTATTTGTTAAAAAATAAAAAATCCACGGTATTTAACCAGGTTCCCCATCTAGTAATCAAGGGTTAAGGCGGTAAGGGCAAATGCGGTAGCTGACCTTTATATAATTACACTCTTAGAGGGGATTTTAAAAATACTTTTTACGTTTAATATTAAAGTATTATCTAATGGAAATTCTATTCTAACTGTTTCAATTCCCGATTTAATACATGTGCAAAACAAATAACATGTATCATATTGGGGCAATTTTTTTTTAATTTTGTCCTGCTATTATCATATATTATTCTACGGGCTCCCCATACAATAAAAAAAAAATGTGAGCCGTCACGGGACGCCTGGCAGATGTGAAACATTGACATTAACCCGTGCCTAAATCATAAGACATTGCCAATTTAAATAACATGGCATTTTTGCACTTTTTGTCGTTAATTTTTTTACTGAAACAAATATGTAGCTAAAAATAATTAAATATCTATTTCTGGCAGGAAATTTGCAATAAATTTGTCATCAGAGTTAAATTCACGATTTTTTTTTTGTAATTTTCACCATAATTTTTATTTATATCAAACTAAATACATATATATATATATATATATATATATATATATATATATATATATATATATAACGTGAAGTCAATCGTGGAGTTGCAGTCAACGTTATTGAACCAGTCACTATACCATTATTCGTATATATATATATATATATATATATATATATATATATATATATATATATATATATATATATATATATATATATATATATAGGTAATAAAATTAACAAATACAAAATTTGGATACAAAATAAAGTATATTATCGCTTATAAATAATAGTATTACAATGGTATCACAATATTTATTGTACGTTTTCTCAGATTGCTCACAGATGTCGATAGATTACAGAACGAAAATAAATTTAAAACGTGATTTCGTTTAGCTTTTTATTTAATTACCTTAAATTCAATAATCTTAAAAAAGGAAATTATTAAAACACAATTTTATATAGAAGTACGTTACTATATTAATATAATTGTAGTTACTTCACAATTTTAGTACAAACAAAAAGCGATAGTAAATAAAAAATAGGAAAATGATGAATTTAACTATGAATACAACTTTATCGTTGAATAACTTTTAAACGGTATTTAAATGGGAAATGTATTATGATTTAGGCACGGGTTAATGTGAATATTAAGGGCTGGTTTGGGTCTGATAATTTTTGTTAGGTCATAATCTAAAAATTTGATGGGTGTTTGGAGAACAAAACCAAATTTGGGAAATAACGGACACCCTAATGTATATAGAGTAGGTAGGTAGGTACTCACTCATTTTTATTCAATATTTTTTCATCACTTTCTTTATTAACACTTTGTTTATTCATATTTAAAACAAACACTTTATACACAAATTTTACAGGGACCATTCACCAACAATCTATTTTGATTAACAAGCTGTCAATTTTACAGGTGAGCAAAATATGTAGGTATATTATGTTGCCTATACAAACAAACATTTTTATATATATAGAATAGATAGTAGGCGGAATCGAGTTAGGTTTTTATGAAACAATTCATACCCTGTCCCGCCAAATTTTTGAATCGATGAGCTTCTTCCCCCTATTGTTGGCGCGCCACCGTCGGCGTCGCTCAAAACATGAGACCAATTTCATATAAGGTATCAGTACATCTCTTTATTATATATTATCGATGCGTTAGGTTTTTTACGTCATACGAATCATACGTCCCCGTCGCCACGCGAGAAATCTGATTCACGTGCGGCTATAGATGTTTCACATCAAAAATATCACATTTAGGGTTAAGCGTGTGCAGAAAGTCCTTGCTACTCCAAATACCAACAAAGCAAACGGCCTTGATGAAATACCTGCTTTACTCTTAAAGGCATGTGCTCCTGAACTAGCGCCAGTTTTTTCTAAGCTATTTCAACTATCATATGATACTAGTATTTTTCCAGAATCATGGAAAACTGCTCGAGGACAACCGGTCCGCAAGAAAGGCTTCTAACTGAAGACCCATAGTTCTTCTATCTGTTATTAGCTAAACTATGGAAAAATACGTCAATCAAGAGATCCTGAGCTACCTTGAGACACACAACCTTTTAAGTGACAGGCAATGTGGTTTTTGCCAACCAAGGTCAACAGCCAATCTGCTAGCATATGTAACTCATGTCTGGAGTGATACCATCTACCACCATGGGGAGACTTAAATAGTATCACTAGACATCTCAAAAGCATTTGATTAAGTGTGGCATGCAGCTCTCTTCAATAAACTGCTTTCATACGGACTTTCGCAAAACCGTTGCAAATGGATATCCAACCTTCTCTCCAACAGGCACATCCAAGTTGCTGTAGATAGACAGATAGACATCGCTGGGGTTCACCAAGGATCGGCTCTAGTTCCTACTTTATTCCTATTACACATTAATGATCTAGTAGAAACCACTAATAACACGGTTTTGCAGATCATAGCAACCTACACTATAGCAAATCGCACAACCGCTCCTTACTAGATATTCTGGAAGAGGACAGAAGATTCACAACAGCTTCTCTTAATTAAGGAATATCTATCTCCATTTAACTTAGCTATTCTTTACAAAGCCCAAATAAGATCTAATCTTAAATACTCCTCGCATTTATGGGGATCGAAGCTCCGTTAAGGCTCATAGGTCTTGATGTAATACAGAGAAAAGCAGCTCGATTAACAAACGACACCAGGATCACCAAAAACCTAGCTCCATTGTCCCACCGAAGAGCAGTGTCTGATCTTTCCCTATTTTACCGATACTTAAACGGGTTTTGCTTAGAAGAACTCCGCTCTATAATGCCTTCACTTGCCAGACAAGCCAGAGCAACGCGACGTTACTAACTCCATGCACTCTTATACTGTTCATCGAAAACGGTTCGATTCAATCATTCCTTCATCCCCAGGGTCTCCAGATTGTGGAACTCCTCACCTTCCCACGTCTCCCTCACTCGTCTTAACTTACAGTCCATTAAATCCCGAATTAATAAATTGCCTCTTCTGCCCCAATAGATGTTCTCGGTACATTTGTATTTAGGTCTATACCTACGAGGACATCTATATTATTTTGGTTAAAACATGCTTGTATATACTTAATATGCATTTGCATATTTCCCGAACTCTAGTTATTACCATTCATTTTAGGATTTTAGAACTATTTCGCTTTTACTTCTTCATCTACAACGGTGTGGAAAAAATATATCAACTTCAAGCTTAATAAATAGTTTTAACCACAAAAACAAATTCATGGTGGTATATGGGTAATAACGTCGCCAATGTAAATTCACAACAGACATTCGTTTGTCATTCCTAACTGATAAATTCTTTAAATCTATAATAAATCACAAACCGTTGCAATTAATATCTAAAAATTACTCGTCCACATTTAGCATGAAACACTTTTCAAGTTTGGCCTACTTTTAAATTTTTGCTTGTAGATCTCTGCCTTAATTATAACAGAATAATATACCAGTTAAAATGGATATATGATATTTGATTTTAATTAAATCAATATTCGTGTTCACCAGAGAATTGAGGATTTTTGATGCAGATATATCCGACTCAGACTTTTAAACTGGAATACTAAAAATCTTATTAAATCTTGTTTAATTCCTTAATTTTGGAGACATGTTAATACTTTTCACCGCTAGAGTCAATTGCGATTTGGTTTAAAATTAAAATGTCATCATCATAACAAATTGTCAAAAGAAAAACTAAATGTGTTCACTAGGTCTATAAATACTTTTCTGTTTTCAAATTAATCACTTCGTGTAAATCTCAAGTCAAACTACCTTTACACGACAATACCAACATTTTGGTCTATGAGTATTGTAACGTTTACAACGTTATTTGTGGCCTGGCCTATGGACTATTAATTTTTATAATTTGTGGGTTATTGGATTCGACGCGTAGACTTTATCTGTGTTGAGAAGGGGAATGTTTAGTTCGAACATGAGAAGTGTTGCTATTTTAATCCTTTTCATTTTGTGCTTTTAAAGCAATCAGTTCTTCTTACTACCTTTTCCCTTCGGTGAGTAATTTTAATTTGTTATAATTTTAAGTATTAATAAAAAATTTGGTGAATTTATTTTTAGTAGTTTTATTGGATATTTTTACTAACATTTAAATCTTTCGATTACAATCATTTGTTAAGAATCAGTTTTTTATTGATTTAAAAATATATAAACATATCAAGTGATTAACTTTTTTCTCTCTCGAACTTTGGAGAAACCTTGATGATTGTAATCGAAATTAAGGTCTAGTGGGACGGAATTTTGACTGTTATTATTTTAATTCATAGGGCCATTGCCAATTTGTGAAGGGTCCATAGTGAGGGCTTTTTGAGCCGAAATTTTCCATCTGGACAGTAGACACCAAATTCAGATAGTTGTTCACTACTAGAGTCACTCCTTCATCAATTTTCAATTGGGAGAAAACACCATTAACCGGTGTTTATCAACTACCGGAGGTCTCAGTATTCCGTCCACCTCATCGATTCCGAAGATAAACATCAGAAAAGATAAGAAATTAGATAATCACTTTTATTACTAAAATCTTAAAGTTTCTTTGAATAAACAATTTAACACTGATTCTCTTTTTTATTTGTATGTCTGTATTTGGCGCCCTTATTTATTTGTTTGGGGAAAGTTAAAAAAGAAAGCCAGAAGGAAGCCACGAACCCTGGAGCTAGTCAAGGGTATTTTTACGCTACAGTATCCTTCTGTTTTGCCAGTCTGAGATTTCATTAGAAGAAAGGGCTCTTTAGTTCAATAATTATCACACATTATCAAATCGCATTTAACCTGTGTAATTGTGTAATGAACAGATTCTAAAAAGTCGTAAGTAAATAATAGAAATTTCACCGTCATCTGTAATATGACATTCTCTTTTCAAACCTGTTTATTCTATACAGTTATTTACGTATTTTTACCATGTAATGTTTGACCCTTAAGAAGCCTAAATCAAAAATGGCAGAAAGCTGGTTAGATACAAAAGAGGGCCAAATTCTGAGCCTATTTACCTGTTTCCGCCACTTCCTTTGTCCGCCAGTCGGGATTTCGAATTGTCTTATCAACACCTTCGACTGGAAATATTTTCATCCATATTATTCATGGTCACAATTTTCCGAAAGAATCAACTTTCTCCCCTTATAGTGACCCGCTGTTTCCACTAGGGTATCCTAGTGAGCCGGAACGTAAATACCTGTATTGAATGAACATGTTTCAAAGAAGAATTGTCATATTACGGATGACGGCAAAATTTCGCCTCTAGCCCTCCTGCTATGAGTTTATTGAATTAAGAATGTGGTTTTTTTAATAAAACATACCTACTTATCTCAATTTAAACAAAAAACGTTTTATGATATTAAAGGACGTTTTTTATGCAATTTTCTAACACACAAATTACATGTGATGTGAATTTAATAATTAGATATATCCGTTAACCTAGCGAAACAATTTTATTCTAAACTTATTTATAATTGACATTAATTACTATAAAGTTTTATCAAGATGAATTAACAGTAAAAAAGTAACACAGGAAACGGTAATTTTTTGTTTATCAAACGAATATCAGGATTCCCAAACGTTTACTCTTGATATACTATGAGAAACACCAATTTCGAAATACTTAGTATGGTAATTTTTAAGAAAAATCTCCGGTTCTTGATGCATGCTTATTAAGGAAGTTAAGACACAAGGTTAGCTAGATATTTCTTGTAGGCATAATGTCAAGAGGAATGACCGCTTTCAGTGTATATATATTAGTCCATAGCACAAAATTCCTTTTTGATCTGACACCTCGAAATTGTGTGGAAATGAACTATATATGTATTGAAAAACAACCTCGTAAATTACTCATGTTGGAGATGTCGGACAAATTAGCAATCAATTTTATTAAAATAAAGCATATATACATAAAAACCACTAGTCATGAAATCCATGTTTTTCGAAATTTCTAGCACTAAACAGCAGCTGTTTTGAATTTAGATAATTTCAAACTTTGTCGGACTTGTCAATAAGAAGCTATACACAAATTTAATCCCATACAAATTTTCACCGGCGGGTGCACGAATAGAAGTATAACTTCAAAAAAGTCCCGAAATATCGATCAGCATTACCAAATGGACAATGGTAAAAGTCCTGAAATTATCACAGTAACAATACCGGGCATTAAAAATTATCAATTTTAAAATACATTGTACAAATTTTTCTTCACTTTCTATACTAATTAAAAATTTTGTTTATGTGTCTCGCTTAAACTCGAGAATAGCTTGACCGATTTGGCTAATTTTGATCTTGAAATATTTGTGGAAATCAGGGAAGGTTTAAACGGTAAGAAAAATAAATTATATAAGTATAATTTTCCAATACAAATTGTGTTAATATTTAGTTTCTAATAAATGGCGGTGTAAGTTTATCAATATAAAATTACTAGCACGGGGATTAAAGAAAAATAACAAAAGCCATTAAATTTATTGGGTCAACGCTTCCCTGTAAACAATGTTACATGTTGTTTTATTTTCTGGCAGCATAATAAATTGATTTTCAGGTGCCCCAACCTGCCTTAGGCGGTTGGCCATGAGGAAAACCCATCCCTACTATTTGGAAGGTTTGACCTTGAGAATTATTATTAGTAAAAGCGAAAGATGTTTTGATAGGAAATTGAAGCGGTTTAAATGGTAGATCAGTTAGGCTCATCGGTATCCTCAGTGTATGAGCTATTTGACCAGCTGGTGGTTCAGTTATATTGGTTGCTACAACTTAATTGTCCTTTAATTCCTTTATAAGTAGCCTAATCCCATTGCACATGCTAAATTTGTGATATCTGTCGTGATTATTAAATAAGTTATTTTAATAACGATTAATACCAAGATTATAAACTTTTAAAAAATTAAAAATTAGTTATTGAGACGTACCTATAACAGTTAGACATATGCTGTCGCGGCATTTTTTGTACATATTTATATATTCTTCAAAATCGTTGTACATTATTTTATTCTATAATCAATAGTATTCTCAGCGCACGCGATGTAAGGATTTTAAGGTCATTTTTGGTTACATTAATGGCATTTTAGTAAGGGTCCCTATTTTTTTTTTTAAATGAAACATAGCCTATGTCACTCGGGAATAGTGTATAGCTTGCCGACGGTGAAAGAATTTTTGAAATCGGTCCAGTAGTTTCGGAGCCTATTCATTTCAAACAAACAAACAAAAATCAAACCTTTCCTCTTTATAATATTAGTATAGATATCATCGTTTAACATGTAGTTTATCAATATAAAATTATATCATCGTTTGACATGTAGATAAAAAATGGTGAAATTTGAAAAAAATAAAATAAAAAACAGGAACAACTAGAAAACAACTAGAAAATTAAAACCAACGATTGGATAAGAAAATGGAATAGAAAAATTGGAAAAAAAGAACAAAATAGAATATACTGAAAAATAGGGAAAACAAGAAACAAAAATCAAAAGAAAAAAACAACAAAAAATGTGGAAAATCGAAAAAAGGAATAAAAAAATGGAAAACAAACAGTAAAAAATGTTAACAAATGGATAATAAGCTGGTAACACCCAAGAAATGAATAAATGTAAAATAATCAAAATAGAGAAAAAAGATCAGAAAAAAGGAAAAAAACGAAAAAAATGTCACAGCAAATAGAAATAAAAAAAACATAACTAAAAAAACAAAAATAAACAAAGTAAAATAGTAAAGACCTGGAAACAAATTAGAAAATATGGTAAAGTCGGCAAAAACAAAAAAAAAATATTTAAAGAACGAGAAAAAGTCGTAAAAATAGGAAAAAACGGAAAATAAGAAAAAAAATATTGATTTTTAGGCGGTACCTAATTTGCCGGTCAACTAGTGTTATATAAATAACATTGATTAAAAGGAAGATAAACACAAAATTTCATTTTGATTAAGGGGTGATGTTAAATTTTTAATTGTCATTTAGATAGGTTTTGAATATCAACTTTGATTTTGGTAAACATTTGATTCAGCATCTACTTATAAAAAATTTCAATATTATCTATAAATTACCAAATACTTATTCTTTTAATTAAAAATAAATATAAAACAAGTTGTCGACTTAATTAAATATTTTTTTAATCGGCCAGAAGTTAGTACTTTCCGGTTTATTTTTAGGTCAGAAAATCTCATTTTGTCGGACAAGGCCAGAAAATAAAAATGAGTCCGGTAAAAGCTTTTACAATAATTTCACAATAATTTTCTGGGCCGGTCCGACAAAATGAGATTTTCTGACCCCAAAAATAAACTGGAAATTATTAAATTCTGGCTGGTTTAAAAAAAAATATTGTACGTAATACGCCCCAAAAGTGCTTTTACTGGACTCGCAGGCGTGCAGGTCTCGCATGCGGCTCGTCCTGCAATTGCCCACTCGTCGAGTAAAAGATCACTTTCGGGACTTGTTACGTAAACTACTATTTTTAAATAAAAAAATGAACTGTATTTGCAATTGTCTCACTTACCTACTTTTAATTTGTCCATTTAAATTTATACATATCAACATTAATTTAATTGTAAAAATTAATAACCAGTGACCTTTCTTCAGTTGTAACGAGGTCAGAATAAACTACTTTTTGTTAAAATTCATCCGATAAAAATTACAGGAGTATATAGTTTAATAATTTATTAACTACACTAATAGCTAGTAATTGTTTAAATTATGTTAAATAAGAAAGTAAACTATAAATATGAAATATATTTAAGAAAGTATAAGAAAAAGTAAAATAAAAACTTACAGTATCCAATATAAAAGTAGGTAATACAAGTCAAAGGTTGCCAAGGTTATTTTTTTTCCATTAGGCATGTGGAGTTCACACGACTGGCATGAATTTTTTGAACATATTTAAGATAAATAAGATTTTTTTTATTTCGGCGCCACATTCGCAATCGAAAGTAAAATTAATAATGATGAAATTCTAATTTACACACTTAAAAACAAATTTCACTAGTGTAGGTTGTGGTGTTTTCAATAAGGTTAACTAGGTTACAACTGTTCAGAATAATATTGATTTACCAGTTTTCCTTTTACTCAGGTAATTTGCAAAGTCAATTATTTAAATTAATTAAAACACAGATACATGTATGTATATGTTGGGGCTTCATAGAGTATCGGTATCATAGCTATGAGGCATGACTTCTCTAATTTCTAGAAAATATAATAAGTAAAGGATTTAAAAAGCAATATTATATAAAACAATTGGATTTCAAAAAAATGTTATTACGATTAAAGATGCAATCGTATGGTATTTAAAAAATGGTTTAGGTACAACCATTAAAATGTAGTTTAAGCTTTAATTAGAAAATTAAGAAAATAAATATTCTGTTATGATATCATCGTCTCTAATAAATAAATTGAAAATCTTGCTCATAAAAATATATATATATATATATATATATATATATATATATATATATATATATAAAAGACGACTATGACGACGAGGAGACAGTGACTAGTTTTTTGTTTTTAATCCTATCCTACTAATATTATATAGGCGAAAGTTTGTTTGGATGGATGTATGGATGTTTGTTCCTCTTTCACGCAAAAACTACTAAACGGATTTTAATGAAACTTTACAGTAATGTAGCTTATAGATCAGAATAACATATAGGCTATAATTTATAAAGATATTGTGTGAATTGTCCAAAATATAACGATAAATGTCATTTAAGTCTGAAAAAATTACTGTATTTCTTATGTTGACAATATTGTTACGTTATTACAGTGCGAATGTAACATCTCAATATTGTCAGACTGTTATATTTTTCAAATACGACCCAAAAATTATGTATGTTATAATTTTAATGTCATAATGTTAGTTCTTTTCACGCTAATATAAGCTACTCGAAATACTAATACTGCGCACACGAAGTCGCGGGCACCAGTTATTGATACATAAAGACCTTGCTTTTATTCGAATTACACGCAGACGAAGTCGCGGGCAAAAGCTAGTTTGATATAAATAGGAATAAATGTCATATTTAGATATAGACAGTTAAATTTTTTATAAAATTGAATATGAAAATGTTAAATATGTATAAAAAGTTAAAACTTAATTAAAGAAGAATAGTAAGCAGAGAAAAGAATCGCAGTATATGTATTGGGGCCACTTCCACAGAGCGATGTAAGAAATAAGTACATCTTTGTTGCAATAGACTACTTTACTAAATGGGTTAAAGCCAACGCTGTTCCCAATCAGGAAGCCGCCACTTTAGCAGGTATATTACTTGAAAAAATCGTAAGCCGTTTAAGGTACCACTGGAATTGCATTCAGACCAAGGAAGAAATTTTAAATTTTTTTCCAAGAGGTTTGCCAAAGATTAGAAATTCAGAGAACTAGATGTACCCTCAGTCTGATGGAATGGTGGAACGAATAAATCGGACTATAACCGACTATCTGTCAAAAGTGGTCTCAGAGTGTTAGAGGGATTGGAATCGACATATTTTATTATTCCTAATGGTAATTTAACAGGCCATTAACCAATCAACAGGCCAAATGCCTGCGAAGATCCTGTTCAGTAAGGAAATGACCATGTGACTTCGTGGTTGTAAACCTGGTGAAGAAGTGACCCGTGAAGAATATGTCGCTGATCTTCAGAATCGAATAAAGAGGTACTATGAAAAGCAAAAAATGAAAAAGAAATACTAAGTTGGAGATTTAGTTTGGCTCTATAATAAAAAAAAACCGTCGTGGTCTATCATGATCGGTTGGCGCCTTACTAGGAAAACCACTGTGATGATGTACAGCAGCTCCAAGAAGATGGTTTGGCTGGTTCATGGTGTGTGCGGGATCTCGATTTAAAAAATAACATTTTGGGAGGAATGATTCTTTTTACTATATAAAAGGATGTATTAGCAGTTAAGTTGAGTTTCAATAGTTCATTGTCAATGTAAAACTGTTTAGACGTTTTCCAGCAGAGTTCTTGTAAATCTGTTACAATGTTGTCAGAAAAATTGTATTACAGTCCCTATAACTTCCAATATTATTAACATTGTTTTGGATCACGTTGTTCCAGTCTGCTCATGCTACATCAATAATCTGTGCGATTTATTCAACATTGTTTCAGTGAGCTCTAAAGTTTCTTTTAAGCTAGTTAGTCTAAAATTTTAACATTGTTCGTTTTAAGACATTCTATAGCCACTTTGCAACTTCCAAAGCGTAACGATTATATCTAACACTAAATCAACATACTTTCGAGCAGTTAAAGTTTGTTGAAGTATTAACATCGAGTTTTTGCTCTCAACATAATAACTTCCTAGAACATTACAATTTCCATTTGATAGCGTGGGACAGATCTGGCAGCTTGTAGACTCTAGTGTTCCTGGTCTCTTAGAATTTGTATTCAATGGTTATTTTATCTTGCGCCAATTCTGTTCTTATAAAAAAAATAACATTTTGCCAATTCTCAATTGTCATGTTGAATGCAGCAAATTTAGCCTGTCAATTTTATTTTGCCTAGATAATTTTGGGTTACATAACTCTCTCTTACTGTACAACCTTCGAGCGGAAAGTCTTTTTATTATGTTTTCAACTGAAACGTTCAGACCTTTAGACCAGAAGTTGCAGCTCTGAACGAGAAATACTAAGATTTCTTTAAGTAGTTTGACACAAAAAGCGGTTCTATTGTCTAGTTGTGACTCTTTCGCCGTACCTTGTATGTTTATTCGATACAATATCCTACTACGTCTCTTTGAAGCATTTCGTGTTGTTCAATGAAAGAAATAATTCTTTCACTCTTTACATCTTTAGTGCAAAATTAAGGCACTTTTTGGACCGAAATAAAATTAACGGAGATTCGAGATTTCACTACTGAACACAAGATAATAAATCGCAGTAAATTCTGTACTTATTTTTACTTTTACGTACTTATATTGTGTTATTCTGGTAAGTATTTTTCTCTGTTTAAATTAGGGGTATCTTATTTATATAGGTACAATAAGTGGATAAGGTCTTTTAATTTGACCCTGTTAAATGACTTTTTCAGTTTTACAAAGCACAAATATGCGGTTTATTGTATTCTAGGGCTTTCTCTTGCACTAGGACGTTCGTACATGACCATTCCGATCTAAACCCTGGTTAATCTTAAATTTTCATTCAGCTTGTTTGTTATTACTATAAGATTTGTTGCTTGTTTTAGTATTGTGTTTATAGGTTGATTCCTATGTAGTTTTCTAAATTTGCTTTGCCCGTTTTGGAAAAGAAATATCCAGATGCTTGATCTTTATTCTTGTGAGAGAACTATTGAAACAAAATAAAAAAGCAATATTGTGTTTCGGATTTTTTATTAGTTAGTTTTAGTTTCATTAAGATCACTGATCAAGATTTTAAAATTCAGAAGCTTATAGTTTATCTTCGTTCTAAAGTAATATTTATTATTTTTATTTCTTTTAAGTAAATTGTAAATCGATCTAGCTATGTTTTATTTTATTAGTTTTTAGGCAACGAAAACTTCTAGAATAAACTACAAAATTTTACTCGTTCTGACTATTAGCGAGTAGAAATACTAATATGTATCATGGTACAATGATATTATGTATTAATTTATTTAGTTGACACAGCAACACTAAAGCTACTGTAGTAGATGGCGTTTAAGATTAAACCAATAAACTCAATTGTTTACTTATATTATTGACAAAATATATTTGTTTTTGAATCAAGTGTTCATTAAAAACCTTAAAAAAATCTTTGAAAAAAACGCTTTTAAACAATTTAATTTCACGAAGCCTCAACTCGCTCCGAGAACACCTTAAAGAAAATCGTCATCAAATACAAACAGGTCTGGTTGCTGAAACACGGAGTTAAGAATCATTTTAAGAAAATCTTCATGAAAATAATCAGGTTTCCGCTCATCCCACACGTGCTACTATACTAAGATGCATGCAAAACTTGACTAACATTGTACGAGCAGAAACGTCTTTTGAATTAGATATTTCACGACTAAAACTCATGGATTACGGTACTTATTATTATATAGAAAGATCTATGGGCTATGACTCCCATACATAGAATTAAAAAATATCGATACTTTTGGAAGTATATTTTTAAAATCTCGATGTTTTAATCGATCTACTGTTTGATGTTATTATCGATTATCGATATATTAACAATTAACAAAGTGACAACATGAAACACCAAATACAACCGTTTTCGTTACCTATGTCCCGAATGTCCTTAAGGCATAAACTATTTTATCTACTCCTTTGACAGTAAATGTTATTTATACTCATTGTCACCATGCAGGGTAAGTAAGCTATAACGCACAGTTGTGCGTAATGAAACGTCATGTTGGAATGACGTTTCTTTACGCACAACTGTGCGTTATAGCTTGCTTACCCTGCATGGTGACAATGGGTATTACTGTCAAAGGAGTAGATAACAGTACAGTACGTACGTCATATATTTCTTTAGAGATGTTAAATATTTAGAATTGAAATTAAAATATTGAGTCGTAGATAAAGCATAGTACGTAACTCGAGTGGTAAGAGGTATTACGTACTCGTGTAATTACGCACTCGCCGCTACGCGGCTTCGTGCGTAACTTTTCCACTCGTACGTAATGTCCTACTTACCACTCTTGTTACGTAATATACTATTAAAAACACTCCTTTTCGAGAGACATGTTTTTAGAAAACATGACACGTCGTGTTCGGACATTAGAAAAAAACGCTTTGTTTGTTTTTTAGTCGGTTTCTTTTTATGGAAGAAACGGAAATTATTGTTTTTGATCTATTCTGTAAAAATGTGAGATCTAAACTAAACGTCCATCCAATATTTAAATTTAAATAAAGTAACTTTTCAAATACCGTAAATAACTTTGATTTAGTCAGGGAACCAGAAAAACAATTTGAAAAATAAGTACATAATTGACTTTCTTTAAATTTAGTCGTAGTGTATCACCAAGAACAGAAGTTTTATAGAATGCACCCTTACCATTTCTTATGCCAGACCTAATTTAGAAATTAATAAATAAAATGAAAATAATTTAAAAATGTAAACATATTTTGTATTAATTTACAACTTTAATAATAAAATATGCTATTTAATTTATCAATTACTTGCTTTCAATATAATAGATGTGGTTTTACATTTCAAACCAGAGATATTTATCTTAATAGATATTGTTGGGAATTTCTTTTTATAAGAACAGCAATTGACGGACTTGCAGTACGATAATGGTTTATTAATACAATATTTAAATTATCTATATTATCTATACATTATCTATATATTATCTATACTCAAATTCCTAAAATATAAAAAAGCAATTTAAAACAATAAAATTTATAAACCTCCCATTACTTACTGTTCTCTTGCTGTCTGGTTCCCAGCTTTATAAATATTTTGATAAAACCCACTAATCAATTAAACCCTTCAAATTTGGTGTCAGTTTTAAATCTATTTATTCTTAAGACCTAGTCTTTCAAGAAGTAAGCAACGGGAGACTTGGGTAACATGATCAGTCTAAATTAATAATACAGTATGTTTAAAATAAAATATAAAACAATAACTAATTCGTAACACTCCCACCCCGTGCAGTTCTATAGGGAGAGAACCTGTACGATATTATTTTTCTTCAAAAATTTTTTTTTTGTTATCATTTATTGGTACTAATGCTAATTTTACAACGGGACGTTCAAATAGTCCATTTTTAGTTTGGACTATTGCTCGTCGCACTTGCGAGTCAGGTGACGTTTTAACTTGAAGTACTTTACCCTTTGGCCAATTGCACCTTGGTAAATCTTCGTCACATATTATTACAATATCGCCCTCTTTAACTGGGACAACTTGTTGCCATTTTGACCTTAGCAATAATTCAGGTAAGTATTCAGAAATAAAGCGTCTATTTGCAAATTGTTCTCTGTATAAATAATTGAATTTTATTACTTTAGAATACTCACTTTGAGTTTGCGTTATTAAAATATTCCTAGCATCTAAAAATTCTTCCGAAGTTAAACTTCCTTTAGGCTCTTTAGATTTCATGAATTTGGCAAAAATAATTCTTAAAAATCTAAAAATATATGTAGTTGCTATTAAAATTCTCTTAAATTGGCTAATCCTATTAAAATCTATTAAAGGTGAACCATTAATTTTTACCTCGTGCGTGGAATTTTCCTTTTTTAGGCTAGTGTCTGGAGGCCAAGTATTTTCTGACTGATATAGGAAATCACGACCTTTAAACCAACAGCTCGTTGAATTTAAATTGGGGCGCCTTGTCCATTTGGTAGCTTCGTCAGCTATATTGTTTTTAGTTGGTACATATCTCCAATTTGAAACCATCGAGTTTTGTTGAATTTCGGCCACCCTGTAAGCTACATATTTTGGTAATTTTCTTGGGTCTTCATTTCTTAACCAGCTCAGAACTATTAAGGAATCTGTCCAATACACAATGTTATGCACAGCTATCGAAAGGTGTTGACAAAGGTTTTTAGCAAACCTTGAGCCCATAACCGCACCATTAAGTTCCAATCGAGGAATAGTTTGTGGTTTTAATGGTGCTACGTGTGTTTTTGCTCCAGCCAATGTACATTCTATTACTTCTTTTTTCATAATTCTAAGATAAGCTACACAGGCACTGGCGTTTTCGCTGGCATCAACAAATATATGCAATTGTGTATTGGTATCATTCCAATTTTCTAATTTATTAAGAAAACATCTTGGAATTGAAATTTTTTCTATTTGTTTAAGCTGTTGTAACCATATAAGCCATTTTTGATATTGCTCATTGGTTATTGGTTGATCCCAAGAAATGTTACTCCTCCATATTTCCTGTAAAAGGATCTTCACATAAATTAGAAAATTTGCTAAAAGTCCTAGAGGATCATATACAGACATTAAAATTTGTAAACTTTCTCTTTTTGTTGGTTTTTTAAACCCACTTAAAACATCTTTGTTCCCTTTATTAAATCGTAAATTAAAAACAAAATTGTCTGCCTTTAAATCCCACCACATTCCTAGAACTTTCTGCACGCTCTTATTGTTTCCTAGATCTAAGTTGACTTCCTCATAACTTCCATGGACGGAGTTCATGATTCTTGTTAATTTTTCAGAGTTTGATGTCCAATTCCTTATTTCAAAATGCCCGCTTGCGTGAATTAAGGCTACTTCTTTAGCTAATTTGATGGCTTGCTCCTCAGTGTCCATTGAGTCTAAGAGATCATCAACATAGTGATTATGCAGTATGGATTCAACAGCCCTTGGATATTCTACACTGAATTTCTTCGCGTTGGTGTTTTTAACAAACTGTGCACAACTGGGTGAGCAGGTAGCCCCGAAAGTCATCACAGTCATGACATAAGTTTCCAAAGGATTATCGGAGCAACCATTGCGCCACAGAAATCGTTGCGCATGTTGATCTTCGTCTATTATACCAACGCGAAGAAACATTTCTTTGATGTCTCCAGAAAAGCCAATCTTTCTTTCACGAAAGCGTAGGAGGACTCCTAATAAAGAAGCAAGTTGATCATCTCCTTTCAACAACATGGTATTTAATGATATTCCTTGTACGGTTGCCGCTGCATCCCACACTAATCTGAATTTGTTAGGTTTATTGGGATTAAAAACAGGGAATATAGGAAGATACCACGTTTTTTTATTATGTTCTAAGAGTTCTTGCTCTGATAATTTTCTAATATACTTTTTTTCAAGAAAATCATGAATTTGGTTATTAATTTTCTCACCTAGTTCTGCATTTCTCTTAATTTTTCTCTCTATACACTCCAGTCTTTGCATAGCCATGAATTTACTGTCCGGGAGTTTCAGGTTGTCATATTTCCAGAGTAAACCAATTTTATATTGGTTACCAATTTGAACTAGGGTATCTTCTTGTATCCGGGTAGCTCTTTCTAATTCTTTGGAAACAGACGGATTTATATTTTGAACTCCAAGACTTTCAACTGAAAAATATTCTTTAACTGCATCAAAAAGTTCTTGATTAGTAATGTAATCAGAACTACATTCGCAAATATGGTAAGTGTAATTTGGTTCAAATTGGTTGGTAAATAATGCAAATACAGTCCAACCTAACCTGCACTTTGCAGCTATTGGTTGAAATTCTAGGCCTTCTTTAACACGAAGAGGTAAGGCTAAGTCCCAGTTATCTAGACCTATTAAAATCTGAGGCACAGCGTTCTTATAAGATTTAATAGGTAAGTTATTTAGGTAGGGAAAGCTTTCTTTAATTCCTTTCGCATCGAGAGTTTGTTTTGGAAGGCTCAAAGTTTTTACTGTTCTGGCTGGTCGGTGGTCAAAGTTTTTGGCCCCAACATAATCACCAGCAATAGAATAGAACACTTTTTCCGATCCATTTTCCAAACGTTGCTGATTTCCTGTCCATTTTAAGCAAAGCTGTTCTGGGCTTCCAGATAAATTTAGCTTTTGAGCAATACTTTCTTCCAACAAGGTAACGGAAGAACCTTCATCTAGAAAGGCAAATGTTGTAACCTCTCTACTTCCATTCCTTAAAACAACAGGAAGTATTCTAAAGCGTGTTCCTTGATCTAATGCTGTTGTTGCATTACTTTCCTCGAATGCGGATAAAGTGTGTGACTCTACGGTTTGCATAGAACTATCCGTTTTAGTAAGTTTCCTTATATTTGTACTAGATATTTCGTTGCAAGACTCATGAAGAAGAGGATGATGCTTTTTTTGGCAATCCTCTTTATTACATTTTGTAGGATACTTACAGGGAAATCTGTGTTTCTTTAAGCAAAGCCTACATAAATTTAACTTTTTGACTGCATCCCATCTTTGGGGTACAGAATACTTTTGAAATTCTGAACAATTTGCAATTTTAGTGCAATCTTTATTTGTGCATAATTTACATTTATGTGTTTCACTGGAGTAACTTGGTTTACTTGGTTCATGTACATTAGTACGTTCATTTTTATTAAATTGCTTATATCTATTACTTTGGTCGGTAAGGGCTAGTGTAGGTAAAGCAGAACAAACATTTAAAGCTATATTATATAACCAATCCGCAAATTCACTTAACCCTTGAAAATTTTGCAAAGTACTACGATATATGGCCCAATTAACTTTAATCTGTGACGGCAGTTTCTCTAGAAGTTCATGCAAAAGAGGAGGATTGTTCAAGTATTCTTTTAATTTAGCAGCTTCCAGTGAAATACATAAATTTTTAACTGCTAAGGCAAATTCTACCAGTGTTTCAAGTTTTTCAGGTTTAGGAGGTGGTAGGCGACGAATAGAATTTATATGAGCTTCAATTATTTGCTCAGGTCTCCCAAATAGAATTTTTAATGTAGAAATTATTTGAGGAACACATTGAGGTAAAATTAAAAAACTTGAAACACTGACCTTTGCTGGGCCTTTTAAGCATTTTTGTAACCTAAGTAAATTTTCATGGTTATCCACTTGACATAGCTCAGTAGATCTTTCAAAACTACTGATAAATATAGGCCAGTCGTATGGATTGCCATTAAAAATAGGAAGGTCACCTGGATGCTTTTTATACACCATACCTGAATTATTGCCCTCATTATAAGTTGGTAAAGGCTTAGAATGAGTCGAGGGTAAAGGATCAGCTTTGTCGATAAAGGGCTGATCTATTTTTAAAGAGAGCAATTTATTGGCCAAAGGGTTAGTATTACTTATTTCCTCTTCATCGAGTTCTTGGCTACCATCTGAATCTTCATCTTCATCTTCTTCTATGATTCTCCTAGACTCCTTGGCTAACTCTCTTTCTTGTCGTATTAGATCTCGCTCTTCTTGCAGAAGTTGAAGCTTCATTTTCGTTTTGCTGCTGACTGTTGACGAACTTTTCTTAGACCTTACAGCACAAGATTTCCTAGATTTAGAACCTCTTGGTTGGGACGTTTTGGTAGCTGTTTCTACACAAGGAGGGCATTTCCAATTATCGTCTCCAGTTACTTCATCATCATCTTGTACATTGACACATTCAAAACAGCACCATTTTTTACATTTTGTACATTCTACCATCCGTTCTTCGCGATATGGCTTGTGGCACACAGGGCAGAGGTCAGTTTTGGTTCGTCCAGCTACTGATGGACCCATTGTAAACCTTGCAAATTTGTGATTCAGCTATCGAGTGTGATGAATAGAATTTGAGCTTGTTGGGAATTTCTTTTTATAAGAACAGCAATTGACGGACTTGCAGTACGATAATGGTTTATTAATACAATATTTAAATTATCTATATTATCTATACATTATCTATATATTATCTATACTCAAATTCCTAAAATATAAAAAAGCAATTTAAAACAATAAAATTTATAAACCTCCCATTACTTACTGTTCTCTTGCTGTCTGGTTCCCAGCTTTATAAATATTTTGATAAAACCCACTAATCAATTAAACCCTTCAAATTTGGTGTCAGTTTTAAATCTATTTATTCTTAAGACCTAGTCTTTCAAGAAGTAAGCAACGGGAGACTTGGGTAACATGATCAGTCTAAATTAATAATACAGTATGTTTAAAATAAAATATAAAACAATAACTAATTCGTAACAGATATTATTGATCGTGTTTATCAGATCTTATTTGAGCCAAATTATAGTTAATTAGATGCGGTTACTTCGTATCAAACCAAAAAGTAAGATAACTTTCTATTTCAATAAATAATGTATACCTTAGATAAATAATTAATTAGTAACTGAAGAGATGAAATTTTATTTATACCAGCACTGATAGATTTGATTTGAATAATAAAATACATGAGATTTTTTTCTGATTCCTGTGTGAATGTTGAATAGGTTCAGTTTTCCATTTTTTTAACAATAGTAGTAGATAGTGCGTAATTCTGTTTTGTCTATACATAACGATATAAAATTCTTTTAATAATTTATTATTATTTTCCCACGATTTACAAATACATGTATTTTCTAATACTTATTGTATTATGTATTGAGTTATAACAAAACTGTTAAAACCACTGTTTTGTAAGAAGAAAAATTTCTTAAGTTTGCACATATTTGAGAACTCATTTGTCCTAAAATCATACTCTCGAAATGATGTTGTCAATAAAATAACTGTATCTAAGAATAAAGTAATATGTGGTAAAAACTTTTTTATAATAAAGTAAATAGAGGACTATTACCTGAACGCAACCTAAATTAATTAATATGATAGTTATTGTTACTAGAAAACTCCTAGTTTACCAATCCTTGGCAATTATGGCTAAAGTGAGTTTCTGGTAAAGCTCCGGCTTCTCTCCCAACCAGTTCATAAAAAGGCGATCAACAATCGACATATTCAACGTTGTCAAGACGGATGCTGTGAAAACAGGAAACAAATGGCTGGCGATAGTAACCTTGGACATTAAAAACGCCTCCATGGACATAATTGTCAACGAGCTGAGTAGCTAGAGGGTACCAATATACCTACTTAATATTATCATGAGCTACTTCGAGGGGAGGACCATCATCATCGACGGCGAGAATAGGCACGAGATGACAAAGGAATGTTCTGTATGACGGTGTGCTCAAACTAAATCTGGGGAAGGACACCCAGGCTATAGCTTTTGCTGATGACTTGGCTGTCCTAATCAAATCCAACGATTTTACGACGCTAGAAAGAGCCTCCTATAGGGCGTTGATAATAATTAGCGGGTGGATGACAGAGCACCGATTGGAGATGGCCCCGGAGAAAACAGAGGCAGTAATCCTAAGAGGACATTGGTGGAGGAAGTTGCGCGCTAAGGTTAAATTCAGGGTGGACGACATCGAAATTAACCCCAAGGAAACGGTCACATACTTGGGAATAACCTTCTCAGATACAAGGTCGTTTGGCAATCATATAAAAAGGGTAAGTGCCAAAGCAGAGGATCGTTTTGCTAAAATATCTCGCCTAATGCCGAACATCAGCGGTTCCACTAGCCACAAATGGAGATATCATAGAAGCATTGGAAAATGGAGACACCTACAAATACCTTGGGTTTTAACAGGCTAAGATGATCGACCGAAAGCAAGCCAGACAAAGAATTATAGAGCAGTTTACAAAAGGAATAAGTTTTTTATTAAACTCTTATTTAAACGGAAGAAACCTGATTCAATCAATCAACACCTATTCTGGACCGGTCCTGACATTCTCTTTTGTAGTCCTGAAATGGTCAAAAACTAAATCGGAAGAAATTTAGCAATTGACTCGAACTATAATAACATAACCCAAATGTCATCACCTGAAGTCATCGCTTCTTGGGACCACACTACAACGAAAAAAAGAAGGAAAAGCTCTTACTGACATTGTAAACCAACATCACAGGCAGATAAAGACATTACGAGATTTCTTTTTTAGGAAATCTCAGACATGCAACTTACTTGATGTTGTAGTAAAAAGCAGAAAAGAAATATTTTTATCTAAACCTCGCAAACGTAGACGTAAATCTGGAAATCGTGGCAAACTATGACAAGCAGCAGAAGTAGGCCCAGAAAGCACTACATGGACGACACCAGCACGACCTAAACCAACACCATATTGACAAAGTGGCTTTCTGAGGGCACATTGTTTGCTGAGATGGAAGGATTTTTGCTTGCGATTCAGGATTCGGTATTAGTACTAACAATTATTATAAAAAAATTATTAAATGTTATCCAAATTGAGCATCTTGTATAAAGTGCCAGCAAACCACGGAAACCATACAGCACGTACAGTCGGGCAGTTCATCCTTGGCTGGCACCGACTGCCTACGCAGACATAACTAGGAGTGCAATATCGTACACCAAAAGTTGACCATTAAAGTTGGAATATTTAGGAAACTCCTTATTAGAAGTACTATTCTCAGGCAGTTCTTGAGAATGCTGGTTTCAAATCCTAATGCATAATCAGCCAGATAATATGGTAGTGTATAAAAAGATTAACTAAGTACGTCTAGTAAATGTTGTTGTGCCGAATAATAACAACGTTTTCAATTGAGGTACAAAAGATGTGGCATGCTGAGAAGGTCGAGGTGATATCAGTGCTCGTGTTATTTACAGGCGTGATTCCCAAGAGTCTTTTATAATGCCTTGATATAATGGGACTCCAGAAGAATACCTTTATCAACATCAAAAAAGTTGTGATTCTGAACACGTATCACACTGTGCTCTCCGGTGCCGTTCCCGTGTAGGATCATCTATACCGTCTGACCAAAAATGCGCATAACATCATAAAATACATAAATGTTTTTAAGGTATCAGTGTAACACAGAATTCCTCACCATCCATAAAACCTAAAACCTATTTACTTATGTAACTCTGTGCTAAGTAGGTATAAAATGTAACTCTGTGCTAAGTAGGTATAAAATGTAACTCTTTCATTCAAAATGTACAATAAATAGGAAACCGGCTCGTACTACCAAAACCTTTGGTGGCGTTTAAGATTTAGGAAACTAATGAAATGCACTCGTGATATTAACACTTTGCGTTACTAAAGATCACAAACCAGGAGAGGGATTAATTAAGTGGTATTAGGATCTGCAGCACATCACCGAATAAAGAATTTGCGGACCAATTGGAAATAACAGCTTATTTTTCAAACCTATAATTCACTATATACGAGAAGAAGTTTTATTTCAAAGGAGGAAAAAACTAATTCAGTTATTGGCTTTATTCTGACTATAGACCACAAAATCAATGCGTACAACAGTAACAGGTTTAATAACCAAGCTGACGATAACCTGAAAAACAGTGTCAGCATAACTTGAAACGAATTTTTTAAAGCTCTTGCTGAATCAGATGGTAGAGTAACCCCACTGCAAGATCAAAACTACCCAAAGCACCAGGAGTTAATATCATACAAAACTTTTGGTACAACAAATTTGGCTGTTTAGATGATGCCTTAGCAAAACAATTTATACACATTTTTAGATATCCAAAAGAAATACCTGCATTGGTCAAATTTTTATTTTACCGAGAATCGAACGAACATCAAAATTCATTTATACTCTCAGGCTAAACTTGCTAAATAAAGAAGGTGGAAAGGTATTTATGGACATAAAAAATATACTTAGGTACACAACAAGTAACGAATTTAAAGGATTTTTTTATAGAAAGAGACCTTCGTCTGATCTTCATGCGGTAATTAACTTGGCCTATGAAAATTTTTATCAGCTAAACCTTAACTGCGATGCCTTGAATTCACCAGTTTTATCTGATACCCAATAAAAAGAACAAAAGATCTGTGTGGCATACATTTTAATGATCTTTACGAACCACATGTAGATAAGGAGGCTTCCAAAAGATAGTAACTTAAAAACAACTGTTTCCGGCTACTGAGGGATTTATGGTTGCTATTCAAGTTGTTTAAACAACTTCAAATTTGTTATAGAGCTAGTTAACAAGTTTGGACTATTAGTGTTAGAAAATGAACGTTATAAGATTTACTACAATCGGCTATTATCACTAAGAGACAGGTGACGATAATTGGCCAGATGTCGTGAATTTCTATAGATGTCAAACTCAAACAAGCACCAAGAAAAAAAAGACTAAAAATACGCAGACCTCGCCAAACAAATTCCACAAATGTGGCGTGCAACTAGTGTCGAGACTGTCGAGGTTGTTTCAATAGTTCTTTCAACGACAATCATTATTCTAAAGGCCCTTCTTAGTAGTGGTTAACTCATTAAATGAAAAAGAAGAAATTAACCATATTATATCCTTATAAAGGATAGGACAGTTAACAAAATGCACTCAAAATTATATTTTTTGAGCGTTTGCCTAATCTACACTTATATGATATAAAAATATTTATATTTTAAAAATTATAAGTACCTACTAGTATATAGGATTTTATAAATATTGATCAATATTTTTATGAGGTTTTAAATAGAAGAAAAAAGTTTGTGTCTGATTAAAGATACAATGGAATTTCAAATATTTTATGTAGGATCTTTTCTGTGGGAAGAATTAAACAACTAAATAGAAGAATGAAGTATCAGACAAAGCCAAGCTAATTAAAAAATGGTCAAGCGAAAACATGCGAATATTTAGGAAAATTAAATAAATATAAATATATACGTTAATTATTTTCCTAAAGTTATTTAGTAGTTTTCATATCTAGAATTTTATAAAGTAAGATTTGAAATTATTTTCTATTTGAAACTAACTGAAGTTAATATTTTTTTCTAAATAAATATTTCTGAATATTAAATACGCCTTTCTAAAATTTTAAGAAATAAATAAAGTCAATCAAAACGGAAAAGAACATGCAAAATTTTTAAAATATCAAAATCTTTTATTTAATTCTATTAGAAAAATAGTTTACATGTTTTAAAGAAATTTGTTTGTGTAAAGAGGACATAACAATAGAAATAGGGTTTGTATATCGAGTTAATTAAAACTAACACCTTATAAGCACTTATATCATGTATAATCATTAAAAAATACATTCTTAAAATCTATAATATTTTAGGACTGTTCTGCTATTCCCATTGCAAAAAGCTTTTAAAACATTATTTTTTTAACAAATTTAAATATATTTATTTGATCTGGATTTATATAGTTGGTATCCAAAAGTATATCCTACCTTGCTTATTAAATTTAAGATCGTTAACTCTTCTTTATCATAAATTAACCCAAGAACATGGTCAAAAAGTGGAGCACAGCAAAAGTATCACACCGCGAAGTACATTAACACAATTGTATTATCAAATATCCACCAGTCTGGGTCACTCATTTGTAAAAAGAGTTTGTATGTTAACGTTTAACATTCAATCACAGAAAAAGAAAAAGTTATTTGCACGAATTTTTTACGCTTCGACAATTTTTTTAACAGCGATTCTTCTTGAATAAGTTAAAAACGTCTTTAGCAGTGCGCGACCATCTGACGGACATATAAAATACCTACTCAGTTCTTTCATAAAAGGTTGTAGCCACTTTACTGACTCTCTACTACTCTATTCGAACGAGTAGTTTATAGCAGCCTACATTTCGTGGGGACAACATAATAAGAATTTTTCAGATACAGGGCGGACATCGACGTTTGTTTTAATTATTAACATATAATTTTTAGATCAATTTTCTGTGTCGAAAACAGTAAATTGCTACTTCCTACTTAATAAATTATTTGAATAAGTAGTCTAATAAAAAATACATATAAAAGTGTAATTGAATTTACAGTAAACTAATGAAAATAGTTGTTTAACAGATATTACCTTTTTAGATATCGTATATCGGATGTGAAAAAAGTGTTACAAAATGAACTTGGGGGAAGGGGAGGTTAGTATGGTCCAAATAATAATAAATAATAATAATAATAATCGTCTTTATTAGGAAATATCAAATAATAATTACAAAGTATTTTTTATATAAATAGGCTGCTAAGGAAGGCGAAGTCTAGCATGATTGCTATTCTACTTAACCTTCTATACCAGCATAAACAAAATATTACATAGGTATATATTATCTAAAAATAACGTTTGTCTATACTTACACAGGGCATAACCAGTTGAAATAAAAAGATTAAAAATATAAAGAAAAAATGAAAGGAAAAAAGAAAAAAGAAACAGTATATTAAGACTGCGAGTTAATAATTATGGTTGTTTGTTTAGCAAAAGAAACTTTTTATAATGAAATTTAAATTGTTTCACGTTTAAATTATAAAAATGCGTATGCAAGGAGTTATAAAATTGGATAGCATTATACGTAAAGCTCCTTTGAAACAAAGCCGTACGGTGGTGTGGCATTGTCAGTTTATTACATTCACGGATATTTAGATTATTCAGTGAATGAATTTTAGATCTAGGAACAAATTTTGTGAAAATAGATGAGGGAGAGTTATCACCATGTAATATTTTAAAAACGAAAGTTCCAAGGTGAAGTAAGTGGCGGTTTTCCATATTAAGCCAGCCCATATTACGAAACGTATGGGAGACGTGGTCATACTTTCTCAGATTATTAACAAATCTCGAACAGGAGTTTTGAACTTTCTGAATCCGATTTTTATCAAACATGTCAACACAATTACCATAAATAAAATCGCAATAATTAAATCTTGATAATACCAGAGATTCGCTGAGCATTTTTTTAAGCTGATAATTTAAAATATGTCTATTACTATAAAGTATTTTAAGATGGAGAAATGAACTTTGAAGAAGTTTTTTTATATACTCTCTGTATCTCAGAAGAGTATCCAAAATTATGCCTAGATTTTTAGCCGACGAAACAAAATTCAAAGGTTCGTTATTTAATAGAAGTTTAAGGTTACGTTTTAGAAAATCTATATTATTTCGATTTCCAAAGAGCAACGCAAACGATTTAGATACATTTAATTTTAAATTATGTCCGTGAGAAAGTTGAGCTAGTGTATTTAGGTCACTATTCACATATTGTGTTGCCTGAATGTAATCGTCACTACCGAAATTAAAATATATTTGGGTGTCATCCGCATAAGCCTGTATTTTACAGTAAGTTAATGAATTTAAGATATCAGAAGTATAAATAAGAAATAAAAGAGGTCCCAGAATAGATCCTTGTGGTACTCCTGATGATATATTACCCTCGGCTGAAAGTTGATTTTGATGAGAAATTCTTTGCCTCCTGGAGAATAGATAGGAATTTATAAGGCTAGATGATTGCTCACTAAATCCATAGTATTTTAATTTTGCACATAATAGTTTATGCAGATACTTTGAGTTTTTCATTTAGGTACTATTTGTAGCTATTATTGAGTTGTTGATAAACTGTAATTTTATGAATATTTGCTATGCAAAGTTATACTAATATTGAATTAGCTGACAAACATTTCATGTACGATGTACGGTCATGTAAATGTCAATACCTGGAAAGCGCAATAGCTGTATGTCGACTGTCGACCCTTTCCCAAATTGCCACATACCTTCAGCTCGTGCGATTGGAAGATTGCACCAAAGATTGTGTGGTGCAGGTGTTCGGTGTTCATCTCTAAGACAGAAGAAGCAATTTTAGTACAAGAAACCAAAAAATTGCAGATAATTTCAGCCAACATAGGAATTGAAGCTCATGTGATTTGAAGAATCCTCTACGAGCAGCATCGATACCCATACTATGTCAAACGGTTTCTAAGAAATGATGCTGAGGACCCTAATTTTATTACTAACATTCTTTTTACTGATTAAGTATTTAAACATTAATTCGGATATATGAGCTGACAAAAGTCTCCATAGAATTGTAGAATCCAGGCATTAAGTACATTTTTTATTAAAAATTTGAATGATTATTTTGGGTACAGTTTAACCAATATTAATGTAACAAGACAACCACGCCTCCTAACCCCAACAAAGGAACCGACTTTCGAATCTAGGTTGTCAGATATATTTCCGAAAATTCCCAAGTTCACTTATTTTTAAAATGTTCTCTCTACTTTACTATTCAATTGTTCGCCAATGACTCTTAGAAAGATAATATGAAAATATTCTTAAAAAATATATACTTAAATTAATTAACTAGGTTCTTCATATTTAAACAGTTTTCACTAATAATATCAATTTTGTATATAGTACTTATACTTAAAGACATTTTTGATATTAATGTAAAGAAATGCCGACGGCCTTTACTAAGCGCGGTGGTACACAAACGAAACATCAAAGACGCAAATTGCAAAATGCGACAAGAGTTAAATACCGCGCATGGACTTGTGCCGCATTACAGTAACCAGTAGCGTCTTTGATTTTCATTGATTTTTTATATTAGATATCCGCAGCACTACCTACCTTACGTTGGGCTTCATAGTACTTAATATAGTAAGAATTTCTCGTTTAAATATAAGAGATAATAACTGCGCCACCTTACGGTGACGTTATATTATTTGATTTAAAAAGGTATTTTTTGACTTTATTTTTTACGCATTTTTTCTATTTTTAATTTTCCACTTTCTTTTAGTTTTTCGTTTATTTATTTATTTATGAATCGAAATTTAACACTATGTATTGGGTTTTCTTACAATCTAAATGTTGAATAATCTAGAAATCAAAATACAGTACCATCTACCGGGTGTCTAGCTAACCTAAATGTCAAAGGTGTATAAAGTTACTTCAATTAACTTAAACTGTCATCTTTTAGGAATTCGTAGAACTAAACAATACATGTCTCTTAGGGGATATTGACACTTTACTGTCGAAATACACAAATAAGCAAAAAATTAATTATTTGTGTATTTCGACAGTAAAAAATAAAGTCAAAAAATACCTTTCTAAATCAAATAATATAACGCCACCGTAAGGTAGCGCCGTTATTTAAGTATAATCATATTTTTTGGTCCTTCGAATGAGAAAAAAACGAAATCATTACGAATTAAAAAAATATATCTATAATCAATTAGGTACTTTATCAACATTTGAAATTTTTTAATGCAAGAGATTGTTTATAAATAACTGGAAAATTTTTGATTTTTTCAACGGAAATCTATTTTTTCACCTCTTCCGAACAATTCTACCAAGGGACAAAAAAATTGAGCTTTTTTGTTAAATAATTATAAAGGTTTTTATGTTAGCTTTCGGTTACAACAATTTTGTTTATTTACAATAGCATAACTAATGGAAAAATACGTAAAAAATTTTTTTTCGCGCGGATTATTGTTTATCAACTTATTCCAAAGGTACGTGAATTTTTTCAATTTTTAAAATTGATATTTAATATATTTAAATAATTTTTTTGTTTACTGTGACTGAAATGCGCATTGCGCGAGAACGCAAAACCATTTTAGCTAAGACTTTAGGGTTCTGTTAAAATTATAAATATTGGAGATACAGTTTTGGGAGTACGGACTTATTTTTGTGACATTTTCTGCTCTTTTCTGATCTTTTTTACAATTTCAAAAATATTTCATTGTTTTCGAGATTTTTCAAAAAAACCTAAACAATGTTTTTTTTCACTCTTTTGTTTATAACAATTGCAATTTTTTCGAGCGCCATCTCAACTGTTTCAAAAAGGTTCTAGAGATCAATACCTATCGAATGACACAAAAATCATAATTTTAGGAGAGCTTTGTGAGAATTTCGTAAAAAAGGTACTTGCTTAGACTATATAGATGTACTAGCAGCCCGCCCCGGCTTTGCACGGGGATTAAAGAAAAATAACAAAAGCCATTAAATTTATTGGGTCAACGCTTCCCTGTAAACGATATTACATGTTGTTTTATTTTCTGGCAGCAAAATAAATTGATTTTCAGGTGCTCCGACCCGCCTTAGGCGGTTGGCCATGAGGAAAACCGATCACTACTAATTGGAAGGTTTGACCTTGAGACTTATGATTAGTAAAAGCGAAAGATGTTTTGATAGGAAATTGAAGCGGTTTAAATGGATTTGGTAGATCAGTTGGGATCATCAGTATCCTCAGTGTATGAGCTAGTTGACCAGCTGGTGGTTCAGTTATAGTGGTTGCTACAACTTAATTGTAATTTAATTCCTTTATAAGTAGCCTCGTCCCATTGCACATGCTAAATTCGTGTTATCTGTCGTGATTATGAAATAAGTTATTTTGATAAGGATTAATACCAAGATAAAAACTTTTAAAAAATTAAAAATAGTTATTGTGACGTAACTATAACAGTTAGACATATGCTGTCGCGGCATTTTTTGTAGATATTTATATATTCTTCAAAATCGTAGTACATTATTTTATTCTATAATCAATAGTATTCTCAGCGCACGCGATGTAAGGATTTTAAGGTCATTTTTGGTTACATTAATGGCATTTTAGTAAGGATCCCTAATTTTTTTGAAAATAAAACATAGCCTATGTCACTCGGGAATAGTGTAGCTTGCCAACGGTGAAAGAATTTTTGAAATCGGTCCAGTAGTTTCGGATCCTATTCATTTCAAACAAACAAACAAACAAACAAAAAATCAAACTTTCCACTTTATAATATTATTAGTATTAGTATATTAGTATAGATGGGCAGTTGAGGGGAGTTCAAATAGTTCGAATAGTTCATTGTCAATGCAAAAATGTTCGTGCTACAATTTTGTTGAATAAATTGTGTTAGTGCCCATAAGTGTTTCAATATATATTTGTATATTATATTCAATAAATAATTTAATGAAGAAAATTTCTTTTTTTGCGAGACATTATTTACAAAAACTTGCCATAGTAATCATTTACGTTTAACTAACGTCCTTAGCTCTTTTTCTAAGACTTCATTCAGATCAGTTAATATAAATCATAAGTAGCTTGAAAGTCTTTAAAAAAGACTAGATTTTAGTTCGTCTAGAAAATTTTCAAAAGCTGATGTGTAAATTGATTGACAATAATACGTTTTTGGACCTTGCGAAGAGAATTTTTCTTTGGGAATCACCAAATATTCTTCTCAACTCCAGTAATTTCATTTGATAAATTATTAAAGAATTCAGTATTTTTATCTCGTCTTTTTCCTTATTTTTTCACATCTGTTTTCAGCGTATTATCAGCTGATTTCGGGTGGCGTTGACCTTCCGTACTTAATATTTATTTTAACCTATCTCTATTTAATGCATTTTCTTTTCTCCATTTTTTTTCATTCAGGTCCTCATTTATTTTATATATCCATTTTAAACTTTGGTCTTACTCTCTTCCTTTTACTCCCAATCTGAAATTCATCTACTCTTTTAATTATATAATTCTTATCTCTCCTCTCTACATGACCATACCATCTCAACCTATTTTTATGGATTCTCTTGCCCAGTTGTTCCACTTTTACTGTACCTTTTACTTTCTCATTTCTTACTTTATCTCTTCTCGTTTATCCACACATCCAACGAAACATATCCGTCTCCGTTACTTTGAACTTTCTCTCTTGCTCTTTCATTATTTTTCTGAGATTCTGAGTTATACATTAAAGCTGGTCACACAAAACTACACTCATTTTTCTACAGTTCATCCATCCACACTTCATTCTATGATTTATCTCACTCTTTAACCATCCATTCTTTTTTTAGCACAAACTGTTTTTAATTTGTCGTATTACAGTTATTTCTTTTGAAGCTTCCTTCTTACCATTAAATCTTCTTTTTCTGTACTTCTCTCAGTCATACTACCTACATTTAAAGCTCTCACTCTAATACTCTTTTTTTTGACTTGCTTCTTTATCCAGTTTTGTCTCTAAACCGGTAGCCCGCGCTCATTTCTTGCAGATATTGGGCGAAGCACCTGCGCATCGCTAACAGGGAACGCACTTGCTAGTCTTGCTACACACATTAGTGTCGAGTGACATATTCGATTATGGCACAGTTTTTACACCGGATGTCCTTCATGACGCAACCCTATCTATATATGTATCTATTCACCCGGGCTTGGAGTCGGCTTCTCAGGAAGCTTAATAAATGGTCAAAAATGGCACTTTTTATTCGTTTTTGAACAACTAAAATTGAACTCAATCCTCCTAGTACCCTCCTGAGGACAAGCTGTCTGTAACAGCTCTGATTGGTTTTACATAGGGAAACACGAACACGGGTTTCTTTATGCTTTATGAGTGGTGGTGCAAGTGTGCCATCACCACTAAATTTTTCTTAGACATTTTCCTGTTTTACATTATTCGGGTCATTCCTTCCTACTTCCAGAACTTTTTCACTTTTTGGAGACGTCAAAATGTCACTCTTGCCCGGTTTTATTGGATCTAAAATTGTTATGGATTCACGGACCTTCTTACATTGCTATTTTTGTGCTTTGCAGCATCCTTTGGAGTGTGATTCATGGTGCCATAGCCCCTTTTGATCCTTCCTTAAATTATTTTGATTACGATTTAAAATAGTATATTACATAACGAGTGCGGAAAATGACACTTTGACACGAGTGGGAAATATTGTCGCAAGAGGCGTTTTGCCGAGTGCGATAATCTCACCAGTGTAGAAAGTCACTGCATAAGTAATGTACACTATTTTTCCTATGACCAAGAGATAACTTTACCAACTAGATTAGATTAGATGTTTATTGGGTTGGTTTTTACCCTGTATCACTGCGACCTTTGCAGATCTATTGTGACCACCCATTATCTCAAGAGTAGGCCAATGGCCACTCCGCATAACTTGGAGCAGCCGGTTTCTCCTCTACCAGTACTAGATACCGCGTCCTTGCAAGGCCTTCGCATTGACATAGGACATGAAATGCAGTTTCATCCTCCTCTTGACAGTATCGACAGATGTCTTCATCTGCTAAGTTCAACTGACTCATGTGTTTCTTGAGCCTACAATGTCCTGTCAAGAGATTGACAATCATTCTGACATCGTTTCGCCTTTGTGATAGCAGCTCTGTAGTAAACTTCGCAGAGTGTGCCTTTATGAACACTTTGGCTTGTCACTTGCCCGGTGATTTTTCCCACCACTCCTGGGCCTTCTCTAGCCTCCATTTCTCAATGGCTGTCTTTCTGAATGTGTCAGCAACTCTGCCGAATGGTTCCGGGCCAATCATTGGGGTATTAGCTCCCGCACGGGCCAATTCATCAGCCTTCTCATTGCCTCGAAACCCTGAGTGTCCTGGTATCCATGCCAGTGTCAGAGAATTTTGACTTGCGGCATGTGTCAGGGCCCCAACGCAGTCCCACAGGAGCTGTGAGCTTATTTGTGCGGAGACTATCGCCTTTAGAGCTGCATGGCTGTCCGAGTATATGACTACGGTTTTACCCGTTATACCCTGACTTACGATCTCCGTTGCACAGTGTTGTATGGCCATTACTTCAGCCTCAAACACTGTGACATACGCACCTAGACTTAGTTGGATTTTTATCCCGTGTCCTCTACTGTATATACCTGACCCTGTGCCTTTCTCAGTCTTTGAGCCATCTGTATACCAGTAGTACCTCTTGCACAGTATTCGGAAGATTTTGAAGTACATATCATGAATTTGCGCCCACATCTGACAAAGCCAAGTAGCAACTAAAAAAGAGAAAATAAAAACTTTTTTAAAAAAATTGAACCACCTTCAAAAAGAAAATAATAAAATAAAAGAAAAATGCACTAAAAATCCAAAAATAAAATCTTTCTTTTTTAAAAAAATTGGAAGCAACTAGTAATCTGATATAAACCAATGGACCCGACTTCAAGGAAATCGAAATCAGATGACTAGTTGCTTTCAATTTTTTTAAGAAATACAGATTTTGTTTCTGGCTTTTTAGTGCATTTTTTTATGAAGTAGTTTCAATTTTTCTAAAATAGTTATTTATGATATGAGTGTTAAAAGTGAGGTTTTATTTTGTGAGTGAAAACGTTTGTGAAATGAGCGGAGCGAATTGAACAATTTCACGAACAAAATAAAATCACTTTTAACACAAATACCATACAATGTTTTTTGTACACCTTCCCTATTTTGATAATAAAACGAGCGAATTTTCAATGACAATGAACCAAACCGTGTTAAAAGTAAACTAAACCGTCTTAAAAGTAAACTTGTTTACATGGCAACGTGTTAAAAGTATTTTTAATCGTTTTTAACATTGTTTGCTATCATTAAAAGTGTCACTTTTAATGACAGTTGTACAAAATAGTTATTTATGATATGAGTGTTAAAAGTGAGGTTTTATTTTGTGAGTGAAAACGTTTGTGAAATGAGCGGAGCGAATTGAACAATTTCACGGACAAAATAAAATCACTTTTAACACAAATACCATACAATGTTTTTTGTACAACTTCCCTATTTTGATAATGAAACGAGCGAATTTTCAATGACAATGAACCAAACCGTGTTAAAAGTAAACTAAACCGTGTTAAAAGTAAACTTGTTTACATGGCAACGTGTTAAAAGTATTTTTAACACGCTGCTATGTAAACAATCGTTTTTTACATTGTTTGCTATCATTAAAAGTGTCACTTTTAATGACAGTTGTACAAAAAAGTATTTAATTATGTGTAGACAACCAACAAAACAACTATATTATAAATAATTTGTTGATTATGTTATACTTTAAGCGAGTGATATATATAGCCGAAATAGCTCAGTTGGGAGAGCGTTAGACTGAAGATCTAAAGGTCCCTGGTTCGATCCCGGGTTTCGGCAGTCTTTTTGTTTATATTTTTTTTTTACATTTTTAATCTTTTCTTAAATTATATTACCGTATTATCACGTCTAATCCACAAATTTATTTCATAATCAAATTGCTTGTTTGACTTGAATTATTAACAAAAAGAATGATGAAACTTTATTTAGAGGTGGATAATATTATTTATACTACTCTAATCTAAATCGTAATTTTTCTAATAATAAAAATTAACTTTTATTCATATAAATATTTTGCCTACTTGGTGATAATAAATGTTTATCTAAAATTAAGTTCATTAAGTTTTTCGGCAAGCATCTTGTCAAACGTGGAACTTGAAACTGTTTTCGGTTCTCAGTTCCAGTTACATATCAGGTAACGGTAGCATTATTTTTATTCTCTACTACTCTATTCTTATTAAGAATCATGGCGGTTACTTCTCATTAAACATTAAATTTAAAATAAATACATAGTTTAATTTTCTTATCGAAAACATTGTAGTGTATGCATTTCATACTCTCCCGTTATCAGTAATAGAGTTATAATATTTAGATAATTCAAAAATCCAGAGTTCACGAACATAACCTAAGTTTATTAGAAGAAAAATGTCTAGGGCTCAAGCAAATTCACACGTGCACCAAGATAATTCCGTTTTAGAGAGGAGATTAAGGCCAATTTATGGTAAATACTAAACTACTTTATAATACAAAAATTACTTGCAAATATAAAAGCACCGGATCATTATACGGAAAATAGGGTTAGGATATCACCTGCTTATTTTTTCTTTTTGTTACAGATTGGCTAGATAGTGGAAATAATAAAAAAGCTTTGCAAGAATGTGACAAAGTATTAAGAAAAACCCCAAACGTTCAATGTGCTAAGGCGTTAAAAGCTCTTACACTCCATCGTATGGGCAAAGAAAACGAATGTAATGTTATTTTGGATTTATTAACTAAAGAAATCCCTTTTGATGATGCTACGCTACAAGCTATGGCCCTGTGTTACAGGGAAATGCAAGAACGTAAGTCTGATACTTTATAATAACTGCTTAAATAGATAATAAAAAAAACTTAATTTTTATAAATATAAATACTGCTGAAATAGTTTTTTCATAGAATTGTTAAGGTTGATTTATGCACAATAAATTTGCTTTAAGTAATATAGTTTAAGCTAAAATTTGTGAAAGATTATATTAGCGCGATTATTAAAATAAACTGTTTTTAAACAGTCAGTTAAAAATCATGAAATGTGAAACTGACAAATAGCGCACCACTCGTTTCTTTACTAAAAATGTAGCGCGCTACCGCTATTTCCTTATCTATTTCTATAATAAGGTATTTGGTTCACTGATAATAAAAATGTAAGTAATTTTGAGTTTTAAATATTTGTATTAATTTTATTTTCTATTCCTAGCAGTCAATGCTGGTAAAATTTTATTTTATTAACAGCGGTATTTTAAAATATTCCGTAATACATACATTAGCTAAATTAAACATTCGACAAACGCGCTACTAGGCAAAACAGTAGTGTACTTTAAAAAATTGCTTATCATCTTATCCTCTTTGTTTTTAGAACAGCTACGTCTCTACTTTTATCATTTAGAAATTTATCTAAAATTTCCTCTACACAGTCCGAATTTAAAAAATGTTCAGTAAGATCACTTAACTTTAGGACAAATCGCAGAACGAAATCGGTCCATAGGACTGTCCTTCTCACTTATGATTATTCTCAGGAACTTTTCATGTTTTTCCAATAGAATCAAATTTAGGACCAAAAAGACAATCATTCATAAATATTTATTGTTTTAAATTTTATATTCACGACTTACATTTTTTTAAGACCTACATGAGGACACTTGGCAACTTGTTTGTAAATTATTGATTGCAACCCGTTTTTAATTTGAAATAAAATAGACATTAAGGTAGTTACTCCGCGAGAGACCAGTCAAAAAGTTTCGGAATCGCACTATCCTTAAGCACATCTTATATTAGTATTGTAATTGAAATAATTAAATAATTATGGGTGATCATATGCGTTGTAAAGGATGTTATATTAAAAAGATAGTACTGAATAAAAAAATAAAATAAAAGATGCTTTATAAGAAAAAAGAAAAGCCAACGATTTGTCAAATAGAAGTGAACCTAACGTATGCGAAGGCTTTCCCATTGTGCATTTAAAATAATACGCTTGGAAATTTATTTTTTTATGTCAATTAGTATCAATTATTGTTATTAAACAAAAGTTTGGAATAGTTCTCTTTAACAATATTAAATTTTAAAAACTCGCGCTGTTTCTATTTAATCCCACATTTTACTTCTGACAACGTTGCCACATTGTTTTCATGACACTAGTCGTCGTATCCTCTCCACAGAAAATAATCGCTAAAACGAGTTATTTTGTTTTTTTATCACAACTAAGTGGTAAATAATTTCTGTTTTTTATATATTATCTAAATATATTAATCTTAGTAATAACAGCTTTTCATAAAAATGGTGAAAAATAAAATTAAATTCGTAATTTTCCCACGCTTTTAATGGTATATATGTTTCTAATATGGAATTTAGGAAATTTTTGAAAAATTAAAAACGTTTTTTTTTTTAATTTTAAAGCTCAATATTTTAATAATAAAAAGCCACAATGATTTATTGAAATTTATATTGATTTATTACTTACTTTTTAATTTTAGTCTGCGCTTCTCAATCAATTTTTTATAAATAATTCGTGATCTAGAAATTTTAGGAATAGGGAACTAATAAACATTAATTTGTTAGCTAATAAAATAAGCTATTGCATGTGATACATATAGGGTGTTCCATTTAAACTAACCAAAATAATATTTGAACATTAAACAGCTTTGGTCTAATATGATAAATAGCCTGTATAAAATTTTCTGAAACTAAATTTCTTTATCGATTAAAGTAATATTTTATCACATATAGAAAATTAATTCTTAATATTGAATACTGTGTGAATATTATTTTCTTAAAACCTTTATGATTTTGGAAAATATGGATTAACTGCGAGCGTTATATGAATAAAAAGCTTGAACCACACAATAACATAAATTTAAATATTATCAATTAAAGAATTCTTGAGTAAAGTATAAATTCATACTTAATCAAGTGTTATGATTATGGTAAAGGATGGATAAATGAATGATATAAAAAAGGCGTAGTGAGTTTTATTATCTATTAATTTACTATTTTTAAAAACTTCATACTTAATCAAGTGTTTTGATTATTGTAAAGGATGGATAAAGAAATGATATAAAAAAAGTCGTAGTGGGTTTTATTATCTATTAATTTACTATTTTTAAAAACTTTTCGTTTTCTCGAAACAGCTGCATTACGTAAATCTCGATTCAACTGTCTCATTATAAAAAACATTCTGGAACGAAAAAATAGTAGTTTTATTTTCTCTGCACATAGCACAAGAGAACTCATTTCTAATAATTTCTTTAAATAATTATTAGAAATAAATAAACTATCATTATTTAAAGTTCTTCCAGCTGAACCATAAATTGCGGAGTAAGCTTTTATGTGAAACCCATGTACAGCTTGATGTAGAATCGTAATATCAAGATCTTTAATTTTATAGCATATATTCCCTATACACAAATTATCTTTGCCAAGTTTTTTAATCTGTCATACTAAATATCACCTATTAAAGTATTAATACAGAAAACTGTAACATTGTCGTATTTAGTAAAGCGTGTTACCAATAGATATCAAAGAATATTATTATTCTAACGCTTTAATGGTTGGTTCAAATTATCTATTAGATATGCCAACTCCATTTGACTTTGAAGTGTAATCCAATATCCGTCGGGGCATATAGCCCGGGAAGTAGTTGTTTCTTCTTAGTTGAACGGTCATTGTCTTTGAAAATGTTTTTCAAAAACTTGTAAAGCGTTAGAATAATAATCTTTGATATCTAAATATCACCTACTTCAGTATCTTTTGAAAAGCTGAATCATTTTATATTAAGCGAAAACCCTTTCACCTGATTGTCTATACCGCAACTGTAAATAGCTATTTTCGCGGAGCGAATCCTGAACGTATTCGGAGGGAATTCGCATGCGCGCATTAAAAGTTAAGTGTTCGCGGAGTAAATGTATTCTGTTCAAGATATAAAATTCTGTGTTCGCGGAGGACTTAAGTGACGTTCCGAATATGCCCATAACGTGTTCGATATGTTCTAGGTTGTAACGAGGGATATTTGTTTTCAGCAGAGATTTTAACAATAATTTTTTAGATGATGAAACTCAGTTCAAGGGATGAAGATTAAGAAAAGATGTTAGAAGTTTTTAGTATTCCTAAGCTACATATATTTCTAGGATTTGTAGGTACACTTTAGCGTTCACGCTGGGTTAAAAATTCAGGATATATCAGTAGAGAGACTTGCGCGTTAAGGAAATCCAGTACATGCTCGGTTCTTACTCTGAATACGTCCAGGATTCGCTCCCCGAAAATAGCTATTTATCATATACAAATCATGTAATTTTCAATTGCAAATATCTCTTTTTAGACGTGATAAATCATCTTCAAATTTTTACAGCTTGTGTATTATATGTTGAATAACTTATATTCTGAGTTATAAGAAATTCTTGAAATATTGGTTTCATGAACGTACTACCTTAAATTAGCTTAACTTAATTTTATCCATCGAATACGCTAACTTGAATAAATGTACCCCATCCTACTGTATCAAGTATTATTGATTGGTTGGGATGGAATTATTATCTTAATTGTATTTATTTCTCAAAATTTTGCAATCTTTAAGTTCTTCATATGACCTGCATAAGCCGATCTGGTTTTTCCCATATTCCCAGTCAAGTTAACTACGTATTAAATAAATACTCTTTAATTAATTTTTATAAATTTCTGGATTAATAAAGTTCTAAAAAAAGTTGCCTGTCCTTGTGTAGTGCGCTACTAGCAAGGATACTTTATTTAAATAAATAAGGCGCTACCTATTTTGCTTCGCGCTACTTCTCGAGATGTAAAAAAATAATATTGGAACAACCTATGAATAACTATTCTCGAAACTCGGGGAAGCCACACTGATTTTGATGATTTTTGTAAGTAATTTATTATCTTGAACCTTTATAGTTTAAAAAATAAAGTTTTAGCCAGGAAATTTGTCCTAACTAAAAATGTTTGTTTTTTCGCAATATTTTTTTAATACGAGTTTAAAATTTATAATACATTTTATAAAATAAAAACAATTATACTAAAATATAGGTTGTTAATTATGATAAGAAAAGACGTGTGGCATATAATTTTTTTATCATTTGTCATTTGTAATTTTTCATTTTACACTTTTTCATTTTGCATTTTACAATTTTTCCATTTTTCATTTTTTTATTATGTTGCGGATCATACACATTTACAGATTTAACTTTTATTTAAAAACAAATTATTTAAATATAGTAGGCGGAGCCGAAAAGGGTTTTTAGTGTTGGGTTTTTTCGTTACGGAATTTCTTAATTCGGTCGGCGCGCTCAAAGCCTACGATAAAAGCTATACAATAGCTTAAAAAACTTAATTACATCCAATATTAAAATTATTTTCTGTAATTTCCTAGTTCAATTCATTATCCGTGCTCATTTATGGGGATAAAAAATAAAAATTAATCAAGAGAATTGAATATAAACAATAAAAAAAAAGTTGTTACAGATTTATGAATCTAGTTATTTGTTTATGTCAAACCACATCCATTATTTCACTTGATATCATGTCCAATATCAGAAACATTAGAATCTGATTCATCCCATGCAACAATAAAAGTTATACAGTGAGGTCCAAAAGTAACGGATAAATTCATTTTCTCCGTTAATAAGCGTGTAAAAGAAAAATCCTGAAACACGTCAATTTTTAAATAAAAATATAGAAGGCTTTGTTTATATCACAACTATTTAATTAATACAAACGAAAAATTACATAAAGTGTTACCTATGTATTAACAGTAATATTAAATGTGCAGTTTTGTATACTGCAGTTGTTTAAATTTAAGCCACTGCCACCGCTTTCAGCTTCGACATTTACAATTTTGTCATTGGTATACATCATATTATTAGTAAGTTGATTGTCGATTATTATGTCAGCGATTCCAGAACTATTACTTGGTTGTTCTTGCCAATTAAGTATTTTTTGTGCAGTTTGTGTTTTACTGGAAATGGAATCCTCTAAGTACCCTTCAGCAACACTGGTGGATTTCCATCCACCATGCCGCTTTAAAGCGGTAATATCACCTCCGTTGTCAACTAAAATAGTTGCGGAAGTCCTCCGAAGGCAATGTCCTGTATATTCATGAGGATCTGTTAATTTCAAAAACGTAGCAACGTCTTTTGGTACGTTTGATATTTTGTGGATACCCATTACCACACGGTGACATTTACCATTCTGGTATTTAATAAAAAATCGCTGCAGGCCAATATCACTTGGACGAAGAGCCGTATACTGTCTTACCAAATTCAAATAAAAATCGCCAATTATAGTAAACGACCGTTGTTTTTTGTTTTTTGTGTTTATGATTTTAACCAAAATTAAATTTCCCAAATCTTGGATTTCGCTAGACTTTAAATTAACAAGTTCATCGCATCTAAGGGCTCCTGTGACTCCAAATATTAATATAACCTAAAACAAACGTTGAAATAAATAAAAAAAAAGCTGGTAGCACCGGGATTAGAACCGCTGACCTTTGCGACCGAAGACAAAAGCTCTGCCACTGAGCTACCGTCATTAAATGTTATAAGTAGGAAATGAGGTAATATTTGCTGTCAAGTTAAATATTGATCTGCTAGTATATATCACTGTCAACGGTTTAATAAACGTAATAATGATTAAAAAGAAATAAGAAAGTACCTACCTTTGTTGCTAAATAAACATTATTTGGTGCATCCTTGAGAAATTTATCAAATTGATCTTGTGTTAATACTTTTGATTTTTTCGGTGTATAATTTTCCCCTTGGCGCTTTATAAATGCAATTAATTTGCTATATTTTTCTATTTTAACATTATGTTTAATGTTTAATTGACTTTTAATCATTGAATACTGTGCCCATAGAGTAGAACTTTTAAACTTTCTGGACAAATTCGTGAAGTATGCAAGCATAACGTTTTCCGTGTATTGCTGTACATTATATTCATTGCACCATTTTAGAAATTTTTCGTATGCAAAATCATACAGTTTACGCGACTTCGTTGGAATTAGAGTTTCAATACTGGAATTAGCTATTTCAACTAATTCCGGAGGCGTACATTGCAATTCTTGAGACATTTTTCACAAAATTTTCAAAACAGACAAACGTCAAATTAAATAAGTTTAAAAATGACAGTTCCTACCTACTTGATTACAACGCCCCATTATTTTATTAGTACAATAATGAAAATTCATTTTTGTACTAGTAAAATAATGGGATATTTCTACGGTCTGTGTTGCAAAAAGTAATATAGTTATTATTATACGCTTGAAGAAAAAGATATATTTTTTACAGAAATATTGTTATGAATTTTTAAAAATCTTTTACAATTACATTTCATAGAACATTTAATATCGCATTTACCTAACTAACAGTGAGTTAAAAATCTTTCATTACTATTTGGTACGGAACGTATTACAAGAAATTTCGCCTATAAACATTAATGAAGTAATGACACGTTACGACAATTTTACTACATTTTTCTACTTATTATGAATATAAACATTATAAAAAAAGAAAGGGGTGAAATAAATAACCTTAGAAGCAAGAGATTTATAGCTTCTGTTACATCGATATGTACACTGTACTGTAGGTTAGAGTAAAATCTTTCACAAAAGTTTTCATAAAAAGAAAACTTTAGTTACAATTTGGTACGGAACCGATTAGAAGTTTTGCCTATAAACATTAATTAAAAGAAATCTTAACTTTGAAGTAATGACACGTTACGGCAATTTTACTACATTTATTTTTATTTTTTCCCACTTATTGTAAAACATTATAAAGAAAGAAAGGGGTGAAATAAATATGTACACTGTAGGCTAGTGTAGAAAAAATCTATGTATTAAATTTAATTTTATATCATATAAAGAAACATTCTGAAGATAAGTTAACATAAAGTGAACGTTTTTTACTGATTTTTATGGAATTTGTTGAATGTTATACTTTAAGAAATATATTTTATCAATAGTGATAATTTAAAAAAAAATGTTAAATCAATTAAAAAATTATCTACATTACAAAAACATTCAAATTGAAGTAGTTCACCGGGTTACGAGATAAAAATATTGCGCTTCTCCACTATAATAAAAGCTTAATATACTTTTTCTTATAGAGTTTTTTTTGTAATTTTCAGCGGTATTTTTATAGATTTAAAATATTTTCTTTGTAAGTAGGGATACCATGGTTTCTTGAATTAACATGTTCTTAATTTTATTTTTGAAAATCAACAGACGATGCATTTTATTCAATTATAAAATTTTTCATTTGCCAATCACAATAATTGAACCACCTCCGGGAAGTTTTTTTTTATTTATCATGATTTTCAAATTTTTATAGTTTATTTACTCTTTCAGTAAGAAAATTCTTTAATTATGTCAGTCCGTTTTACATATATAACTTAACACATCTAGAGCAAAAAAGTATGAAAGCTTAATTTTTATTCTTAATTAATTTTATGGTTCTTAAAAATAAGTTCTTAATCTAATTAAAACAGCTTAAAACTACTCAAACTTATTTAACGGTTATAAAATGTAATTATTTAAAAAGTTAATCTTAATAACCTACCACTCAGCTGCATAATTTTGTTGCACATTTTTTTAACTTTTGCCTTTTTTTAAAGAATTTCCAGCAGATGTTTTAATGTAATTATTAAAATCTGTAGTTTTATTTCTCAAAAGTTTATAATTTCCGATAATTAATGACGATAAAATCAACATCATTAAATTATTATAAACAACATAAGTCGAAATCAGCTAGTATAATTCAACTTTTTATCTTTTCAACCACATATAATACCAGATCATTTCTTTTTATAAACATACAAATTACATACAATTTTTACAAAAATATTAACTGTCGTAAAAATTATCGCAAAATCCAGTTTATATTTTTTTCTTTTGATGTAGTTTGTTTAATTCAATTAGAATACAAAATTATTTAGTGTTCTTTATTAGTTACAGTTCGTTATTTCGAAACCTTTTTATTATTACTTTGTTTTCATTTTTAAATATTAGGCGAGACCCTTAATAATTTTGGATAAAAACGTTTAATTAAATCCTTCAGAATTGATCACATAGTGATTTGTTTGCAATTTTTGAAGTAAAACTTCTTTAGGCGTGACTAGGGGTAACTTTTCTGACTGAAGTAACGGTGTGACGTCAGCTATGGGAGGAGCTTAACAACCTTTCAAACAAAACAAATTTGCATTGATATTTTAGTGGAATTGATGTTATGTTTTGTTTAGAAGTTTATAAATTTTATTATGGTAATCTTGTAATTAATTATGTGTTCTTAAACTATTAGATACTATTCTGTTCGAGTAAAAATGGTGTTGTATTATAATCTTCTTTCGGTTTCAAATACATTAAAGGTATTTAGACAGTAAAATCTGTTTCACATTTTAGTTATAAACCTATTATTTCATATATAAAAAATTATGATAACTTTCAAATTCCTATTTCTAATAATAACATTATATCATTTTTTGTAAAGTATATAGACAATAAATATAATTGAATTGTAATTTAATATTTATTTTGCGATACGTACGTCAAATAAGTTTTACTTCAATCGCGCGTAAAGGTTACTCGCACACTATTTTTTTATTTGTTCATTTTACTATAGGGACTGAGAAAGTTGATCTTTATGCCATCTGCCGAGAAAAATTACAAACAATGTGATGGTAAACAGTATTAGTTTAGCATTATAAGTGTCTTTAATTGTTTCTTTTTTTTTAAATAAAATAAATTTTCGAGATTTCTTCATCCAGAGTATCGTGTTGTATCCGCGGCTGTTCAAATATGCCGTGTAGCGTGTAAAAATAATACAAAGGTGAAACTTTATCATTTCCCCGAAAGTTCACTGAGGCAAACATAGGTTATGTTTACTTTGGTTTTATGTTTAAATCCATGTTGGTTTGTGTTTAAATTGTCTTTTCCTAACTTTTGTTGCTGATTGTGTAGTTATAATAATGTTTAAGTGACTTTATTTATTGTTAAGTTCTAAGGAAATAAACATGAGTGAATATTTTCAGAAGTAGTCGTTAGAAGATTCAGATGTTGCCAATCAATATAGATATAAGCAAAAGATTAGTAAAATAAATAATTTAAAGGTAAAATCAAAGGTGTGTAGAACTCTTAAATGAATTAAATAATTTGTATTATGTCAGTCATTATATTTTATTAATAAAACACAATTTAATAAAGTTTACTTTTATTTCTATATTTAGTAAAACGTTAGCAGCTCTTGATCACTTAATGTCAAAGCAGTGTTTAATTGATTTTTCAGAAATGGTTCAATATAATTTAAAACAGTCTTAAAAGCATTGTTTGTTGCTAAGGCAGTGTAACATCTTGTTTTTACATCATTATTTTCGAGGTTTGCAACAGTTAATGATAGTTTCTAAGCTTTTCTTTCAATTCATTTGTAATCATTAATGATAGAAACATATAAGTTAAATTGTCTATGTCAAATCAGTTTGACTTTCTTTATTATTCTACTTCGATGGTTTCTTAAATTTTCACGTTTCTTAATAATTCTACTGTGGCAGCCTGCAACAATGAGAAATGTTTAAAATAAGACATGCAAACTAAGTTTAGGGCATAAGAGTCATAAGACAGTCAAATGACTCTTAAATAAACTTACCTGTTTCCTTTTAATTCTTTTATATCGCTCTAATTTAGATTTTGAGGAACTGGACTTACTGTCTTTATACCCCATGTTAAATAAAGCTACCCAGTCTGGATTATTTGTGTCTGTTAAGTCAGCAGGTTTTCCTATAAAGTTAAAAAGTTGAAATCATCTTTAAAACAGCATTCATTTTGCCACTTACCAGAAATAAAATGATTAGAGCTAACACGAGTGCTCTTAATTTTCGTTTCGCTAGTAAAACCTTTACGTTTTATTGCCTGCAACCATTTTTTCTGCCTCTTAGAAGATAAAGTACTTCCCGATTACTTCGGATACCACACTTTGTCTTTCTAACGAAGTCTTTCTTATTTTAATAATTTTATAACACAAAATTGACCAAAAAATCACTAATAAGAATAAAGCAAAGATCACTCAATTGACAAAACACCACTGGCAATTGACAGAAGTCTATTTAATGTTTATATTTTAATCGAAAAAAAACCCAAATTTTATTATTTTTTTCTTTTTTTATAAAAAACTAATACTGTTTACGATACGACTTTCATCACAATACTTTTTTTATTTAACACTAGGGCGCTCTACTTTCGACGAAAGTGCTGCCTCTACAGTTCTTGCACGGTCCCTATAGGAAAATTTAACTTTTTTTCAAAACTGGGGGTTGTGTAAGTTTTTTTATTTATTGTTAAATAGCAACTTGGGTGAAACCCTTAATATAAGTAATCACAGGAATATTTTGCAAATAGTATTATTTTTTAAATATTTATTTTAATAATGAAATATTATGGTTTTTGGTAATGAATCTTTAAAATAGAAACTGCGTCTAGCAATAGAACAACGTTTCGGTAATATGTTTATTTTAATAATTTATTTATAAAAAATTAAAATATAAAATGCACAAATAAGAAAAAGTAATATTATTATGTAATTGTATTTTTTATACAAAAGTAGTTGTGTATATCGTGTAATCTAAACTGCAGGATTACCATAAACTTGAAATTTCTGTTGTCCTTGGTTTTGTTTGTGTAATTCATATCTGTACTATTTAATTATTTTATAAACAATACTCGGTTACTTTTTACATAACTACTATAGTATGCAATTAGTAGATATTTTTGTTGTGATTTTTAGTATTTGTTTAATTCTATTTGTAGTAGAAAAAGTTTGTAAACTATATGAACTGGTGGTGAAACATCATCCGAATAATGAGGAGCTACACACACATTTGTTCATGTCTTATGTTAGAATTTCCGATTTTAAAGCACAACAACAAACAGCTATGTCTTTGTATAAATCCAAACCTAAAAATCCTTACTACTGTTGGGCCATCATGTCAGTGATTCTTCAAGCAACCAGAGGTAAACTATTTTTTAGCAGCAATATAAATACATTAATATTATTCCAAATATTTACCTACATAATTATTTCAACATAATTTTAATAAGTAATGTATCAAATAGTATTGAAACAATTCAACTTAAAAATACTCGAATTATTCGTATTATAATTAATCGTGTTATATTATTATTTAATAATAATAATAATTTCTAAAACTCTTCAATTTATATAAAAATATTTTTCGTAATTTTCAGAATACAGTGGAACCTCGATTAACCGGCAGGCCAACAGGCGGAGGTCTGTTGCCTGTAAGCAACAAGCTTGAGAAAGTTGTTAAAAATTTTTTGAGCATTTATCAATGTTCGAGGGTTATTCGGATAGAACATTTTTTGCTGGTTATGAAAAAAAAAATACAGAGCAGAAACAATTTATTTATTTTAACAGTAGCTTCTTTAAACTCTGTACCATCTTTTCTTCTCATGTTCACAGCCCAATCCTTTAAAATCGACGCCAATTCTTCCACCGTCCGATTTCCATCTAATTCTTATTTTCTATCATTGCAAAAGTCCATAAACGCTTTCCATACAAATTTTTTACTGTAAACAGTATTCTTTGGTATATTTGATTCGATAATTTCATTAATATTCTCATCAGTATTAAAACCAAATCGTGACATTTTAAAATATTGAATATTTGAAATGTCAAAATCGAAATGAAACGAAATGTAGGTATCCATAGCTACATGATTGAGTGAAAACAGCCCATGGGATCTGTTTTCAGTATAATGTTGGTTTTATTGGTTGTATTCAATCAGATGACCACAAATTAATTGATTTCATTGGATTTCTAATTGAGCAAAAAATTTTCAGTATTATTTTGCTGCGTTCTTTGGATATGAGACTGTTATTGAAAAATGATATGTTTCAAAACGTAATCTATTCTGTTTTTTATAGATAGTTTGTTGTTAAATTTTAACAGTTTTTTTATTGCTTTTATTAATAGGTGAAGGTTTAAAAGATCCTCAAAAACGACAACTTCTATTAAGCCTGGCTGAGAGGATGTTCGATAAGTTATTGTCTGAAAATAAAGTGGATGCTGAGCAAGAAATTCAGTTGTATATCATAATTTTAAATCTTTTAAAGAAATACCAAGAAATTTTAGACATTTTAAATGGACCTTTGAGTGCAAAATTACAATGTATGAATATACCACAAACTAAACTAGAATATTTGATAAAATTGAATAAATGGAGTGAAGTTAATATCATTTGTAAAGGAATTTTAGTTTATAGGTGAGTGCATTTATATAGATGTTCCTGAAATTAATTTTAATTTATGTAAGCCTTTTTTTTTCTAAATAACGCTATACCCAAAGTCACAAATTTTATTAAGAAAAGGAGCATTACTGTTCACATATTCTTTTTCATTTTGTAATTTTTAAAAGTACTTTAGGTGGTAAATATAGACGTGTGAAAAATTAAAATATAATAACGATAATTCTCATATTTATAAAAAAGTTTTGCGGATTTATATTTTAGATATAAAAAAATGAAAAGTTTTTAAAACAAATAACTGTATTAAAATAATAAACATTTTTTTCTTCTTTACATGTGCTATATAAAATTAAATTTGAAGGTTTATATTCGCTGTGAAAAGTACATAACCAGACCTCTATTGGATAATCGATGTTAATACTGTGGTAAATTCGAACGCTTTAAACCTTTGCTTGTATTGAACTTTTCTTGCTAAATGTGTTAATTATAATATTTTTTTCTCCAAGCTCATCGTAAATAGTTTTTTAAATTCAAATAAAACACGATGGTTAAAATATGCTCATGAGCTAAAATCTAACTTTCTTATGCAGATTTTGAGGTTACATTAAAATGAATAAATGTCTGACATATTTCGCGCACATTTTATGTACTCGCGACTATCTTTAACATATGAAATGATCTGTTACTCTAAGAATAATATTCATCATTTTCAGTTCCTATTAATTTAAAATTATGCTATAATTTTCGATTTATTTAATATTTGTGTAGATAAAGCTACCTTTTATATCTCTTTCAACCAATTTCTCACAGAGAGTAAAGAACATATTGAAGGCTTAATTTGAAAATTTCGAATTCTCATAGTTATATTTTTTATTCTACATTTCAAAATTTATTAATATATCTGAATCTTGTAATTTCGCCTTACCAAATATGTCAATTTTAGCCTGGAGGTGGCTTGTCTCATAAAATTGTATTATATTAATTATTATGTGTTATAGTTTGGATCGATACGATATTTGGAAGGAATACATAAATTCCATGTTTGAATTGATGTCAGAAAGTACCGTCTCGTCTTCAACAGTTGTGGGTAGTGGAGACGATATAGAGACTCCTGATGATACTCCTGAAAAAGCTCATGAATTTATTTGTGGTATTGTTGAAAATGGCACTGATAACGGTATGTATTTGAAAATTATAAACTTAAAATACGCTGAAGGTTGACAAAGCTTTTTAAATCGTGTTTAAACATTTTGTTTTATAATTTTATGATATCTAGAATGTGCTCGTGAAAATAAATAAAAAATCTTGCCGTAAACTAAGAATTTTACATAAATTCTCTTTTTACTACTGAGATTAATTATTTTTGGTTAAACTTTTTTATCAAAGGAGCACTTTGATTTGCTGTACTTAAATAAATTGATTTTTAACAATAGATTTCAACGTGCAATGACATGTATAATAGATAATCAATGAAAACTGAATTTCATATTCCTTATTGATAGATATTATTGACAGATATTCGTTGTATGCACATTTTTATTGAACAGCATTTGGCTTGTAACTTTTTTAATCTGTTATAACATAAATTTTTGTGAAAACACAGTGGAACAAAAGTAAATCAGAACTTTTATTTATTTATTTATTTATTTATTTATTTATTTATTTATTTATTTATTTATTTCAACGGCAGAGCCAGTTTACAAAAAACAAAATAGACTATGCTATTTAACTATACATATTATAGTGGCAAATATAAAGAATTAAAATAAACAATACCATAAAATATACAAAATTATAACAAAAAACTCAAAATTATAACAAATAAAACCAATGTCAGTCGCTTAGTTCTCTCAGTTGCTGTTTAAATAAATTTAAAGAGTTAGATATGAAAGGGTCAAGATTAAGCTCATTGTATGCCCTCATCATTCTAGTGATTGGTGAGAAGAAACCGTAATTAGCATGATGAAACGGCAAACGAAACATAGGAGGATTTTGAGATCTATGATTAATACCAATATGGAATGGTACACTCTCCAAAATCGCAGGGCAATGATAAATTCCATTCAATATTTTATAAAATGTTACTAACTCTGAGCGAGTTCTCCTTACTTTAAGACTGTCGATCTTAAACACGTCTTTTATTTTATTATAGTCGATATGGAAGCCCTGATAAATGTCAATGTTAGCCCTAAAAGCTAGGGAACGAAGAAAAGCCTTCTGAACTGTTTCAATTGATTCTACATGGTTAGAATAATAAGGTGACCACACTGGCGAGGCGTATTCAAGCCCAGAACGAACCAGGGAAAAGTAAAGCATCTTGAAACAAAAGACAGACAATTTACCAGAGTTACGCACAACAAAACCCAGATTACGCATTGCTCGATTAACAATCTCATTATAGTGAGGCACAAATGTTAATTTATTGTCTAGTAAAACACCAAGATCTCTGATTGTAGTAACAGATTCAAGCATTTGACCATTTAGAGTATAATGATTTGCAACCAAGTTCAGAGAACGGCCAAATGAAATACTTAAGCATTTTTTAATATTAAGCTCTAAACCATTATTTATCGACCATAAAAAAACGCTATCAACATCAGATTGTAAGAGTTGAGCATCATTTGAACATTTTATTCCCCTGTACAACTTTAGGTCGTCTGCAAACAATAAAAACTCAGAGTGACGAACAACACGACAAAGATCATTGATAAATAAATTAAACAAAATTGGTCCCGTGTGGGAGCCCTGTGGCACACCAGAAAAGACCTGAATTTCATCAGAAATCAGGCTATTTATACGCACTAGTTGAGTTCGATTAGATAAAAAACTTTTAATCCACTTTACAAGACCCTCACCCAGGCCCATTGCAAGTAATTTCCGAATTAGATGTTCATGACTCACTCTATCAAACGCCTTCGAGAAGTCAGTATAAACACAATCCACCTGATTATGCCCCTCAAAGGCATTCAACAAGTACTGCTGATATGTAAGTAGATTAGTTACGGTAGATTTACCTTCTGAAAAACCGTGCTGCTGTTGTATAATTACACTTCGACTATGCCATAAAAGCTCCTGTGCAAAAAGACAGTCAATAAGCTTGGGAATTTCAGATTGTATGCTTACACCTCTATAGTTAGTAATGTCATCCCTATTACCACTTTTATATATGGGCGTCAAGAAACTCGTTTTCCAAAAATATGGAAAGCACCCAGAAGCAAAGGAGAGACTAAATAAATAATGCAGGGGTTTGGTAAGGGAACACACACAATTTTTTAATAAAACTGATGGCATACCATCAGGCCCATGGGAATATTTAGTTTTGAGGCTGCCAATAGCATCATAAACCTTGGTTACAGATATATGAACCGTATTAAAATTAAGACTGTAATTGAAATTATAATTAGGAATTGTACCTTCATGACTTTTGTAAGTTCCTGAAAAATGATGAGCAAACAAATTAACTATATCCTGACCACTTTCAGCAAAGTTACCATTTAGCTGCATGCAATTGGGATAGGAGCCTGATCTACGCAAGTTGTTTACATGTTTCCAGAAATTATTTGAGTTTTGTGCTACATCATGATTAATTTTAGCAATGTACGATTTATAGCAATTTTCCCGTAGAACCTTGCATCTATTTCTTAAAGAGGAAAACTCAATATAATCAATTTCAAGGTTGGAAGCTTTATATTTTCCATGTGCTGCCTTTTTCTCCACAATTAATTTTTGCAATTCACGAGAGAACCAAGAAGGAAAATTAGAAGATTTAAAGTGCTTAGTCGGAACAAACTTATTAACATCTGTAGAATCAAACTCCTGTTCCCAAGGAATGGAAGCAAAAAAATTATTCATGGAATAATAATCACAATTTTTAAAATCTAAATAACAAAAATCATACTCATGTTACTAACTGGAACTGATAATTCATAAGCTAGGTGACGCTGTGTAATATTCGTAAGAGCTTCACTAGCAGTTGAAATTTTCACACCCACAATATTTGTGAAAACGAGATTAAGAAAGTTACCATATGCGTTAGGAATGTTATTTATTTGTAACAAGTTAGCATAATTGCAGGCTAAGCATAGATGATTAGTTAAGGTTGCTGACTGCGAACTGTGCACACATAACTTGCTCTCAGCACTGTACCATTCAGCGTCCGGTAAATTAAAGTCACCACAAACCAACATTTCACTCTCCGGATAAGTACAGACTACCTCGAACAAAGCTTGAGCAAAATCTTCATACACAGAGATAGGAGACGCCGGTGGAATATAAACTGCAGCTAGAATGACCATTATTCCACAATAAGATATATGAACAAATAGTTGTTCAACTGATGAATTATTTACTTTAATTTCACTAGCCTTAATACACTTTCTCAACGCCACCATTGTATCGCCACCTCTGGCCTTTCCTGTTGTGTCTGGATTACGATCATTCCTAAAAACATTAAAGTCCCGTAATCCTATCTCGTCATCTGTAAAATCAGGACTAAGCCAGAACTCAACAACTACTAAAATATCATAAACGCAAGAGTTAACATTATGCCTCAATTGCTCAATTTTTGTGCGAACACCACCAGCATTATGAAAATAAATATTTAGTTTTTTGATTTTTTTTCTTCTTTGTGTCTATCCTTCCTCAGGACCTTTGGCATACCATTCACATAACGAATGCACAGGTTATCTTCAGTAGCAGATCTAGTTTCAAGTTCCTCATAAGCTTTTTTAATCTCATGACGCTGCAGAACAGTCAAATCTGCTTTAATACGAATTTCGGAGTTGTTTAAAAGACTCCTATTTTTTAAGCAGAGAGATGCAACAGTTGGATCGAATAGCAAAACCTTAAGAGGTCTTACTTTATTATTAGCTGGCCTACCCAACCGAAATGCTTTAAATTTGTTGCACTGTACGTTAATTTTGGTAAAACAGTCCTCAATCTTTTTCCTGTCATAATCTATTCTTGTTTTGGAATCAGCGGCATTACTTTCCGGGACGTTGAACAGTAGTACATTTTTGGATCTAGAATTACGATCCTGGATTTCGGAATAAACATCGCCGGCTTCATTACTTTGGGAATTCATGGTGGGATCAGGGCGATCATGAACAGATTTTTTTAATGCATCAATTTCCTGTCGTAATTGATAAATTTCTTCTTCATATGTAATTGAAGATTTTAATTGTTGCATTTCCGCGATCAGACCAGTAATCATATGATTTTGCTCAGTTATGGCATTAAATATTTGTAAAATTACCAAAGCAACATCTCCCATATCAATATTTTGTTTATTAACCAGCTTATCCTGAATTTTAGTTCCCAAGTCGAACAAGGACGGCTCCGTCCGAGTGTCAGAACCAGTAGATTTAGAAGCAAAAGATGAAACAGAGTCATGCGTAGCCTGAGTAATTTTTTGTGACGGCTTAATTTGATGATCAACTTCCGGCAAGTCGAGTGATGCACGACATCTAACCCTGATTTCACTACATTTATCACAAATCCATTCGTGACTTTTTTTCTTCCTCGCCTCAGCACAGATTTTATTAAAATCCGAAGCAGACAGATTTGTACAGTTTATATGAGACCAGTTGGTACACAAACTGCATTGTATTGCGCGCGATTTCGGAAGAATTGCCTTGCAACACTTTCCGCACACTGAGTCAGACCCCATCTCTTTTAATCTTCCAGGTTGGATCACAAAATGTAAGAAGTTTAAAATGTAAAAGCCGGTCCTGCTTATTGTTGGTTCCTTTCTGTAAACTTTATAAATGCCTTATAAGTAAATGATAAGATAAGTATCGTTTTTGTTTTAACAAAAAAGTTAGAATTTATCAGAAGCCTGCACTTTAATTGCAAAAATTCCAATGAAACCAAATTACTGCACGATGTTATTTTTACATTTATAACAGTGGTCACTAGAGCTTTAAAATGATATCAAAATCAATATTTAAAAGTTAATATTTCGAACAAAACTATAGAAATTTATTAACTACTTTAAAAGCACTGTTTCCACAATCTACACCACAATATTAATTTTGAACTTCATTAGTACAGACAAACCGTCAATCAAGCATATTTAAAATGCTACTTAAAATGGATGTTTAGATGTGTAAAATCGAGTTTTTATACGATAGACCTTGCATTTGAACGAATGTGGACAGCAAGACTGGGAATACTAAAAATTTAAATTTCCGTGAATTCATGTTACCGTTTTTAGCCAACAACGCACTACTTGCTTTGCGATCTCATTGTTTTTTAACGAGTTGCCAAGGATTTTTTGTATGCTAGTTTACCGCTTTTTTTATACAAAACTTCCCAAATAGCAGGCTAAAAAGTTACGAATTTAGCCACCGAAGGGGCTAGCTGGCAATTATTTTAAACTCCGGTTTAGATACTTTGTTGAGAAAATATTTTTTTGTACACAATTTAAAATGTTTTTGTATTATAATTCAGTATTTTTTCGCTTTATACAGTTTTTTCTCCCATAAAATTGTATTTGAGTGAATTCGTAAATTAAAATTCAAATTAATAATAGGACTACAGTTTAGTTGAATTGGAGGTCAAACTTTGTAAATTAGAAATTGTAAAACAAAACAGTAGTTTTATCCGTATTCTTTTATTTGTCACTTTATTCCGTGTAATAATGATTTCAGGATATCTTCTTCGTGGACCATATTTGGCTAGATTTGAACTTTGCTCCAAAATGCATGAGAAAAATATGAATTTTACTGAAATCCTTGGTGACTTGACTGAACTATTCATCGAATATTTCAGAAAGTTCGGACATAAACAATGCTGTGTGACGGATTTGAGACTCTATTTGAATTTGTTGGATGCTGATAAGAAAATTGAACTTGCTTCCAGATTGGTTAAAGATGTTGGAATTAGTTCTACAAGTGTACCACAAACGGTATGTTGTTTTATAAATATAAATAATAATTTTGCATTCAATTTTGTGAGTCTTGGGTGCATTTGAATTGTTTTTTTCTGCAATTTACAGCTCCAAAACTGCCAATACGATTTAAGTATAAACGGAAACTGCAATTTTAATGTCATTCTCAAATTAAAAAATACTATTAATCAACAATAATTGTAGTTATAATTAATTTTAATCTGTTAACACTTTCTAATATTTGTGTTTTGATCATTTCGAAATTATTTAATTTAGACATAAAAAAATACAAAAAGATTTTCCGCATTGGAATCAATTCACTAAAATATTTATATTTTCGAAAAGAATAGTTTCATACAGAATCAGCTTCATAGCTATGAACCGGGTTACAATATGTAGCGTTATTTAGATTATTAATGATATTCAAGGTCCATGTCACTGTCTTCTAAAAAGGTGAAAAATAACACCATTATACAAATTATTAAGCTTTTTCCTATGCAGCAACATTATTTGTTGTAATTGACATAAAGCTGCAACTGAAGCACTTTATAGAAAATTTACCAAAATCTATCAACAAATTTATCAGTTTCATAGTTATACATCATTGGCTAATCAGAGAAAAATAGCAAAGTTATATCTCCGTAACACAAAAATGAATGAAATTTTACCTATTTCAAAAAATTTGCGAAGTTTCTTATAAACTTATTCCTGTTTAAACTTTTTTAAAATGATATTTATCGAATCATATATAACAATACTTTAAGAAATAAAATAGATTAGCTTGAAGTACTAAAAAAACAACTTTACTTTTTAATAATACGTTCTCTTTACAGTTTTAGTTAATAACAACCTATTTACAGGATTATTGAAAAAGTACTTAGACCTGTAATAGTAGTTTACGTAACAAGTCTCGAAAGTGGTCTTTTACTGGACGAGTGGGCAAATTGCAGGGCGAGCTCTGCAAGCCTGCGAGTCCAGTAAAAGCACTTTTGGGACGTATTACGTACTTTTTTTTTTAAACGGGCATTGTTTTACCATAAAATACATATTATTCAGTTTACATTTTTATAACAAGAACTCTTTATTAACTAATTTTAACATTTTTTTTTAACAAACCTTGCTTGGGTGGCCGCCTTAACAATTTCATCTGGTATAATTTCATCTTCCAGTAATTCACAATCAAATGCATCAGTTTAAATATCCATTTTATAATAATATTCACGTTTTTAACTAAACGTTAAAATATGTCAAGTTATTTTATATATAGTTTTAAATATATACAAAACTCGGTTACCATAGAAACCAATTGACCGCTATCTTAGACTAACTATTTTTTTTTTTCATTAAAGATAGGCCAGAAAGTAAATAAAAATGAGTCCGGTAAAAGCTTTTACCGGACTTATTTTTATTTTCTGCCCTTGTCCGACAAAATGAGATTTTCTGACCTAAAAATAAGCCGGAAAGTACTAATTTCTGGCCGGTTTTAAAAAATAATTGTTTAAGAAAACTAGATGCACTTATTTTACGATTGTGTTATTGTATTTATATTCGGAACTGATCTTCATTTTGGAAAGACATTTTTTCGGTTGTTATTTTTCATATCACATGCATTGAAACAACTAGTTTTGATCTCTGTTTGGCCAGTCGAAATAAGACAATTTCAGACCAATGCAACTGTCAGTCAGAAACTAACAGTTGTTTCTGCCCGGCACATTCATTTATTTATTATTTATGTCTTTATTTCAAGTCTGTTAGAATGTTTCTGACTGACAGTTGCATTGGTCTGAAATAGTTTTACTTTGACTGGCTATAGAGATGATACCTCGCTGTTTCAACGCATGTGATATGAAAAATATAGTGTGTGGCACGGGGTGAAACAATATACTATTGTTTTTGGTGTATGATCTTTTATCATACCAAATTAAATCTTGTTTTGTTTTATAATTGATCTTTAAATTATCTACTACCGTATACGCTCTGACATTTTACTTTAGAAGAAAAATTTTTAAAAACAAGCTTTTATTATTACCGTTTTTTTCAATTGTTACGTTTTTTTTCTCAATTTTTCGATTGATTTTCATGTCTTTATTTTATTTTTGTCGATTTTATCATAAAGACGATTCCAACGAGCCCAAACTTTGGAGCAACGCAGTCGAACATCATGGGGAGTCCCGGGCTATTGCACTAGACATTTCTAAAGCATTTGATCGTGTCTGGCACGAGGGGCTCCTAAGTAAACTGCGATCCTACGGTATGCCCGGTCGATTCTGTTCATGGCTTTCTAGCTTTCTTCAGGACCGTTCTCTGCAAGTGGCGATTGACGGGTTTCTCTCGGACACCTTTACCATCAATGCTGGTGTTCCTCAGGGGTCCATATTATCCCCAACCCTCTTCTTACTATACATTAACGACCTTCTAGCGAAGACAGAAAATCCAATTTATAGCTTTGCTGACGACAGCACACTTATCTCATCGTTTACTTTGAATTCTCGAACATCGGCTGCTGACGCACATCTTCGCAGACAGCATGAAGTATCACGACTCAATAAAGACCTGGAAGAAATTTTGTCTTGGGGTGACAGTAACCAAGTCGAATTTAACGCTAAAAAAACCCAGGCAGCAGTTTTCTCTAAGAAGGTTAACATTGCAGAACCAGTTATAGTCATGGCAGGACACGCAATTCCACTGGCTTCGTCTATTAACTTACTGGGTGTCAATCTGGGAGGAGATATGTATTGGCATAGTCACGTGGTAACAATCGCCAGGACAGCTTCTCAGAAACTCGGTGTACTTTTCCGTACCAAAAAGCTGTATACACCACAACAACTTTTGACACTCTACAAAGCCCAGATTCGACCATCACTGGAATACTGCTCTCATGTCTGGAGTTCTGCACCGAAGCATACCCTTCGGTTGTTGGATTCCATCCAAAGGAGAGCCATTCGCCTGATCGGTGACCACGAGCTAACCAAGAACCTCGACAGCTTAGAACATCGAAGACAGGTTGGTGATTTGACCCTCTTTTACAAATATTTCCATGGCAAGTGTTCTACTGACATTGCCCGCTTGATTCCACCTAGAGCAATTCATAGCAGAAATACACGACAAACCACTTCCGCCCATCCCTGTGTGGTTCAACTTAATACTCCTCGAACATCATTGTTTAAGAACTCTTTCTTCTGGAGGACATCCTCTTTGTGGAACGGCCTTTCTGAGGCCGTATTTCCCACCGAATATAACCTTCAACGATTAAAGAACAACGTGAATCGCTTTCTTCGCACACGCACCGCTCTCAGAGCGCCTTAAAGGATTTTTCCTGCAGTGCTTGTGCTTGACCATAAAAAAAAAAGAATCTTTAACAAAGGGAATAATTCAGGAAAAGTAGTTTAATTTATTGTCTAAAAGTTTCTTATAATATTGTCATTATAAAGTGTAATGTTACAAATAGGTACCTATTAAATGGTAACTGACCGGATTTGTGATCATTTATTAATTTTATAAATAAAATAAATTATTTCATTCGGTAAAAGAATGAGAGGCACATTTGTTTATCTTCTTTTTATATTCAGTATACTTTAATACTTTATTAAATCTTTTTATTATATGAAACGTTTTCCTTCTATTTTAACAAATAAGTTCCTAAGTGCCGTTCGTTTTTGTTCTTTTTTTAGATCAGCTGGAGAATTAACATCTTTGGAAAATTTATTTACACAAAAATGATTCAAATTTTCTTATACTATTAGTCTAAGATCCCGCTGTATAAATGTGCCTCTCATTCTTTTACCGAATAAAATAATTTATTTTATTTATAAAATTAATAAATGATCACAAATCCGGTCAGTTACCATATCATATCCTGGCAAGGCTATTTTTAATTAAAAATTTATACATAAATACCATCATTCTTTTTCATGTTAAATTCAATACGAATGGAAAGTTAAATATATATACAATATCCTACTACACCGTTGCCTACCTTTTTGCTGGCAATAATACCTGGCAACTAGGTGTAAACAGGTAAATGGGGGTAAAAATTTCCTATCATTCTTTTTCTTAAAAAATAAAACATGAAAATGTAGGTATTTTTATTACGAATTCAATGGTATACAGTTGCCTTTTTTAATCTTGACAAGTCGTACAGTTGCCGCGATCTAAAATTTTAATAATTTTGTTGCAAAAAGAAATGCTGACAATGTACCAATCTTCGAACTTAATTATTTAACTTTAGATGAAATTAACTATAAACTTTTGATCAGACGAACAAAATAAATGAAAGAAAATTTCTTAAAGAAGAAAATGGTAATATATCAGTCGATTGTTTAGATTTTTACGAGAAAAAATAGCCATTGAAATTTCACTTGAAAGTATCGTTAAATGGGTAGAAGAATTGGAAAATTCTTCATCAGAATCATGTTCCCGTAGAGTAAAAACTCGTATCTAATAGGTAAAATACGTCAACTTTTTTCTAATTCACCTTCTGATATTGACATAATTTTTCGTAACAAAACTAAAGCCGCATTCTTATTATCAGGGCAGAAAATCGCTAACAAAGCCACTTTTTTTTTCCTGTATATACCTTCAGCTTAAGCTTTTGCCACAAATTAAATTATCGTTTTTATGTCTTAAAAAAATTAGGTGAAAATTAGGTAAAAGCAGGAAACTGTTATGTCAAAGACCTGGAACTGCTGAATCAGATAATTCTTTAGAAGATGAACAAAACTATATTTACATCTGACTCTTGTTTGTTATACTTTACTACCTTTAATTAATTTTTTGCCACTAAAGAAAAATAATCCAAGTCAGGATTTTTTGATTATTTGAGGATTTGCATACAAGAAATATTGCTCAAACTCATTAACTAGTTTATTATCAATAGTAATAAATAGTCAAAACCTATTGAATTTCATTCCGTTGTTTGCTTTAACATGTCGTGGAAGACAAGTAAACTCGTCAACTTTTTAACACGCTTTTATTAGCTTTGGTCGTATGTACCTATCCTTGTAACGGAAACTTTGAGCGTGATTTTGGCCGATTTTGAAACGTCGGATTAATTGGAAACTATGCATACTTATCAAGGACCGATGACAATGCAATAACAAAACAAAAAAGATTTTTGAAAAAATCACTATTACACTGCCTTCACAGCTAATACCTTACAAATAACAATACAATATTGACCACTTACGATTTACGACATAACCTTCGCGGTAACTGTCCACTGGTCTCAAAACAGCTGAGACGCAAAACGCAAATCAATCACGTTCTTTATATTTAAGTGTACTCTCCTACTCTCCCTTAGAGTGGCACCCAGCTATATCTTCCAATTTTATTAAAGCTAAACAAGGTTGCGTTCTCACAGTCTCCCATAAGGTAGTATTGTTTGAATGTGGGTTCGAATCAGGTCGGCTTCTGTTTTTTTTAACAGATAATTAATCGTAAAAATTGTTTATTTCATCCTGTCCAGTAAATACACTTTCCTATAATCAATTTGGCGCCGGTAAGTAAAACATTACGGTATCAGGTACTGTAATGTGTTGCCTAGCAACTCTGTTCTGATTGCTTAAGGAAAGACAATTACTTTTAATTTTTGACATTTAAAAACACTATAATGACTATAAAATAAAAATAAAATAATTAATTACTTACTTTTACATCCATATTTAAAAGGAAGTCAATTTTATTCAATTTTATATTAACAATTAAACCTTAATAATAAAAAAATTATTTGACAGTGACAGATGGCTTTCAAGGTAATTTGACATAACTAATCAAGTTAAGAACTATTTTTAGTCAAGTTACGAACTACTGTTAACATTTTTATGAATTTATTAATTTATAAAACAGGATGAAATAAAATATAATACGATACATGGTCGTTAGGTGTTATTACAGTCCTCGTTTTCATTTCCAAACTCGGCTCCTACGTCGCCTCGTCCGTAAACTAACTCGTACTGTAATAAGTCACCTACCGACCTTGTAACGTATGATACTATTTTGGTCCTCCGTCCAGAAACAATACTATTAATTACTTCAAAATCGTCCGGAAAATGGCATTTTCCGGCCTAGGCCGGCAAAGTAGCTTTTAGATTATCTAAAGAGATGGCGCTATGAGTTTAAATTTTGTCATCAAAAATACATAATGAATAATACAAATTTTAATTAAATTTATTTAAAAACAGCGTATAATATACTAAACTTACCTATAACTTTTTCCAAACATAAGCAGGATTCTAAATTTCTCTCACAACTTGTATTATAAAATTTGACATTTATGTCAATTTAGAACTACTTATCATTCGATTATGAAAATTAGTTCATTGTCTCTGCTATCTTTATATAAAATTATTAGATATTAATGTTAATATTTTCAATATAACAATTTTTACTGTGCTGCTTATTAGCACAGTATTTGTATGTATAAAAATTAAGGAACTTGAAATCGATTATCATTCCTTATTACTAATTTTTTTAATCCTGCAATAGATGTCAATAAACATGTAATCTTGTATGTCACAAAGTAAAAAGCACAGGTAAAAAGTTTTTGAACTTGTGTTTGCAACATATGTTAATTAAAACACTAATAACACTAGTAACACGTATATTCAGTATCAAACAAGTTATTATACAACTATAAATATAATTATAATATGTATTAACATCACGTCATACCAATACCAGTTGACAGTCTGTCGTCTTCTAGTCACTGGTCTAACTTCAGGTAGGACAAACGGTCAACTGTTGAACATAACAGAACTTTTGAAAATATTAAAAATTAGTCGAACCAAAAAATAGTGTGTGTTACACGTCCGGAAAATATTTTGCAATTGCTCGTATTGTTTCGCCTCGGTGCTACGCACCTCGGCTACACAACTTTACTCGCTCTTGCAAAATGTCATTTTCCGTCCTTGTGTTACAAATAACTATTGTAAATGGATTAATCGTTTTGGGAAAAAACCTAATTTAATAAATAATATTTTAAAAATCTAAAAAACACACTTTTATGAAAAATCTATGGAAGTAGGTCGCTCTTTTATTATTTTTTGTTTTGTAAATGAAAATTAGTGTTAAGAACACCAAATGGATGTTGGAGTTCTTATGTTTTCTTTTCAATTTTTTACCTCTTTGGTCTAAATGACGACATTTCAGTTAGACCAAGCTGGTACGTACACCCTTTTTTCACATGCCTAAACTTCATGCTGAATCATCCTACCTGTTCGGTTTTTCAGTTTTTCGTGTTTTTTTTATAAAAAGTTGTCCAGTGTTAGACTGTACCTTCGAGGCAGTACTTCATGCCTTTTTGATTGTTATATAGAACTGGCTCAGTTCTACTAATTAACTTTACTTTCTATTTTCCTCACAAAACTTTATTCTTTGTCTTGTGAAGTCTGACTTTCGTTCCACTCTTACTGTAGCCCTACTTTAATTTTTTTGTCACCTTATTTTCTAAAAACTGTTTCGTAAATACCTCTCAGTTTTACTTCTTCGCAGGGGGACTGTGTAGCATAAAAAACACTTTTACTTTTTATAATCTATATATATAAAAAAGGATGTGTTTTTATGTAAGAAATTTATGGACTCAAAAACTACTGGACCGATTATTATGAAAATTGGTATATATATGTATTTTTGCACGGAGAAGGTTTATATGATATGCTCATTGATGCCACTCGCCACCAGGTGGCGCTGCAAAGTAGCAACTTCTGTCCCGTTCAACCGATTGTCATGAAAATTGGTATGTATATGTATTTTTTCACGGAGAAAACGAATATGCTATGCTCATTGATGCCACTCGCCACCAGGTGGCGCTGCAGAGTAGCAACTTTTGTCCTGTTCAACCGATTGTCATGAAAATTGGTATGTATATGTATTTTTTCACGGAGAAAACGAATATGCTATGCACATTGATGCCACTCGCCACCAGGGGGCGCTGCAGAGTAGCAACTTCTGCCCCGTTCAACCGATTGTCATGAAAATTGGTAGGTATATGTATTTTTTCACGAAGAAAACGAACATGCTTTGCACATTGATGTAACTCGCCACTAGGTGCCGCTGCAGAGTGATAACTTCTGCCCCGTTCAACCGATTGTCATGAAAATTGGTATGTATATGTATTTTTTCACGGAGAAGGTTTGTATGATATGCTCATTGATGCCACTCGCCACCAGGTGGCGCTGCAGAGTGACAACTTCTGCCCTGTTCAACTGATTGTCATGAAAATCAGTAGGATGCTGTATTTTTAATGGTTAATATGAATGTGATATTCGTATTAATGTAAGTTACCACCAGATGTTGCTTCCACTAAACGAGCAACCATTACTTATTTGATTACTTGATATCACGCCACCGTAAGGTGGCGCAGTTTATATCACATATATTTAAACGAGCAATCCTTATCTTCTATTTATATATATATAAAAAAGGATGTTTGTATGTATGAAATCGATAGACTCAGAAACTATTTGACCGATCAATATTAAAATTGGTATGTACATGTATTTATCCACGGAGAAGCTTTATATGCTATGCCCATTGATGTAACTCGCTATCAAGCGGCGCTGTAAAGTATCGACTTCCGCCCCGTTCAACCGATTGTCATGAAAATCAGTATGATGATGTATTTTTAATGGGTAAGATGAGTATGATATTCGTATTATTGGAAGTTACTACCAAAAGGCGCTTCCATTAAACGAGCAACCACTACTTATTTGATTACTTTATATCACGCCACCGTAAGGTGGCGCAGTTAATATCACTTATTTTTAAACGAGAAATTCTTACTAAATTAAGTATTGTTATCATCTAATATATTTTATCGATAAACTACAAAATATAACAAAAAAAAAGTATAAACCTGATAACTTACGAGAAAATATGATAAAAACAATAAAATCAAAATAAATTGAAAAAACGAAAAATTAAAGAATGACATAAATGATTTGCGGTACGAAGTCCGCCGGGTCAGCTAGTTAAGTATAAAAATAAATTTCTGACTCATCCACTGTTTGACCCTATAACTATAAACATCTGAATAAATCTGTAAACTATAACATTTCGTTTTTCTGCTTACTTCGTTTAGAAACTTTCGACAGGATAACTCCCTTTAATTGAACGGTAATAACAAAACCGCGTGATTGTTTTTTTGGCTGATTAGTATAACAGAGTAACTCTCTTGTCATAATTAGAAAGGATAACGAGCGAAATAATTTTAAAATTTCTACCAATTAAACAACCGCTGAAAAAATGATATTATGTAATGATATATTTCTTAATTTTACCATTTGGTATTTTAATTGGTTAATCTATATTGTGAATTTGCAAACATTAAAACATAACTGTAACCATCGAAATAGAATATAAGTATTTATTTTTTTTACTATATACTATGCCTAAAAAAATCTTTTATTTTTTATGTGTTCTTGAAATTGAAACAATGTAAGTTTTGTTTACAGTTTTAGTTAATAACTTAAAACATTTACAGGATAATTAAAAACGTACTTAGACCTGTAATAATTGTTTTAGTAAACTGTATGTAACATTTATATACACCTATTTTATGTTTGTCTTATGGTATTTTTATTGGCGATGACCAGCAGTCAACTGGCCTTAATTTTGGAAAGACTTTTTATAGTTGTTTTTGTTTTGTTTTTGGTGTATGATCATTCAAATTAAATTGTTTTATTTAATTTTCGATGGATTAATTATATACTCCCATATATGTTCTGCTATTCTACCGTAGAAACATATAAATTCATAACTATAACAATCTCTAGCAACGGGAAAATCAAGAAAAAGTAATATATAGTTGTAAGTTATAGTTTCTTACAATATTTGCACGTTACAAATACCTATAAAATAAGTGACCCTATATTTTAATCATTTTTTTTTTAACTTGTTAGTAAATTATTTCTTCCTTTTCAAAGGTTTTTGAACATTGGTCCTTCCTTATTAAAAAATGTAATGGTGTCCATAATATTATCTTAATTTTCTCTCTTCTATTTTAACATATAAGTTCCTTTGAATTCACGACTCGCCATCCACTAACCCTCCGAAGTGTTGTTTGCTTTTGATTTTTGTTTTTCTCATTCAGATCAGTTCACATATTTGGAAACTTATTCCCTTACAAGCGTGATAGACCAAAACGTTGAAAAATGTCTATGATGCTGATTTTTCAGTTTTATTGACTTAAACATTTAATGTTATTAGTTTTAGGAGAGCTATGTAACTAACTGGTTTTTTAGAGAGAAGCCAATGAGGGCTACTATTTTTTTGCTCACCAGTTGGCGCCACTGGCGTTGTAGGTCCGTCCATAGAATAAATTTGTAGCTCACACTTATCCGTCGTCACGTTTACAAATAAATATTAATCCATTGATATTTAGAGAAAAATGCCTCAGTGTTGCTCAGTACTGTTCTTTCAGCTTGCTTAACTTTGCACCTCTTTTTGGTAGTTCTACTTTTAAAGCAGTGACATTCATTGACCCGTAACTCGTATTTTCAATAATTAAAACAATGTTTTAAATTAAATATTAACATACCTCGTAATAACTCCAAAGTTAATTAAAAAGAAAAATAATACCGTGCATCCCACCCATAAACAGTGACGCGGGGACCTCCAGCTACACTAGCGCCTCTAGCGGCGAATTCACACGCGGTAGCCCTGATTCTGTATGATACTATATATTGCACGTACAAACTCAGACTTTACTGTCAAGCTTTCGAATTATGAATTAAAAAAAAAATGTTTGGGTATAACTACATGTTTTTTGCAAGGAAGAAAAATCTTCTCACCTGTCACAGTACGATACACTTCATTTTACATTATGTATATTACCGATATACTCTGCGATATCCGACTAACGTTTATATTATGTAGGCATTTCATTTACCATATGTAACATGAGGAAACATCATTACCCGAAGTGAAACGTGAGAGAAAAAGAAAGAAGATGAGTTAGGAAGTAGTCACTTCTGTCGATCAGTCCTGTGACTGTATTTTTTTATGCAAACTAAATAAACCATTTGTAAATGAAAAGAATATTGAGATTCGTGCGAAATGTGACAATTATTTAATATAATTTCTTTGACGTTTCTAATGTAATTTGTTCTGCGATGCTGACCTTTCCACAGTCTGAACACGGAATTGAATAAATTATTTTAGAACTTTCTTCAAAACTTTAAAAACTTTGTTTTTGTGTATAATTTTACAATGGTTTTAATATTTCGTTACGTTATAATATGTTAAACAAGAGTATTTACGACGTTAAAAAAATAATATTTCGTATCTCTAATTAATATTTGACTATACCTCGATAAGCAATTCCATGTCACTGACGTCATTGTGACGTATATGTGACGAGGTTTGAATAAATCGTAGTTGCCAGGTTTAACCTAGAAAGACTTACTATCTTTGTCTTATTAACGCGCAAAAGAAAGAGATACTTTTAAGAAAAATGGCAAGCGGTGCTAGCGTATTTAATTATGTTCTCCAGTGTTGCCATTTTCTTAAAAGTATATCTTTCTATTGTGCGTTAATAGGACAAAGATAGTAAATCTTTCTATGTTAAACATGGCAACTAGCATTCATTCGAACCTCGCACTGGTTTAACCTTCATTTACGTCACAATGACGTCAGTGACATGCAATTGCGTATTGAGGTATATATAAAACGCTACTGTTAAATTTTGCAGGAACATCAAATGCAACGACATATCTGTGCTCTTCAGTTATCGAGACTTTGTGGCAGTCACCGAAGCCTTTCCTCAGAACACCTCAAAGCTATAATAACTGCTTTATCGTTGCATTATCAACATGGTTACCAAACATACGGGAAAAACTTGTTATCCACAGATATGGGACCCTCTGATCCTTACGCGTTAATGGCTGCGCATGTTATGTTTGATTTAGCTCAAACAGAGAACAGTTCAAATTGTGTTGTAGCTGCTTTAATGTTATTGGAAAGTTTATTGAAGAATTCACCAAGTAACTTTCACGCTAAATTGTTGGCTGTTCGATTTTACCATCTTTTGGGTGAGATAATAAATTAAAATGTTAATAGTTATTTATTTTCTAATAATACGCAGCTGTTTATAAGCATAATTAATCGCCAGAAGTCTCTATATCGTTCATACATGGCCGCGCACATTCAGAATATTTTTTATATTACGAAGGTTGTTGCTAGAGCTCTCTTCAGGTTCAAGTTTGATTTCATGGAATAAGGGACCATCAGACCGTACAACCTGATTTTGTTAGAGAAAAATTTATAAAATAGTGTGCCATTCGGAGTGTTAATTTTTTTTAGGTTTTAACTTAGTACATGAAACTCTTTTTATCGCAATACTTCACAAGATGGCTTTTATACATTGGGGGGCACACAGTCAACCTCAGTATTTGGCCGTATTTATAAAATTTAAAAAATGGGAAAACAGGTCGATATTTGATCTAAGAGGGACAAATTTGTACGATACATCCATCTGTCAATTGTCAACCCCCTCCCTTTCACTTCCTCAACCACTTATTTTTTAATAGGGAATATATCATGTGCAGCACATCATTAGAAAGGTATTTAGATGAAGTATTCAGACGTTGTTCATAATTTTTTTCGATATTTGTACTGTTTTTGCAAAAAAGACTTTATTCATTTAAAGTACATCTCTTAAAAATGAATCGTAACGCCTATGGTTTGCTAATATGTCATTTTTTCTTTCACATCATAACTAAAAACAAATATTGCAAAAGCAATTATTTAATTGTAATGTAACGAAAATTAATTAAAAAAATGTTGAAAATGTTTTTCGTCGACTTCCATACAATTGTAGAGGCGCTGTTCGAACTTACGTGTAATGTTCTGAAGCATTTCAGGGGTTATTAGGCTGCATTCATGTAGTATTCGACGTCTTAGTTCTTCCAACGAAACGTGTTCGGTTTTATAAATTTTGCTCTTTAAATAACCCCACAAAAAGAAATCCAGGAGTGTTATATCGGGGGATTCTTGCTGGCCATTTAATACGGCCTCTCCTTTCAATCCATTACCTAGGAAATCGTTCGTCAAGATATTGCATTAAAGCACTGCAGTAGTGTGGAGGTGCACCGTCTTGTTGGAAAAAATAGATCATCTTCTGAGTACCTATTATCATTTTATCTGTGAGAGCGGGATCAATAGTGTCTTATAATAATTTGAAATATGTTTCTCCGTTTACATTTTGTGGCAAAAAAATGGCCCAACATTACGATCCCCATGAGTTCCTGTCCGCACGCTTAATTTAAGAGGAACTTGGGTATGTGTTTCGTGGAAAACTCTAGGATTTTCGTTAGCCCAGTAACGATAATTATATCGATTTACGGTACCAGATGAAATTTATGACGTTTCAAAACCATACGAACAGTAGTTCGCAAAAAACCAGACTCTTCGGACAATTTTCTCGTACTTGAAGGATCTAAATTAATATGACCTAAAATTGCTATTTTTGCAGCTTCAGTGCTACCCTATTTTCATTGTTCTTTCTTTGATTAATTACTGACCCCGTTTGGATAATTTTTCTCACTAGCTCCAAAACTTATGAATGATTCATGAAGCTGATTAAATAAATCCGCTGTTTTTCTTACACCGTTCCTGTTTTTAAAAAATATGGAAACAATCTCAATTCGTTCTGCAATAGAATATACCATTTTAAAACTATTCAAAAATACCAAAACCTATTTAGCTACAACAATGTCAAACAAACTGTTTTTGTTTAAATTTATTTTTGATGTGACGCCATAGGCGTTACGTTTTATTTTTATTTTTAAGAGGTATTGTACTTTGAATAAATTAAGACTTTTTTGCAAAAACAGTACAAATATCGAAAAAAAAATTGTGAGCCATCGTTAAGACTGAATACTTCATCAAAATACCTTACTAATGATGTGTATTTTTTTAGTTTTTAAATCTGTGTTTCCAAATAAAATTATTATTATCGTTAATATGTAAATTTTGTTTTATAATATTTTTTACTAATAATACAATTCAGCTATTTTTTATTTTGGAATTAGCTGGATATTGTAAAATAATAATTTGACGTGACAACAACGTAGTCAATTTGGATTTCTTAGGGAGTATTCAGATGAATTTACGACATATTTTGAATGCACGACCGATTCTAATACTTCTGGCTATCAAATATCAGATGTACATAATAAAAGGTTATATTTATTCTAGGTGGAGGTACAAGTGCTCATGATATGTATAATAGTTTAGACGTGAAACATTTACAATTGGATTCATTAGGATATATACACTGTGCTCGATTGCCAACGACAGGACTTTTTACATTATGTACAAACCTTTTTGATACGACTCTAAAATTTTTTTCTAGTAATTACAAAGATGTACGTAACTTTTATTCAAAAGATTTGAGCTTAGCCCTTCTGAAATAATATTTTTAAATGTATATTTTTTAGAGTTCGGATCATTTGACTTTCTGTTATAAATTCGGATCGTTTATGAAAATCGATGAATTTATGGATTTCAGAGAAAGACTGAATAATAGCTTACATTATACTACAGTCGCAGTAGATAAAATTATGTTGAATTTAGTTGAGTGCATGTCGTTAGAAACTTTGTATTCATTAGCCATATCACCAAAAGATAATAATATCAACTGGGAGTTGCTCAGGTAAGAATAAACGACACTACAAAAATTAATTTCTAGATTTTTTATTGTGCAGTTTTCATTATTCTGAAACTATATCATAAATACCATAAAGTGTATCTCAATCAATGGATCAATATCCTTATTTCATGTATATCAATTTGCTAATTAGATTTTGGATGGATTAATATCCTTACTTCATAGATATCATATATAACATTTTCACAAAGAAAAAAGTAATTTGGAATGTGGGGTAACTCTACTAGAGGCATCGTCCATCCAGGACGTGCTTATTTAACCACATAACTACATACTCTAACAAATTGTTGAGATTATCGTACTATCCAAACAAACTACAGAAACAAAAGCATTATCTGTTTTATTGTAATTATTGATTTTATCTAAGCCTTTCTGTTGTCCAACTTTGTGTTTTCTCTTTCCTAAAGGTTTATTATATTTTAAGGAAAACATTTTACTTGGCATTACAGGGTAATAAAGCATAGTTGCGACAAATAATCCTTTAAATTGATAGATAATCTAAATTTCTACATTTTCCAAATTTATATTTTCAGTATAATTATAATTCGAAGTATACTTTTTCCAAAGTTAATGTAAAATCGTTCGGTTTTTGTATATTTGTATATTTTGTATCAATTTGAAAATTGTCAAATAACAAATTAATTCTTTCAAATTAAAACTTGTTAGTTTTAGTTATTAATAAGAACATTTAACACATTATTCAAATAGCACTCATAATATTTTTATAACTATTGTTTGCAAATAATACTCATTTTGTCAGACAATCTTAAAAGATTGTCTGTTCAGCAAGGACCACGAGGATGTATGAGCATACATCACGATAGTTCTAAAGGAAATTGGTTAGAATGACCAACAAGAATTGTCAGAGTCTTCTGAAATAGAATCGGTTCCAGGTTGAATAGCTAATAGTGCTATTAGCGGTACAACAGGATATTCCTTTTCTATTTTTATAACATGAGCTTCGCAAATTTGCCATACATCGCTATTAATGCCACTAATTACCTCTCGGATATTATCAAGGACAACTGTGACTGATTATATTTTCGTAAACGTTTTTTTACAGTACTCCATACCATTCCGATTGGATTAAAAATACAGTAGTATGGAGGTAAACGCAAAAGGGTATGACCGTGTCTGTTGCAAATGGTGTCGATGACATATTCATTTTTAAAATTCTGACTTTTGATCATTCTTATTAATTCCTTCTTTACTGGAACCTTTTTAGGAACAGTGATATTTTTGATTGCCATAAATCTTAAAATTTCATTCTTTTTGTGTTATTATTAGGTATTTTGTTTAATATGTGGAAATGATACGACGCATTTTCAAATAATGTCATATCTTCGTGATAATCGGCAGAAGACTTTGTTATATTTTTGGCCGAAAATAGCAACTCATAAGTTACAAAACAGTCTTTGCTTCCGGTATGAAAAATAATAACACATTGTCCTCTTGAACACGGTGCATTTAAAGCAACATCATGCGTATCGAGGTTCGTCTAAATAAATTATATTTCTGTTTGAGTTGCGATATTCTTTTATTTTGTACAAATACTCTTGTCTAAATTCAACGATACGCTTAGATTCCATTATTATCATCCGATTATCTAGTTTCTTATATTTAAATCTACAACTCAACAAACCATCGCGCAGTGTTTCCAGACTTGCATAATTATATTCAGGCAAATCTCTCAATTTTTCAGGAATCATTTCTAGTAGGCACTCTATTTTCTTTGTAAAAGTTATAAACTGTTCGTTGAATAATGTCCTTTGCAGCAGTGTCAATCCTACCCAATGAATGATTCGTAACAGTTTCTAATTTAACAATTTTATATATCTCCAATAAACACACTGACGCCACTGTTTACTAGTCTTAAAATGAAACATTGTGCAAGGTCAGAGGTCAGTCACCATAGTTGAACCACTCGCTTTACCGATTCCCATTTCGGTACACAGTGGCTCTGCTAAATCAACTCCAAAATTTAACTACGTTCGTATTACGACCACGTCGGTTCCTATTAGCGACTCTCCTGTATGTCCATTGTCGGTAATAGTATCACAAAGGCATTGGCATTTCTTTACATTCAATATCAAAGCGGCGCAATGTTGCCGTTACTCAAAAATGTCTTTAAGTATAAGTAATATATTTACAAAATTGATTTTATTAGTGAAAACTGTCTAAATATGAAGAACCTAATTAATTAATTTAAGTATATATTTTTTAAGAATATTTTCATATTATTTTTCTAAAAGTCATTGACGAACAATTAAATAGTAAAGTAGAGAGAACATTTTCAAAATATATAAACTTAAGATTTTTCGGAAATATATCTGGCAACCTAGATTCGAAAGCCGCTTCCTTTGATATGGTTAAGAGGCGTGATTGGCTTATTACATTAACATTAGTTAAACTATAACTGTGTTTGTCATTTACGGAAAAAACTTAGCCAGCTATTTCAGATTTAAGAATTCTGTATTTTTCAACTGCTTGCTGTATCAAGTGCGTTTTTTTTTAATTAGTGGTCCAGAAATTGAAATTTTTTCCTCGTGCTTTGCTAAACCAACTTTTTTACTGCGGCAGGTTTGTAAAATTTAAAACCGCGCATTGTTACATTAATTACCAAAATTACTTTTTTTATTGTACTTGTTATTCCTTGTTAGCTGTAGTAGAAGTATTTGATCTATAAAAAACATAAATATTATTTGGGTATAAAAATCTCTTTTCTAAGTGTTATTTGGTTTTAGAGACAATCATGATCTTAGTGTAAATATTTCCTGGGATCCGGAGCGAATAAATGGTGTTCCGGAGGATTGGCCAGAAACAAAAAATTTATTCGAACAAAATGTCCGGTTTCTAAAACTTAGGAGTTTTGTACTATTTACAATTACCTCCGCTATTAAGATTGTAAAATCTGTCGATGGGACCAGGCAAGAAAATATTCAAACTTTGAGACAATTATTAGATGATTGGTGGTGTTGGTACGAACGAACTATCAAGGATAATTTTATTCCAGTCCAACAGGTAATACATTGTATTTATTTGATTTATATACTTTTTATGTTTTTAAAAATAAAATAATTTTCTAGGGTCTATTGCCTTTACCGTTGCCTTCAAGGCTACACGGAGCACTAGTCGTTCCGTATTATAACGTATTTAATTCATTTTTCGAATTTTTCTTAAGTTTAACTAGTGATGATTACTCCTCTATAGAAAAATTTACAAAATCTGTGGAGGACGAGCTAACCAAGTTAAGTGATATTTTGAAAGAAAATACTTTAAAAAAGCCTAATGATTTTCTTGATAAACGGAAATCTATGGAAATCGTCGTTAATTGTGTGGAGGTTAGTAATGAAGTTTTATTTTTGCATATAGTAGATTATTTTAATTAAATCACATTTTTTGTTTGTTCTGTGAAAATACACAGTTTCTACCAAGAGTGATACCAAAAATGGATGTTTTTGAGACCTCGAGAATCTTTTCGAATTGTACATCACATGCTTTATTATTTCAACATGCGCCTGATAATTTTTTGGGTGAGGATCAACTTTGTTTTTTTTTAATATCGGTGACAGCAGGTATAAAAATGTTACTAATAACCTTATAACTCAAATTTGCAGTAAGTCTTACATGGGTATTAGGGTTTAAGGGTTCTGGGGATTAAGTTCTGTTGTATTAAGGTCTCGATTTACTAAATATTGGTTTTTAGTTTATAGTCCAAGATCCCGATATAGGACGACCTTCACCGAGCTGGTTAATGGACCAAACATATTTTTTATGTAATTTAATATATTAAAAAATATATTGCATATGAGTTGCCTATCGAATAACAGTCAATGATATTTTTAATTAATTTTTAAAAATTTTTTGTGCGACTGACAGGCCCCTACCTACCGTCCCATGCGATAGAAGAGGACACAACATAACAGCGTTTGAATCCCGGCCCTCTGGTCTTGAAAACAAGAAGGATAGCGATAGACGCGTACAGTATATATCTATAGATACATTAATTATATAGAGCAAATTGCTTTAATTTATTTCAGTTAATATTTTTAAATAGGAAAAAAAAGAAATAAAATTTGTAAGATAAGAATTATATAATATGTATTGCTATAACCTTCTTATTAACTGAAGATTTATATATACTTTAATGTAACAAAATATATGCACATATATATTTAATTGATTGAAAAAAATATAAAAACTAATCCTTTATTTTAATATGAAACTATTCCAAAATAATGCTCAGAATGTACGCGTCTATCGCTATCCTTCTTGTCTTCAAGAGCAGAGAGCTCTCTCTCTTTAAAAGGCCGGGATACAAAGGCTGTTATGTTGTGTCCTCTTCTATCGCATGGGACGGTAGGTAGGGACCTCTCAGTCGCACAATTTTTTTTTTAAATTAATTAAAAATATCCTTGACTGAAATTCGATAGGCAACTCATATGCAATATATTTTTTGATAAATTAAATTACATAAAAAATATGTTTGGTCCATTAACCAGCTCGGTGAAGGTCGTCCTATATCGGGATGTTAGACTATTAAGACAGCATATAGGGCATGTGGTACTTATTGGCATTATTATTTCAGTGTGTATGAGGAATTATATAAACAATTTTAAATCGGCTATTTTGAATTTTGCAAATCTGACCTCGGCTTCGTGATCAACGACCTTAAAAACCTATATGAAAATGATGTTTTTGGAGATTTTCTAGGATTGAATTAGATTCAACCTTCAAATGACTAGAACCATCCATTAAGAAGGTCATCTGACCTCGGATTTGGAAGCAACCAAAAAACCTTATAATATGGCAGTTAGGTAAAATTCACAAAAACACTTTTTATTTTGTAAGTCTTAGTGAAACCTGAGTTACTCGGTCATTAGTAACATTAGTAACCAACCAAATCTTAAAAACCTCCTAAAATTTACCAGGTGCATGATAAAAAAAAAAATTGGAAAGATGGGTAATTTTTGGAGTCAGTCTTTTCAGTATTTTTATTTTTTAGACGGGAATTTTGATAATATGAGCGCCTTATTTTCTGGTTTTTCAAAACAGCGTTACAATATCAATTTTTTAAATTTTCTGCAAATATTTAGATTTAGATATTTTATAAGTACATTTCGAATAATCTGCAAACAATATTGGTCGGTCTATTGCAGCCTAATCTTCTGAAACAATTTGTTTTAAACAAAAACCATGTGATAGCTTGATTCACGTCTTTTTAGTTTTGGCTCTTATATGATTTTATTCGTTCTTTTTTTATTGTAATGTGTACAAAAATATGATTTCGATTTAGGTTCACATTTTTTTTTAAATGATAACTTTTATGCATAGTTATAAAAAACAAGGAAATAAACCTTAGGGTCGCGTCATGCACACTAAAAATATCGGAGTTGCTTGAATGAAATAGTTGTATGTAATTTAGAGAAGTGTTCAATGTTCGCTACGCTCGTGATCCAAACTTCACTTCTAGTGCAAAAAACACGTTCATTTTGCAACTAGTTATATAAATAGCTATATTAATGTGATGGTGTCAAAAGATAAAAACAATGCAGTATATTTTTTATAGGTAATTAGCATATCAACAGTAATATGTATCCTGTGTAGTGATTTAGTAAAGCCTCTTCAAATAAAAAAAGGCAAGAAAAAGTCTCAAGAAACCAAAAGCAAAGAATACATACAAAGAGTCTCGGATAAACTTAAAGTAGAAATGAACGTCTTTTGTGATATTTTACAAGACTGGATCGAATCAAGTCCGGAAGAAGAATTGTATAAAAAATTTGATAATTTAAATTTGGCGGTTAGCGAAAATATATTTGAAAAAATACAGTATAGTTACACAGTTGCTAATAAAGAAATCCAACTTATTCTAAAAACAAAAGTTAAATTATTAACGTAAAAAAGATAAATTAATTAAATAGTTTTTTGTTTTTATTGTTTTGTAAGTATTGTAAAATACAAGAAGTTTTTATTAAGCTGTTTTGTTTGATTATTTTATACCTATATAAATAAAAGAATATTTTCTTTAAAATACTTTTAGGAAAAGTGGAAATCGTTTGCAATATTATAATTACATATTTGCAGACCAAACCCAATTCTGTAGAAGTCCTTCGCCGAAAGTTGCAAAAATGATTTCAATGTTGTCAGATGTATACTCCGTTCACTTTTTGTTCCTATCTCAGTAGGCTATGTTAGTTAGTTAGTTAGTTAGTTAGTTAGTTAGTTAGTTAGTTAGTTTCTACATGAAATTCGCCCAGTACACTTCTGATCACAGAATAGTTTCTGTTCTATGGTCTTGTTAATTGTAAGTACGATGTTGTCAGGTCTTTAATAAAAATATGCGTATTCATTACAAATATCTTAAGTGATTAAACCTGCAAACCAAATTTAAAACTTACAGAAAATAAGTCAATATATTTAATATTAAATTGAATACTAAAGAAGATACGTCAGTTTTCGCTACAAGTAGTATTAATATCCAAGAATGGTATATTTGAATTCACATGAATTTTGACTGATACTCAAAATAACACATTCCTTTGCACAGACAGATCCCTGTTTATAGTCAATTATCATATTATTTTATTGATCTAGAACGAAAAATATACTTTTATATTTACATTTTATTACAAATAAATAATATAATTAAAATTCAAAATGTAGCACATATACATATATTAACTAGAAACGATTAATACAACTTTTAATTTAATCAAGCAATAGTAAAAAGATCATTTTTACAAATGTATAATAAAACTTTTAAATTATTCAAGCAGTGGTTCAAAAAAATATTTCATCATTTTTGACTTTGACATCAAATTCTATATCCATCTTTTTTAAAGTCTGCTATTTTACATCCAAATGGCATCGTAATGTGACATTATTGTAATAGTGGCTGTAGGATAATAAAATTTCACATTCAATGGGTTAATTAAAGAAAGTATACTCCAGTACAAAATTAATTTTGACTTAAATATGCAAATGTTTTGATAATGTTCTTTATAACAGAAATTTTTCAGAAAAATTAAGATTTGTTGTTTCAAACCGATACAATGAAAAAAATATTTTAATAAATTACATAAAAGCAAATAAAAACAAATACAGATGCAGATTTAGATGTAACGTGTCAATGATGTAGGTGTATTTGTATGATCAATGATCAATCCTCTTCCATTATTTCACAGGAAGAATCAGAGTCACTCTAAAATCCAAAATCGGAATCGTCAGAATCTGATTCCTCCAATGAAATAATTAAAGGAGGAATATTGTCATGTGAGCAGTTTAACGTGTAAGTAGTCCAATCTGCCAAAATAAGTTCGTCTGTATGTCTACAAAAATTTTGCCACATGTCTGGTGTACATTTAGTCAATGTTTCTGTCCAAGTATTTTTAACTCTATTCTGGTCAAGATAAGTAGATGTTATATGGTTGTTATAATATGTCTTATTAAACCCCCATACTAGTTTTATTGGATTGTAATGACAATGGTAAGGTGGTAGTCGAAGTAATTCATGTTGTATGGTTTTCACGCTGTTGGATTCTTAACATCATGTCCTCGTTGTTTTAAAATTTCATCCACTACATATGTCTTTTTGTCAGTTTTATAAGGTAAGATTATTTTTGTGTCAAACGCAATGTTATTGTTAATCAACCGTTGCTGCAATATCGCTTTTTTCGCTGAAAAAGAGTGTGGTTTGTTAAGTTGAACTGAATGATATGGCGCGTTGTCCATGACCACCACACTTTTTTCTTGTAAAGTAAAAATATATATTGATTTTGATTTTAGTGTAGTCATCTGTCAGCGATTATGCTTTAAGCTCGCTGACGGATAACATATACCTTGTACTGACGATGTGCAAATACACCGAAACCGGTCTACAAGTTATATTGTCCGTTCTAACTGCAAACCAGAATGGTTGGTTTAAATATCTTACAGATATACCAACCCCGTTTGACTTTGAAGTGTAATTCAATATCCGTCGGGGCACATAGCCCGGGAAGTAGTTGTTTCTTCTTAGTTAAATGGTCAATATCTTTGAAAATGTTTTTCAAAAACTCGTAAAGTGATAGAATAATTAATATTCGGCATTCTGCAATATTTGTTGATTGATAACTAGCTTTATTAAATATTGTAACGGGATAACCGTGAAAGATTGTTATTGACAGTTGATTTTTAGAAACTTCTAAAAACACTGACTAGATTAAATAATGTTTCTAGAAAATTCTAGAAAGTTCTAAACACACTGACTAGATTAAATAATGTTTCTAGAAAGATCTAAACACACTGACTAGATTAAATAAAGTTGTATATAAGGGGATGTATGGGCAGTTAACGTCAGTTCAAGTTCAAATATTCACAAGAGTTCATTGTATTGTCAAGCAGTTTAGACGTTATCCAGCAGAGTTCAGTGTATCTTAACAATTTTGTAAATAAATTGTGTAAAAGTCCCCATAAGTGTTTTAATATTATTGTGAATATGCTAATGACAAATAGATAAATTGTTTGGGATTAACAGCTTGTAAGACACTGTCATTAGAGATAAAGTTCCCTTCTCGAAATTGACCGCTCATGGGTACGGCCATATCCATGGCATTAAGCAAAGACGAAAAACGGAATAAAGAAAAGCAGAAACCATAAAGGACCGGAACTTACTTGTTATTTAATGGCAGATTTTCGATTCTAGTTTACAGCTGCACATGTTCGATCTGGACTATAAACATTAAATAAACAAATCTAATTATTTGTTCCATGAAACACAAAAATAATAAGGCCATAAGGTGTGAATAAAGTTCATAAGAACTTTAAGTACGTACCTAAATACAGTTATTAAAATGAAATTTTTTTTTAGTTGATCTAAAATGCTTGCGACAAATAAGCTTTTTTTAAGCTTTCTAGAATTCCCTATTTTGAATTTCTGAAAGCATAGCTTTTAAATCTTGAAAAACTGAGAAAACGATCCAATAAGGCAAGAGTTATGAGTTATGCCTAATAAATGAATTACATAGCCTTAATTGTATTTTATAATAAAATAATTTTAATATTGAAACACTTATGGGGGCTTTTTACACAATTTATTTACAAAATTGTTAAGATACACTGAACTCTGCTGGATAACGTCTAACTACTTGACAATACAATGAACTCTTCTGAACACTTGACTCGAACTGACGTAAACTGCCCATGCATCCCCTTATATACAACATTATTTAATCTAGTCAGTGTGTTTAGAAGTTTCTAGAATTTTCTAGAAACATTATTTAAAATGGTCAGTTGATTTTTTTACAAACTTCTAAAAATCAACTGTCAACAACAATCTTTCAAATTAAGGTCCCTTCCTTTACGGTTATCCCGTTACACTGCCCCCTCCTTAGATTCATTCCTCCTGGAATGTTATTTCCTACATCGGAATCCCGCACACTCCCTGAGCCAGCCAAACCATCTTCTTGGAGTTGCTGCGCATCTCCACTGTGGTTTCCCTGGTAAGGCGCCAAACGATCATGATGGACCACGACGGGTTTCCCTCTGGGAATTTTCACGTTCCGATAAATGACATCGTGAATCTTCTTCTTGATGGTGTAAGGACCTTCCCAGTTCTTTTGTAATTTGGGACAAATACCTCGACGCCGTCGGGAGTTTTAGAGCCAGACTAAATCTCCAACTTGGTAACTCTTTTCCATTGTCCGTGTGTCATAGTACCTCTTCATCCGATCACTAGATAATTGTAGTTTTCCACGCACCAGGTTGTGTATATTTTCCATTCGATTCCAAAGGTCGGTGACATATTGTTCACGTGCCATTTCTTCACCAGGTTTACAACCAAACACCAAGTCACATGGTAGCCTCATTTCTCTACCGAACAGGACCTTCGCAGGCGTTTGGCCAGTTGATTCGTTGATGGCCGATCGAATTGCCATTAGAAATAGTGGAATATGTCGATCCCAATCCCTCTGACAATCTGACACCACTTTTGACAGATAGTTGGTTATGGTCCGGTTCATTCGTTCCACCATTCCATCAGACTGAGGGTGCATCGCTGTGGTTCTCGTTTTCTGGATGCCTAATCTTTGGCAAACTTCTTGAAACAGCTTGCTCTCAAAATTTCTTCCCTGGTCTGAATGTAATTCTAATGGTACCCCAAATCGGCTTACGAATTAGTAAAGTAGTCCATTACAACAAAGATGTACTTGTTTCCTACATCGGTCTGTGGAAGTGGCCCCAATACATCTACTGCGATTCTTTCAAAAGGACTTCCAACCAGGTATTGCTGCATTTCCGCCTTCGGTTTTCGGTGCGGACCGTTACTGGCAGCACATGTAGTGCATTTACGACACCAATCTTTAACATCATTAGTGCAATTTACCCAGTAAAATCTATCTCGGATCTTTTACAGCGTTTTCGTGATACCCAGATGTCCTCAAGAACTATCATTATGCATCTGTTTTAAAATTTCCGGTACAGCATTTCTTGGGACCACTATTTGTTTCCTTGTTTCTGTGCCCTCGGAATTTTCTACAAGTCTTTTAACGAGCCCTCCGTCCAAAATTAAAGAGTTCCATTGGGACCAGTATGCTTTTAAAGCAGGAGAGGATGAGGATATCTCTCTCCACAACGGACGACGGTCCATTCTCTTCCACTCCCTAATCTTTCTCAGAACGGGATCGTTTTCTTGTTGCTCCTCCAGCATAGAGCTCTCGTCTTCTGGCACAACCTTAACTAAGGCAAGTTTTTCCTCGTTCTGCTTCATACGGGTACAATGGGGGCAATCAGGTCGACATGGTCTTCTGGAAAGTGCATCAGCATTACGATGTCTGGTTCCAGGTCTGTGCTCGATTTCAACATCATATTCCTGCAGTTTTTCGAGCCATCTTGCTATCTGTCCTTCTGGGTTTCTAAAGCTAAGTAGCCACTTTAAGCTAGCATGGTCTGTTCTGATCAGGAATTTTCTGCCATACAGATATTTATAAAAGTGTTCGACGGATTTTACAACTGCTAACAGTTCCCTCCGAGTTACACAGTAGTTCTTTTCAGCTTTCGATAAAGTTTTGCTGAAGTAACCAACCACTCTTTCCTTACCGTCTTGTAGCTGTGACAAGACGGCTCCAATTCCCACATTGCTGGCGTCGGTGTCCAGAATAAGCTTACCATCCGGAAGTGGATAAGCAAGAACAGGTGCTGACGTAAGCTGTTTCTTCAATATTTCAAACGCCTTTTGACATTCCTGATCCCAACAGAATGACTTATCTTGTTCTGTCAAACGTGTCGAGGGTTTGGCGATGTCTCCAAAATTCTTGACATATCGTCGGTAATAAGAACAAAGACCCAAGAAACTCCGGAGCTGATGTTTGTCGATAGGGATTGGCCATTCCTGAACGGCTTGTATCTTAGCGGGGTCAACAGCAACGCCATCCTTGCTTACGTTATGTCCTAAATAGTTGACCTGTCTCTGGAACAAGTGGCATTTCTTAACATTCAATGTTAGATTAGCGTTCTGTAATCTTTTAAAAACTTCTTCAGGTTAGATAAATGTTCCTTAAAGGTCTTACCCATTATGATGATGTCGTCTAGATAAACTAGACAAGTTTCCCATGACAAACCCCGCAGGATGTTCTCCATTAGTCGTTCAAACGTCGCAGGAGCATTACAGAGGCCAAACGGAAGGACCGTGAATTGCCACAACCCTGATCCACTGGTAAAGACAGTCTTTTCTTTGTCTGCAGGATTCATTTTAACTTGCCAGTATCCGCTTTTAAGGTCCAAGGTAGAAAACAGAGTAGAACCCGCCAAAGCGTCGAGGGCATCATCAATCCTTGGCAGAGGATAACTGTCCTTCTTAGTGACATCATTTAGCTTTCGATAGTCGACACAAAACCGCATTGATCCGTCTTTCTTTCTCACTAATACCACAGGAGAAGCCCACGGACTACTGGATGGTTCGACTATGCCATTTTGAATCATTTCTTTAAGGGCTCTGTCTGCTTCTTCCTTTTTAACTTGAGGCATCCTTCGGGGTACCTGTCGAATCGGACGTGCATCACCAGTGTCAATTCTATGTTGTACAACATCAGTTCTTCCCAATTTACTTTTAGAACCAAATACAGGTTTATAACGGTAAAGTAGATCTCTTACCTGTTTCTTTTCTAATTTTGACAAAGAGGGATCTAATTTTGTCATTAATGGTTCAATTCCGTTGGTCTCATCTGTTTCCGTAACGTTTACCTTGTGAATTATGGCCGTTACTGGTTCTAAACTTCCCATTTCCGTGTCCTTTTGGAGAAGAACTGGATGATCGTTCAAGTTCATAACTCGGATGGGTACCTCTTTGGCGGATCTAACAAGAGTCTTACCCACAAGGAGTCCTTTTCCAAATTCATGGTCATGGTTCTTCGGCTCTATCATGGCTGGGGCACCATCTGGCTCCAGTCCATCCAACCGCGCTGTGACGACACATTCGCAGCTCGCCGGAAGTTCGATATCATCAATTAGCTTAATCGAGGCATGGTCAACGTGTTTTCGGTGCAGGAATATTTCTTCACTACCAGTACGAAGGATACGTTGGCGAAGATCCAAATGAAAACCACAGTGGAGCATAACATCCATGCCCAGAAAAACATCTTCATCAACGTCAGCCACCAGCACTGAGTGAACAAGAGAGGTTGAACCAAACTGTAGCGTCACCTGTATCTCACCGTAGACTCTAGCAGAATCTCCGGTAGCGGTACGCAGTCTCCAACTGGTAGGCAACATCTTATTTCGCATAATGATGGTTGGTCGGACGATAGTTTTTGTAGCTCCAGTGTCTACCAGCATGCTAATATTCTTCCCATCAAGGAGGCCATCTACATATAAGCTGTCGCAGAGTTGCCAATTTAATGGTGTAAGGGACTACGGGAATGTTTGGGGTCGAAGGCGCCCTCCAGGAGTCGACCCGTTTAAAGTTTTCCTGCTGCAGGGGTACTTCAGCAGGAGATTTTTCTTTATGGGGGCAAGTATTTCTTATATGGCCTAGTTCTCCGCAGTTCCAGCATCTCACTGGGCGCCTTCTTTTTGGAGATAACTTCATAAACCTCTCTACTACCGCTTCAACGTCGCTAACGGAATGAACGGCATGGTCGTAGTTACCGGTGATTTCCCTCAGTCGAGCAACTCCACGTGAGGCCTCCGTCGCCGCCTCAAACTCCAGGGCAATGGTCAAGGCGTCCACAAGGGTCTTCGGCCGCGCCAGCCGTACAGCGCGCTGCAACTCGACGTCTCGAAGACCATCGGTGAAGGTTTGGACTGCTAGGCACTCCAGGAAATCCTCCGCTGCATTTGAATACGCAAGTCGTACCATTCTTGCTACATCCGCTTCAAATTCCTGGATAGTTTCTCCATTTTTCTGTTTTCGGCTCTTTAACTGCATTCGGTACACCGGTTGGAGATGAGTTTGACCATAACGCATCTCTAGACGATTCACCAATAACTCGAAGTTGTCAGCTTCATCCGGTGTCAATGATTGCAAGACGTCTAAAGCTTCGCCTCGCAGAGCTACGGTTAGGGACAATGCTTTCTCCTGGGATGACCATCCATTAGCTCTGGCCGCTGCGTCGAATTGTTTCAGGTAATTTGGCCAGGAAGTCTTCCCGTCGAAGGTCGGGGGTTTCATTGTCGTTCGCACCTGGGTCGTCTCCTCGTTTCTTCGTCGTTCGACGTCTGCGTGGCAGGTTTCCATCCTTCCTGCATCTCCGTCGCCGTGGTGGATGGTTTGGTTTTGTAGACAAGCTTCCAGTTCATGTTTAAGCTTTTCTATCTCGGACTGCACTTGCTGGTTGATCTCGTCTCTGAAGTTGGCCACCTGCTGATTTTGCTCGTCTCGCATGTTGGTCACTTGCTGATTCATGTTGTCCACTTGCTGATTCAAGTTGTCTACCTGCTGATTCAAGTTGGCAACTTGCTGATTTTGCTCGTCACGAAGGTGTGATATTTGCTGGGAGAAGGAACTGGATAACTCTTCTGGTAGGGTAGACATCCGTTGTGATAGCTGGGACACCTCTTCGCGGTGGCTTCTTATCTGACTGGATAGCTCCTCTTGTTGGTTCGTCATTCGCTGTGATAGCTCCTCTTGTTGGCTCTTCATCTGACTGGATAGCTCCTCTTGTTGGCTCGTCATTCGTCCTGATAGCTCCTCTTTCAGCTGGGACATATCTTCGCGCTGGCTCTTCATCTGACTGGATAGCTCCTCATGTTGCCGGGAAAGTTGTTGAGCTTGTTCTTCTTGCAGCCGGGAAATTGCTTTCTGAACCGGGTCTTCGAACTCCACAGCGTCAGGGTCCAAATTATTATTTACGTAGTATTCACGGAGCCTTCTCAACAATACGGATTTGCTCCCAGTAGTCCCAGTAGTTTCCAACTCTACTTCTTCAAGCTCTCTTCTGAGCTCAGCCACCAATAGTTCATTTATTTTTTTTCCAGGCATTCTTGTATCTTCACCCCACACCTGACACCAATTTGAAACACTTATGGGGGCTTTTTACACAATTTATTTACAAAATTGTTAAGATACACTGAACTCTGCTGGATAACGTCTAACTACTTGACAATACAATGAACTCTTCTGAACACTTGACTCGAACTGACGTAAACTGCCCATGCATCCCCTTATATACAACATTATTTAATCTAGTCAGTGTGTTTAGAAGTTTCTAGAATTTTCTAGAAACATTATTTAAAATGGTCAGTTGATTTTTTTACAAACTTCTAAAAATCAACTGTCAACAACAATCTTTCAAATTAAGGTTATCCCGTTACAATATTATTAACACTCTGTTACGTCATTTTTTTGATAAGTATATTCGGATCTTAATTCTTTACTGTTAATAAAAACAGCCTTCAAAAACCACAAAAATGCACTAATAGGCAAAAAATAAAATATTTATTTCTTAAAAAAATTGAAAGCAATTAGGCATCTGATTTCGATATCCTTGAACTCGACTCCAATGGTTTATATCTTTGTAAAAGATTTTAGTTACTAACATTCGAAATCTAGATTTAATAGGTAAGATTAAAGGTAAAGCTGCAGAATTTGTACCCAGGCAGAACGCGCTTTTAAAGTCAGATTGACTATGGCTAGCGCTGTTGCCAACTCTCGCGTTCAAATTTACGGTGGCTAGAATTTGTTTACTTGGACAACTTGAAGTGTTTACGAGTAGTATTATCTACTATAAGTTTATAGAATAAGAATTGTAGTTGTAATATGTAGTTCAAATTTTAATGTATCATGTTTAACAAACTTTTGATGAATTCTGAAAGGTCCTAATCTATGTACAAAAATGATGAATGATATTATTTGTTAATACGTTTATACAGAAAAACCTTAAATTTTATAAACTATATTGAAAATAAAATGTTACGTTTTTATTATTTTTACTTTTTTTTTGTACAATAAACATTGTTACATTTTTTTTTTGTAGACCCTTATTAAAATTCAGCTACTATAACTAAGGTGCAGTAAACAGATATCATCCGCATCTTTTTGTCCAAATTTTCTTTTAAATTCATAAATTGAATTATTACAATTAAAGACTTTTGAGTATATTATATTTTCCGTTGTACATATTGGTTAATATGGAATTAGATTGGCATATAAAACCAAATGATTACTTAAAGCTATTGTGGAAGGTTCACACAGTAAAAATCGGACATTTTAACCTATTTTAACGAGTTTGTTACTCTCGAAGAGTATACTGAATATTTTGTAACGTTTTTCAAATACACATATGGATAAATCTTTGATTTTAATACAATAAATTCATTCAATACAGCTTTAAAACTTTTCTTGTTTTTAAAAGACTATTAACATGTTTTGTAGCCTTCTATATAGAGAATCTATTATTTTGTTTTTAACTTTGCTTTAAATATAACTTTACAACTTGGCTTATAATTAACACTAAAATCCAAATAACTTAATCTTTTAAAAGTTTTGAACATACATACTTACTTAAAATAAAATATTTTCAAATAGAAATTCTAACCAAAATGTTTGTTTACAAAACCTTTTACCTAACACGTGAATTTAGGCTCATTGGACAGAACATGATAATCAGTATAACCGTATTTTTAATGCTGTATTTTGTGGTATTTCAGTATTTCACAAGTTTCCGATTGTTACAGATATGCAATGGATCTGGCAACAATGTATGCAAATTTGAATTTCTCGCGCAGAATTCAGATCAATTTGTGACTTTTTTCAATGCGCACAGACCTGCGCATATTGTTTATTTTTGCAGGAACAACTTCTGCACCCTTACCAGATTAAAATAGCGAGCAATTTGTACGGTGAAGAAAACATTTTGATGAAACGTGGACTTAATTGTCTCAAATCACCAAACCGTTGAGAGCAAACATGGTGATTAAATGCTCATTCCTTCTTCTTGTGAGAAGAGGCCTTTGCCAATAGAGTGGGACAGTAACGGGCTAATTATTATGTTTTTGTGTTATACACCAGTATTAACATATTAACTTAACTGCAGAGCTTATTCTGTTGATTAATGAAGTGTTTTCTGGAATATCTTCCACATTGATGACCAGAGCTTAACCAAATTTCAGGGATCAGAAGGACACTCTACTCTTTTGAATGCAAAAAGAATATTTCAAACTGGATCATAAATACCGAAGATATGCCGTAACATTCATAAAAAAATATGGTCGAATTGAAAACCTCCTCCTTTTTTGAAGTCGGTTAAAAAAGCTATGCTTTCCCTTTATGGTTATTTCCGGAGTGTTATATTTGTTTTGTTTTTAATCAAATCTTATTTGTTTCTTAAATCGTTTGAGGCTACTAGAAAGTTTTCACATTTTGAAACAAGAAATAAACAATGCAAATATTGAAAAGTATTATCATTCGACAGAGTATTTCTTTTTTGTTAAATATTGTGTGTTAAGTCTTCTAACGAAATAATACAAAAGATAGTTACCTATTATGTTTAATATATTTTACTCTTATTCAATTTTCATATATTAAGCTTTAGTATAATTTACAATAGTATAAAAAAGAGTATTGTATAAATCTAGATCATTTTGACATATTCCATACTTAATATAACAACAAATTTACATATGGCAGTTTTTGTTAACATTAAATAATACAAAAAAAATATACAAAAGAAACATTACTGGCATTCTACATAATCTTAAAAATAAATAAAGTAGTCTGAAGTTTTTTAACAGGTATCACATGTTTTAAGTATGTACATAACAAAATTTACAATAAAAGCACCTCTACCACTTCAGTTAAACTTATTATCTATTATTTATATTAACAATTTCGAGTTTCATGAGTTATTTTCTGCTTTTGAGCGAGTATTGTCTATCTTCTTTACGCAATTCTTTTAACGATTTGCCTAATATTTCTTGGACCCAAGGAGTGTCTGTTGCTACGTAACCTCCTATTTGTCCTTCCTGTTTGCATCCTGTATCCCATGCGAATATACCCGACGCAACATATCGTCCTTGGTTGTTTGTACAAGCTAAGGCACTACCAATATCCACCTAGAAATAGTTTTTTGATTAATATAGTAATTGCCATTTACATTAAACCTGAATTCTTTTATAATAATATTATCGTTGAACTTAATTTCAGATTCCAGACATTTTTATCAATGTTTCGATCCGTGTACTTCTCATACAATATAGTACAAGAAAAATGGATTTATTCTATATTTATATCGTACTTACTTTACATTGATCAATATCTGATGTGCCGCAAAGTGTGTGTTCCTTAAAGTTCGGTAATGCGTCTTGGAATTTCTCACTTAATGTACTTTGACATTTTTTGCTGTCGATTACTTTTGCGTTGATTTGATGCATTATTGCTCCTTTCGCATGTACTGCAATAAAATTATTGTTATTATCCAGTAATCACATTTTTTCAATTGTGTTTCCAAAAGAAAAGAAAGAAAATTAATTCTAATATTTTGCACTGTAGGTAGGAAGGTAGGTATTCTATTTTAACTTGAACTACAAGATACAACTGTTAAAACCGTAATTCAAGTATCTTTAACAGCAGTTACTTAGGCGCTGCTGGTTTTGTGACTACAACGTGAAATATGAAATAAATTAATTGAAAAAAGTTAGACATTATTTGTAGACTAATAGACAGCATATTCAGTGTAAAAATGATAATGTTAAGTTTGAAAGTAGACGCATCTTTCAAGAAGAAGAAAAGGCAACAGCCTATAACAAATCTAAAAAATACAAAGAGCCTAAACTTTAATAAAAGAATCTTTATCGCTCTGAGTTTGAAGTCCCAAACAACAGACTAATTCGTTAAAAAATTAATGTTTTTACTTAAAAAAAATACTTACATTGCAAGATTCGTTTTCCCCACCCAGTAACTTTGCAATTGCTCGGTTTTGATTTCGTATCAGGCAGACAGATTGGTCCAACATTCTTTGTCCACCTAAATTTCTCTTCTAGTCTTAATACTGCTAAATCGTATCCGTCAGACTGATATTTAGGGTGTCTTGCAACGGCAGCAACTTTAACAATTTGGAATGGCAATGGTTCGTCATCGATTCCTAATTTCCATTCACCTCCTTTTACCAATATGTCAGAAGTCTGCAATCTTTAATATAAATATATTATTAGCAATTTAAAATAGTTTCTAAGATTAATTTAAGGTAAAAATTAGGGATTTCCAAGAATAGCTGTTTCACGAAGTAATTTTAAATTATTTTCATATAATTAATAGGATAATTATTTAGATGATACTTACCCTTCAACACAATGAGCTGCTGTCAAAACAGCATCTTGAGCAATTATAGCTCCTCCACATAGCAAACTACGGTTTGTATCCCTTAAAATCATTGCTTGCCAAGGATATTCAGCAAAATTGGCATCTAGAGGACCTGGACCCACTGGATTAGTATTCTATAAAGACAATTTATAATTGAAAATAATTATGCTATCGTATTTTTAATTTAAGGATAATTTGTTTAATTAATTAATAATATTTTTTACCGAGTTAGTTCCTCCACACGTTCCAGAAGATTGTCTACTAATTCTGTTTCCGTTTACAACGTCATGTTGTCCATAGAAATTGTCTTCCTTATAGGTTCCATCATCAATACCATCAACCAAGTTTGCAGAGGGCCAAGGATCTTTGTAGTTAGGATCTCTGCAGCATTTTCCTATGATGCCTGTTTCCACTTCTTTACATTCCTATAATATGAATTAAATGTAAAAATGATGTAATCGGATACAAAATCATATAGAATAGAAACACTTGAAAAAATTATGTAAATAATTAAAATCTTACTGTAGTCGGAACTCTTAACAACTCTTGGGCTGGGGTTAGTACAACTGGCACTGGTGATACAAATCCTTCAGCTGTACAATAAATTTCTTGTACACATTTAAGAGCAGCGGGACAACCAGATGCTGCTGGCAGGGGACCAGATGTAGGGTATGTTGGTGTTGGTCTTGGACGTATAGTTGGACGTTTAGTGGTAACGAAGATGTTATTATCATTAGCTGAATCTCCGTGGTGATCTGGGGCTAAAACGTGTTTGTGTTCATTACTGCCGTCAACTTAAGAAAAGTAAGTTATCTCTCTAGTTTTTTTCTTGAATTAATCAAATTTAAAAAAACAAGTGAACAGTAAATTATTTTTGTAATCTTTTAAATATATCAATGAGTATTTAATTTATGCAAAAAGGAATTTTAATAGCCCTAATTTGTGAAATGCCTATAAAACAAGAAAAATGCAAGTGAGATTACCACTCTTCAAAATTCATTCTTACTCCCCCTGGAAGCTATTAAATATGATTAAATTTGGTAAGAAAATCAAACAATTTCTAAAAGAAAATATTTTCTATAGTATCAATGAATTTAATGAATATTTTATCCTGACTGTTTAGTGTGTAAGTTAAAAAAAAATTGTTTGTTACTTTTTTTTTTAGAAAAATTGTCTAATGTTTTCAAATGACAAGTGTATACAAATTGTATTTTGTCTTGACACAAATATATCTATCTATCTAAAAAAATATTTATAAAAGTGTTAATGTAAATTTTGAAGTGTTGTAAGTGTACTGACAAAAAATGAAAATATTAAGATAAATTTATCAATACTTGTACCGTTTAAAACATTATGGATGGTCAAATATATATTTAAAACCAGTCACTATCCTTCAGGTTGTACTTACAGTCTATTTCGTGGGTGATGCTGCTCTCAGTGTACTCATCAAAACTGGGTGTAGGCTTGTCATAGTGGTAACCATCAGTCGTAGGCCTGTAAGGAGTTATAGAGGGATAAGCTGGAGTGACAGTGGTAGTAGTGTATGTAGGTCGGCCTATTGGTTTAGGATAGGTACATTCACCAGAAGGTGACAAAGAGGAACCAGGTGGACATATGCACTCATTTTCAGCGTTTTTTATCATTCCAGAAACACATACAGAAGATTTGGAACGTTCGCATATACCTAAGGAATTTTTTACTCTACCGGGTGGACATATTTTTTGGGTACTGGGAATTGATGAGAATGTAGTACGTTCGCACTTTCCAGAAGAATCTAACAGAGTTCCTTCGGGACATTTGTCTTCGGGATCAAACGGTTTAATTGGTTTTGGATAAAAATATCCTTCAGGGGATTTTGTTGGATATATACAAACTCCTTTACGTGAAAGAACTTGACCAGTTTGACAAGGTTTAGATTTAGGCATTGAAAATTCACATTTTCCCAAAGGTGTTAATATTTGTCCGGGACCACAACCTACTACTGGTTTACGAGTAGTTGCGGAATTGATACAAATTCCTATCGATGATAAGAATTGACCAGATCTACAAGTCTGAGATTTAGTTATGCGAAATTCACAGGTTCCAGAAGGTGTTAAAATGTGCCCAGGACTACAACGAATGACTGTTTCTGAAGCATAGGTACAAACTCCTGTAGAAGAAAGAGTTTGACCGCGGGGACAAGATTTTGACTTAATATTTGGAAGTTCACACGTCCCAAAAGGTGTCAAAATTTGTCCGGGACTACAATGGACTTCGGATTTAATAAACGTAGTGGGTCTGGTAGTTGATGATTCTGGGTAATCACATAACCCCGTTTTAGATAAAACTTGACCTGGCTTACAAACGTTAGTTGGACTGGTAGTTAAAAGTGAAGAAACACACTGATTAGTCTCAGTAATTAATTTAGTTCCAAACGGACAATACTTTGGAGTTATTGCTAAAGGTAGTGTAGATGTAGTAGTCTTAGGATACTCACATAATCCAGAAGATGTTAATTTTTGACCAGGTCTGCATATAACTGTAGGTTTACTGGTGGTAGCTTTTTCACGAAAAATACAATTACCTAATTCTGTTTGAATTTGATCAGGTCTACAAGTAAGCTTGGTAGGGTATATGCAAAACCCTTCTGGTGACAAAACTTGATCAGGTTTACAAATTGTTTGCGAAGGCTTACGATTAGGATATACACATTCACCAGAGGGTGAAAGACTTTGACCTGGGTTACATGAAACTTTCGGACTAGGAGTTGTGAAAATAGTAGAAGGTTTAGGATATTTATAGTCACAATTACCTTCTATTTGACCAGGGTGACAGTTGTGTTTCGGAGGTGTTTTTGTATCAAATTCACAAATACCTAAAGAGGTCAAAAATTGACCAGGAACACATTTAGTTCTTATGTTTGAGGTTTTCGGATATACACACTCTCCTGATGGTGAAATACTTTGACCTGGACTGCAAGAGTGAGAAATTGGCTGTACAGTTGTTGCTGCAGATGGGTAAATACAAATTCCAGTTGATGATATTATTTCACCAGAGCGACATAAAACTGGTTTCTTAGATGGTATAGGAGCACATTCATTTGTAGTTGGAATTAGTTTACTTCCAAAAGGACAATTTTTCGAAGAAACAATGGGTTTAATGTTTGTAGAATACTCACATCTACCAGATGCAGTTAAGATTTGACCCTGTCTACAATTAACTGCTGGCTTAGTCGTTTGCATTGTAGTTATTGATGAACTTGTATCAGGATATATACAAACCCCAGTTGTGGACAATATTTCACCAGGTTTACAAGCAGCAGAAGTATATTCACATTTTCCTGTACTTGTTAATATTTGTCTTGGTGCACATGTTTGTTTAAAATGTGTTTGTGGTAGTGTGGTAGGATATACACATTCACCTGATGGTGATATACTTTGACCTGGCTGGCAACTAATCCTTGAAGAGGGTGTAGTAGAAGTTGTGCTAGGGTAAACGCAAACTCCCGTTGCTGATAATATTTGACCTTGTTTACATATTGATATGGGTTTTTTTACAGGATCAACACAATGACCAGCAGGAGTTAATATTTGACTCGGTAGACAACTAGGTTTTTCAGTCGGTTTTGAGGGATAAATGCAATGACCGAACGGTGATATACTTTGACCAGGTTTACAAGATAACTCGGTTGAGATCTTAATACATTCATTCGTATCGGGGGACCATTTGCTTCCAAAAGGACAGGATTGAGGACGAACTGTTGTTATTTCAGAATATATAGGTTTTCGAGATTTTGGATATTCGCAGCCAGAACCTGTAGCAGAAAGAATTTGTTCAAATGGACAGGTACATATACCTGCAGGAGATAAACTTTGACCAAATGGACATTTAGGAATCGACTTCGGTGAAGTTTGTGATGATATATATACGCAAGCTCCAGAAGGCATTAGTACCTGACCTGGACTACAAGAGGGTTTGGGCATCGTAACTTTTGGATATTCACATATTCCGGTGGATGATACAATTTGTCCTGGCAAACAGTTTTTGGGAAGTTGAATGGTTGAAATAGTAGTGTTTGATCTTATGGGATATTCGCAATCATGGCCTTTTGCTGATGGTATCTGACCTGGTGCACATTGTGGTTTAGGTTGTTGAGGATAAGTACAAGAACCAAATTGATTTAAAACTTGTCCTGAAGAACAGGGAAGTTTTTTCGGTAAAAATAAAGGAGGCCTGTGTGTGCTTGTTAGTGTTGATGGTTTTAAACTAGTTAATGATGGTTGTGGAGTGGTAAATGAATGGATAGATGCTACTAATGGTTTAGATGGTCTAAATGTTGTAATTGGAGTTTTTTGTGTAGTGACCAATGTTTCGAATGGTTTGTCCGATGATATTTGAGTGATTGTTGGTACATACTTCGGTGTTGTTGGTCTGCAGAAGCCATCTACTTGTTTGACGGTTCCAGGAGGACAAACGATCTTAGGCCTTTCACAACTTCCATCAGGTTGTAAAATAGTACCAGATGGACAGTATCCGGTAGGTTTCTTGTCACATCTTCCATTTGGTTGTAATCTCAGACCAGGAGGACAATCGCAGTCGCCGTTAGGTTTCCTAATAAGCCCTGGTGGACATGGTGGTAAAGGACGTTCACATCTTCCATTTGGTTGTTTTACGAGACCAGAAGGACAATCACACCTTCCATCAGGTTGTCTTATCAATCCTGGCGGACATGGAGGTGGCGGTCTTTCGCATTGACCATTTGGTTGCCTTACTAATCCAGGTGGACATTCGCAACTGCCATCGGGTTGTCTAACTAATCCAGGTGGACAAGGTGGTAAAGGACGTTCACATCTTCCATTTGGTTGCCTTACTAATCCAGGTGGACATTCGCAACTGCCATCGGGTTGTCTAACTAATCCAGGTGGACATGGTGGTAAAGGCCGTTCGCATCTTCCATTTGGTTGTTTTACGAGGCCAGAAGGACAATCACAACTTCCATCAGGTTGTCTTATTAATCCTGGTGGACATGGTGGTAAAGGACGTTCACATCTTCCACTTGGTTGTTTTACGAGACCAGGAGGACAATCACAACTTCCATCAGGTTGTCTTATCAATCCTGGTGGACATGGAGGTGGCGGTCTTTCGCATTGACCATTTGGTTGCCTTACTAATCCAGGTGGACATTCGCAACTGCCATCGGGTTGTCTAACTAATCCAGGTGGACAAGGTGGTAGAGGACGTTCACATCTTCCATTTGGTTGCCTTACTAATCCAGGTGGACATTCGCAACTGCCATCGGGTTGTCTAACTAATCCAGGTGGACATGGTGGTAAAGGCCGTTCACATCTTCCATTTAGTTGTTTTACGAGGCCAGAAGGACAATCACAACTTCCATCAGGTTGTCTTATTAATCCTGGTGGACATGGTGGTAAAGGACGTTCACATCTTCCACTTGGTTGTTTTACCAGACCAGGAGGACAATCACAACTTCCATCAGGTTGTCTTATCAATCCTGGTGGACATGGAGGTGGCGGTCTTTCGCATTGACCATTTGGTTGCCTTACTAATCCAGGTGGACATTCGCAACTGCCATCGAGTTGTCTAACTAATCCAGGTGGACAAGGTGGTAGAGGACGTTCACATCTTCCATTTGGTTGCCTTACTAATCCAGGTGGACATTCGCAACTGCCATCGGGTTGTCTAAGTAATCCAGGTGGACATGGTGGTAAAGGCCGTTCACATCTTCCATTTGGTTGTTTTACGAGGCCAGAAGGACAATCACAACTGCCGTCAGGTTGTCTTATTAATCCTGGTGGACATGGAGGCAGAGGCCGTTCACATCTTCCATTTGGTTGTTTTACGAGGCCAGAAGGACAATCACAACTTCCATCAGGTTGTCTTATTAATCCTGGTGGACATGGTGGTAAAGGACGTTCACATCTTCCATTTGGTTGCTTTACGAGGCCAGAAGGACAATTACAACTTCCATCAGGTTGTCTTATCAATCCTGGTGGGCATGGAGGCAGAGGCCGTTCACATCTTCCATTTGGTTGTTTTACGAGGCCAGAAGGACAATCACAACTTCCATCAGGTTGTCTTATTAATCCTGGTGGACATGGTGGTAAAGGACGTTCACATCTTCCATTTGGTTGTTTAACGAGACCAGGAGGACAATCACAACTTCCATCAGGTTGTCTTATCAATCCTGGTGGACATGGTGGTGGAGGTCTTTCGCATTGACCATTTGGTTGCCTTACTAATCCAGGCGGACATTCGCAACTGCCATCGGGTTGTCTAACTAATCCAGGTGGACAAGGTGGTAGAGGACGTTCACATCGTCCATTTGGTTGTTTAACGAGGCCAGAAGGACAATCGCAACTTCCATCAGGTTGTCTTATTAATCCTAGTGGACATGGTGGTGGAGGTCTTTCGCATTGACCATTTGGTTGCCTTACTAATCCAGGTGGACATTCGCAACTGCCATCGGGTTGTCTAACTAATCCTGGTGGACATGGTGGTAGAGGACGTTCACATCTTCCATTTGGTTGTTTTACGAGGCCAGAAGGACAATCACAACTTCCATCAGGTTGTCTTATTAACCCTGGTGGACAGGGTGGTAAAGGACGTTCACATCTTCCACTTGGTTGTCTTACGAGACCAGGAGGACAATCACAACTTCCATCAGGTTGTCTTATTAATCCTGGTGGACATGGTGGTAGAGGCCGTTCACATCGTCCATTTGGTTGTTTTACTAGGCCAGAAGGACAATCACAACTTCCATCAGCTTGTCTTATCAAACCTGGCGGACATGGAGGCAGAGGCCGTTCACATCTTCCATTTGGTTGTTTCACGAGGCCAGATGGACAATCGCAACTTCCATCAGGTTGTCTTATTAATCCTGGTGGACATGGTGGTAAAGGACGTTCACATCTTCCATTTGGTTGCTTTACGAGGCCAGAAGGACAATTACAACTTCCATCAGGTTGTCTTATCAATCCTGGTGGGCATGGTGGTGGAGGTCTTTCGCATCTTCCGTTTGGAAGTTTTATAAGACCACTCGGACAATCACATGTTCCATCGGGTTTTCTAATAAGACCTGGTGGACATGATGGTATCGGCGTTTTGCAACTGCCGTCTGGTTGTCGGATAAGTCCAGGACGACAATCGCAGCTTCCGTCAGGTCGCGTTATTTCACCAGATGGACAGTATGGTGGTTGTTCGCATTTTCCATTAGGCTGTCTTACTAATCCAGAGGGACAATCGCAGTTTCCATCAGGCAGTTCAACTAGCCCAGGAGGACAGCGTGGTTTTGGTCGTTCACATTGTCCGTTTGGTTGTAATATAAGACCGCTGGGACATTTACATGTTCCATCAAATTGTTTTATTAATCCTGGTGGACATGGTGGTGGAGGACGTTCACATCTTCCATTTGGTTGTTTTACGAGACCAGAAGGACAATTACAGCTTCCATCAGGTTGTCTTATTAATCCTGGTGGACATGGAGGTGGAGGTCTTTCGCATTGACCATTTGGCTGCCTTATTAAACCAGGTGGACATTCGCAATTGCCATCGAGTTGTCTAACTAATCCAGGTGGACATGGTGGTAGAGGCCGTTCACATCTTCCATTTGGTTGTTTTACGAGACCAGGAGGACAATCACAACTTCCATCAGGTTGTCTTATCAATCCTGGTGGACATGGAGGTGGAGGTCTTTCGCATTGACCATTTGGCTGCCTTATTAAACCAGGTGGACATTCGCAACTGCCATCGGATTGTCTTACTAATCCAGGTGGACATGGTGGTAAAGGACGTTCACATCTTCCATTTGGTTGTTTTACGAGACCAGCAGGACAATTACAACTTCCATCAGGTTGTCTTATTAATCCTGGTGGACATGGCGGTGGAGGTCTTTCGCATTGACCATTTGGCTGCCTTATTAAACCAGGTGGACATGCGCAACTGCCATCGGGTTGTCTAACTAATCCAGGTGGACATGGTGGTAGAGGCCGTTCACATCTTCCATTTGGTTGTTTTACGAGACCAGCAGGACAATTACAACTTCCATCAGGTTGTCTTATTAATCCTGGTGGACATGGCGGTGGAGGTCTTTCGCATTGACCATTTGGCTGCCTTATTAAACCAGGTGGACATGCGCAACTGCCATCGGGTTGTCTAACTAATCCAGGTGGACATGGTGGTAGAGGCCGTTCACATCTTCCATTTGGTTGTTTTACGAGACCAGAAGGACAATCACAACTACCATCAGGTTGTCTTACTAATCCAGGTGGGCATGGTGGTAGAGGACGTTCACATCTTCCATTTGGTTGTTTTACGAGACCAGCAGGACAATTACAACTTCCATCAGGTTGTCTTATTAATCCTGGTGGACACGGAGGTGGAGGTCTTTCGCATTGACCATTTGGCTGCCTTATTAAACCAGGTGGACATTCGCAACTGCCATCGGATTGTCTAACTAATCCAGGTGGGCATGGTGGTGGCGGACGTTCACATCTTCCATTTGGTTGTTTTACGAGACCAGTAGGACAATTACAACTTCCATCAGGTTGTCTTATTAATCCTGGTGGACATGGAGGTGGAGGTCTTTCGCATTGACCATTTGGCTGCCTTATTAAACCAGCTGGACATTCGCAACTGCCATCGGGTTGTCTAACTAATCCAGGTGGACATGGTGGTAGAGGCCGTTCACATCTTCCATTTGGTTGTTTTACGAGGCCAGAAGGACAATTACAACTTCCATCAGGTTGTCTTATTAATCCTGGTGGACATGGAGGTGGAGGTCTTTCGCATTGACCATTTGGCTGCCTAATTAAACCAGCTGGACATTCGCAACTGCCATCGGGTTGTCTAACTAATCCAGGTGGACATGGTGGTAGAGGCCGTTCACATCTTCCATTTGGTTGTTTTACGAGGCCAGAAGGACAATCACAACTTCCATCAGGTTGTCTTATTAATCCTGGTGGACATGGTGGTAAAGGACGTTTACATCTTCCATTTGGTTGCTTTACGAGGCCAGAGGGACAATTACAACTTCCATCAGGTTGTCTTATCAATCCTGGTGGGCATGGGGGCAGAGGCCGTTCACATCTTCCATTTGGTTGTTTTACGAGGCCAGAAGGACAATCACAACTTCCATCAGGTTGTCTTATTAATCCAGGTGGACATGGTGGTAAAGGACGTTCACATCTTCCATTTGGTTGCTTTACGAGGCCAGAAGGACAATTACAACTTCCATCAGGTTGTCTTATCAATCCTGGTGGGCATGGGGGCAGAGGCCGTTCACATCTTCCATTTGGTTGTTTTACGAGGCCAGAAGGACAATCACAACTTCCATCAGGTTGTCTTATTAATCCTGGTGGACATGGTGGTGGAGGCCGTTCACATCTTCCACTGGGTTGTTTTACAAGACCGGGAGGACAATCGCAACTTCCATCTGGTTTTCTGATAAGACCAGATGGACATGGTATAATACAGCTTCCATCCTGTTGTTTAATGTATCCATCGGGACATTTACATTTTTCACCTGGTCTAACAAGAACTCCAGTAGGGCATGTAGGTAGCGTTATAGGTTCACAAGAACCATCAGCTTGTTGAACAGCTCCAGGAGGACAATAAATAGCTGGCGGTGGAGTTACTGCTTTACCGCATGTTCCATCAGGTTGTCGAGTATAACCTGAAGGACATCGTGGGGCTGGGGTTACAGGTGGTGTACAGGTACCATCGTATTCTCTTATATACCCTGAAGGACATGATGGTCTACGACAACTTCCATCAACTTGTCTGACAAATCCAAATGGACAAGGTGCGGGAGTGACTGGTTCACAAGTTCCTCGAGAAGTTAAAACAGTTCCAGTAGGGCACTGCGGTTCATACGTTGATATTGTTGGATTGGTTATAGGTTCTGTAAAAGAATAATATATAAAACACTTAAAAATATTTGTTTCTAATAAGAACATATACTTAAATCCATAAATAAAGGCTATTAAAAAAATAATATTTCTAAAATATTTTAAACAATAAATTTGTAAACACGTTTAATGTTTATGACAATTTGAAAATAAATCACTTAGGGAAGTTTGTTATTGTTAAAATTTTCTTACCAATAGGTGGTAAGTAGTCTGGCCCTTTAATAGTAGATGCAAATCTAACATTGCTGTCAAATTGAACGTTACTGTAATCAGGTGTAGAAGAAAATACAAAATTCGTGTTAGGAGTCACATTTCGAGTAGGTTTGGCGGTGTTAGTTTTTACATTAGAACCACTCTCCCCAGTGTGATATACTTGTGGTTTGGAATCACCCGAAACATTTGTAACTTCCGTTCCTATTTGAACTGCACCACCCCCAAACTTAAAGGTTGACTTCTGAGCTGAAGGTTTTCCAGTGTTGTCCAAGAGATCGTTGATGCTGGTGGGAAATGACGATTTTTGTGCAACAAGATCGCTTGAAAGACTGCAGCAAGTTTCAGTATTTCGATCACAGTATTGAATCTGAAAATAAACGATAATCTATATATATAAAACTCAAAGGTGACTGACTGACTGACTAACTGACAGACATAGTGATCTATCAACGCACAGCCCAAACCGCTGGACTTATGGGGCTGAAATTTGGCATGCAGGTAGATTTTATAACGTAGGCATCCGTTAAGAAAGGATTTTGCTTAATTCCACTTTCAAGGGGATAAAAGTTTGTATGAAACTTTGTCAATTGTAAACAGATCAGGCTGATATTTTGCGTGCATATAGCTTCTATAACGTAGGCATCCCCTAAGAAAGAATTTTGATTAATTCCACACCTAAGCGATTAAAATAGGGGATGAAAGTTTGTATGAAACTTTGTCAATTTTAAACCGATTGGGTTGAGATTTTGCATGCATAATGCATATAGCTACTATGACGTAGGCATTCCTAAGAAGGGATTTTGATAAATTCCACCCCTAAGGGGATACAATAGGCGATGAAAGTTTGTCAATTTCAAACCGAACGGGCTGAGATTTTTCATGCATATAGCTACTATGGCGTAGGCATCCCCGAATAAAGGATTTTGATTAATTCCACCCCTAAGGGGATAAAACAGGGGATGAAAGTTTGTATGAAACTTTGTCAATTTCAAACCGATCGGGCTGAGATTTTACATGCATATAGCATGCAAGTTTTTATAGTTTTAAAATAAGAATAGACTAATACCACTCGCGCTTTAATGTGCGGGGTGTGTGGAGCGGTGAGGCAGTAGCACGCTGCTGCTGGCCGAAATGACACTGTCGATAGACTTAAAATAGGGGTTGAAAATTTGTATGAAATTCGGTAGCAAAAAACAAAAGTTCACGCGGATAAAGTCGCGGGCGGCCGCTAGTTTCAAATATAACTTTTAATAGACAAATGCTACGATTTTTACACTATATAAATAAAATTTGTTTAATAAAGCTCTGAATTAAAAACATATTCTATCACATAAGTACTTCGGGAAGTCCACCATTTTTCGAAGGACTTAATTAAATTTACTCACTTTTATAGGTCACTATGGATATCTTCTTCAAGTTTAAAACTAGTTTTTGGGTAACTCGTTTATAATAATAAACTTATTTCGTATTCTGTCAGCTAGTTAACTATTATTACAATCACCCACTTTTGAAAGGTATCTTTGAGTGTAATGATTTCGTAGTCTGAATAATACAATTCTTTAATAAATAATTTAATTTTTCTGTAGGCTGTAGAAATTAACATAATTAGTAAATTAGTAATAATAATGCAAATTTCATAAAAAATGGCCATTTTCTTACTAAAATCTCGACCTACATTTAAAATTAATAAATATGTTTAACCTCAATCGAAAAATCCGGGTACACTAGTCTGATGATAAATATGCAAATACCTAATACTTCTACTTGTTTAAAATAGAAATTAAATGATATTTATACACGATCTTAACAAGGTATGATACGACTTATTTACCTTGGCTATAGATCCATAATCATTACGGCAAATAGCAGCTGTTACACAATCACGACAACGATCAGTTTTATATGCGTAACTCTTACATATTTTTATTAAAAAGGACCATCAGACGATTTACGAATCAATTTTAGATGTAAAATGTTCAAACATGAATTTCGGACTCATGAATTTATGAGTTAATGAACATATAGTTTGTGTCAAACCAAATTTTGTTTTTTTATGTGTTTCTCAAACTACATACATCTAGGTTACGGAGACACTCGGTAGATTGCATTGTATTTCTAAATTACAATCTTCTATACATATAATAAAACTGTAGAAATGTTTGTTTGTGCGCGCATCACATGAAACCTACTGATCTGATTCGAATGCGGTTTTCACAGATGTATTTGTCTTCTTTCAACTTAACATCTTGTGTATAAAAATTTCTCTCCCATTCCTTAAATGGGGTGGAGTAAGAAATTTTTATACAACAATCTCACGCCACGCGAACGACGTTGCGAGTACAACTAGTTAGAAATATTATTTGATTAAAATCGTGATTAAAAAAAACCTACAATAACAAAAATCGTTAAAACGGAAAAAACCGTTTAAAAAATCGAAAATAAGTGGGTAAATTGTGAAAAACGAGGAAGCTTAAAAAATGGGTAAAATCGAAAAAATAATATATTAAAGCAGAGATTAATGAATCACTAACAAATTGAAACAAAACTATAAAATTTGTAAATAGAATTAAAAAACGAAAAAATAAAAAAGGAAAAGATAAAAATATGAAAAATAGAAAAAAAAAAGAAAAAATCGCAAAAATTAGAAAAAAAAAAGAAGCAGAAAATCAAAAAATGAGATAGAGGAAAAAAAAGGTTACAAACGAAAAAAAATGGCAATTAATCGAGAAAACATAAAAATGAAAAAAAATCACAAAAAATTGTAAATAAAAAAAATATGGAAAATCGAAAAAAATACGAAACCCGAACACTGTCAAAATATAATGAAAAATAAGTGATTGTGTTATCAATACTGTGCCTATCAAATTCAAGTATACAATCTTTATTGATATATTGTGTGAGTATTAACTTTCAAGCTCTCAAATCGTTAAGAAGTGACACAATCACATACAAAAAAAAAATTGCATCTGAACATCTTTATGTTCTTTATCAAACTACTATCTACACTTAGGAATATATTGTAGCTCGAAAACTTTTATTTTTTTTTATTAGTACCTAATCCAAGTAATGAAATAGTTTTTACGTATTTTATTGGGAGTACATGAACTCCAATAGCTGGTTTTATTTACTTTTACTTGTTTGCACATTAATAGAACTATAGTGATTTCTCAGAACATTCACCATCACATATTGTAACGATTTAATATATTTGATATTCAAGTGATGTCAGAAAAAAATCTAATTGAGTTTTTTACAACTGTGAATCTTGCCTATAAATAATCATAAAATTTGACCTTTCTCTAGCATTCTCTACTCACGTAATACCTGTAGTGTAGAAATATTACCATAATTTATAACGTACAATATAAAATCATACATAATTATGTTATAAACTGCAAGTTTGTGGTTTTATTTAACTTCAGTTTTGTGAGCTTTATAACGATTTTCATAAGGCCTCTACCAGCGAGAGCTGCTCCTATATTGGGTTACGAAAGTCGGTTCCAATGGTTTATATCTTTGTAAAAGATTTGAACTACTAACATTCGAAATCTAGATTTAATAGCTAAGCTTAAAACAGCAAATAAATTGTCATTGGATTTGTGGTTCAATCCCGACCAATGTGTCTAATCGGAGACATAAGTAAATTCGCCTAGAGACACCACGCACGTAAAATCATCAATTTAAAATGAGCAAGCATGGTGATTAAATGCTCATTCCTTCTCTTTATGAAAAGAGGCCTTTGCCCATACAGTGGGACAGTAACAGACTCATTATTATGTTATACACCATTATTAACATATTAACTTACTGCAGAGCTTATTCTGTTGATATTTGAGGTGATCCCCTGGAATATCTTTCATATTGCTGACCAGACCTTAACCAAATTACTGAATTTTTAAGTACATTTGACATTATCCTATGGTTCGACTATATTACGCAGGTAAAATGGCTAGTTATAAAAGAATGTATTTTTTATTAAATATCATCAAGATAAATAAACAAGGGTCATTTTCAAAATATTGATTTATTTTATTATTTTGATTTTAGTGGCAAAATTTCCGCAATAAAAGAAGTAAATATATATAGTTGATACCACAAAGAAGTTATAGACAATATTTAGATAAAGACATAATATTCTAGTTTAAATCAGAAATTTAAAATTGTAAACTCCTTTAACATCATTGTTTAAAAAATGTTTTATGGATTGTTTATTTTTTTCCACTTCAATGAATTATCTGATCTATTTGACTACTTAATCATCTTATTACCATATGATTACTACATTCCTTTGTTAAAGACTCGATAAATTTGGCTACAACAATGATTCAAAAAAATTACATAATGACTTTCTCTCATGAACGATAAATTCTCACATGAATCAAAGTAGAGATAATCGACCTGAACGAAAGGGAAAACAGTTAAAAGCACCGTTTCATGACCTTGACAATGAATTACTATTCTGAATCAAAATAGTAGCTATGTAGGTAACTATTTTGCCTACGGGTCTAGTTACTAACCATTTTACCAACAATGAATGTTTTTATAAACGGATTATTTAGATTGTTTATTATATATTACAAGCACTAACAATTAAATGTTCGGACATTTAGAGAAACTAAGTTAATGAATTGATAAAGTAGGTATAATACCTACCTATTAGATAAAATCGTGACCAGTCAATGTTCGGATTTACTATATAATAAAATAAATAAATTTTACATTTACCTAAAAGAAATTGTTAGAACTGTTTTGTTAAAATTTAGACAGAAATGCCAAAAAATTATACTCATGTAAAATTCGTGGATTGGTAATCAAATAATATTGTTAGAGCCAAATTGGTTATATAAATTAAGTTTCGCTAAGTAAGATGATTTTTATTAAATGTTTTAAAATTGGATTGTCGCAGTACCTTAAAAAAGCTATTAAAGCACAGCACAGACCACAGAGCAATGCAGTAGCAAAAATGTTTAAGAACATGAAAGACTTCCGAAGGAGCGCTAAGAATACACAAATCAGGAGTTTTTTTATTATTCGTATTGTTCTAGACGACATAAAGATTTGATAACAGAGGAATTTGGCTAAAATCAAATATTGCATGTACCTTTAAAATTTAATGTTTGAGTGGGAAACCAAAAATTAAGCGTTTCGTAAAGATTGTAAAGTGTAATTTTTTTATTTGGGATACACATCCGCAATGGGTCTAGGAAGGTATGAGCTAGAAGAAGGCACAAGCTAGGAAAATATCAATAATTTTTTTTATGTTTCTAACTAAAATATGGTTTGGAAGTCATCACATAAGGTCTTGACATTGCATTTGAAGTGACTGAATCAAATCTTTTTAAGACATTGAGGCATAAAATTGTCTGAAGATCGTCATCGTTAACGCTTCTTAGCGTTATCGATTTGATGATGAAATTAAGTAAATTATGGCAAGTTTCGGCCCTGATGTATATCAATATCAACCATTAATAAAAACAATGCAAGACATGCAATTGTAGAGGGTATAAAAGCAATTAGTGATAACGTCATATAATTGTACTTTCTTGGGTTCTAAAAGCTAAAGTCATCCAAAAGCTGCAAACGGCACAACGTAGTATGAAACGTTCAATGATGGTTATCACTCGGCGAGATCGAAGACGAAATACATGGATTCGTAGTTAAACGAAAGTAAGAGACATCATAGAGTTGGTTATAAGATCGAGATGGAATTGGGCAGAGCATATAGCAAGAGGAACCGACGGAAAATGGTCGGAACGAGTAATAGACTTGTGCCCTCGAGAACACCGTAGACCCCTGAGAAGACCGCATGATAGATGGAATTCTCTGTTTTGCAGATCTCTGGAACGAACATGAAGAAGAACTGCACACGATCGACTGAAATGAAGGACATGCGGAGTGGCTTTCATCTCGCAGTGGATTGACACTGACTGAAGATAATGATATATATCAAAGAAGTTTTTACCTTATAACATATAGGCAAACCAACAATTTAAGAAACTTTATTTATTCATTACTTTTTCGCCAGAATGTGGATATTGTGACAGGTTATTAAAAATTATAATCAATTAAGTATAGATATTAATGAACAGAACAATATGAAGAAATAATATTGAAAACATTAATTAAAAATAATTACAACAGAAATTAATGGGTGTGTTTTAAACGGATGATAAATAATTAAAAGAACATATAAGAAAAAGACACAAAAGAAACAAATTGTCTGTTGTAATGAAAGTACAACTACAATGTTTTTTGTTCTAAAATATTTAATAAAGGTACTGCAATCAACAGTTTAAATTTTATGCATTGTATTAGTTTTTGCTTATGATTGCTAAACACTTTCGGTCGAACAAAATAGTTATAGCTTTTAATGCCTATTGAATGTGCAGGTATTATCGTTAATGGTGGAAATGAAGAAACCCACACGAGTGGGAAAATTGTTATTTTCTGGATTTCAAAGTATAAACAAATATGTAATAGAGATTTACTAGATTAGTTGAATTGTATCGACAATATTTCCACTTCGATTCTGCTGAAACAAAACTTTTTGTTTATAGTAAGTGTGGTTGATGAATATAAAATAACCTTTCAGCTAGTATTAAGGCTTTGTTTTTACATTTCAATAATGTTTATTTTTATTTTCAAAAATGCAAAGAGCAATAAAAGTGAAATAGCAGATTATCAAATGTAATAGCTATTACAAAATATTCATGTCTTTAAATTTGGATATTTAAACAGTAACTTTGACATTATTAAAAGTAAACACTTGTTGCAATATGAGAGATTATGTAACTGTGGTAGGTACATATTAATTAAATAAGCCTCTTACAGTGAATTAAATGCCAATAACGCCACTTCATTTATACAAAGTTGATTATTGATTTATAAAAGCTTTTTACTGACATTGAGTTTAAGATTTTCTTATAAAAATATTACACAATATTTACTAATGAAGAAATAATCACTTTTTGATATTTCAACCGCTTAGTTATCTCATTTATAAAGTATATCTACTAATGTTACAAAATACCTAATAGTAAAATAATATTAATTTAACCCTTTATTTGAAAAAGATATATTTAGAGGAAATATAGTTTCAAATCTCACTAAAAATATCTACTCAAAGTTTATAATGAGAGATCACATAGACGCGAATCGTTTGTCAAGGAAACTAGACTTAAACTTAACGGTGTTCTGATAGCCATAAAATATATGCATGGGTGAAATATTTTATAAAATATATATCATATATATTGTTTGAGTAAAAGAGTCCATAAATGTGCGATTGGGGGTAAGAGCAAGAAAGGAAGACCGAAAATGAGATGAATCGATAGGATAAATAAGGATCTGAAAAGGAAAAAATGGAGAAGAGTGGATACGTTGAATAGAGACAGCTGGAAACAAAAGTTGCGAAAGTCCAATGCCGACCTCCATCTAGGCTTGGAGTAAAGCTAAGATACATAAAATCGGTTAGCACATCTTTCTCTAACCTCAGACCCAGTGTCTTTTTACCGGATGGTGGTAGTTTTGACACCTGTTGTGGCACTTTACTAAGGAGGCGATGGGACAAACATATAAATTTCCTCTTTCACCCCAAAGCAACCCATTTTATCCTTTATTTTTTTTGGATTATTTTATGTTAAAGGTAAACCTAATCCATGACAAATCGGACCCATAATTTATTATACTTTTAAAAATGATCTCGTCATTGTTTTTCGTAATAAAAGAGTAAATAAAAATTCTAATTGACAATAAATAAAATCTACTTTCTTTTTTGAGTTGAATATTTTGAATTAGTCAACTCAGTTTCTCATTCTATTTGACATTGACTGACACGTTAGATATTCAGATATTCCTTTTCTAGTCGGTCGGTTGGTCTGATTATATAAGGTGTTAAAAGGTCACAAAATTATTACTGACAGCCGATAGTTACTTTCTATATATAAACATAAAAGTCATTCATAAATAGAAGTTGAATAACATTTTCCATTGTTTGAATGAGCCTTTAAAGATATTTTTTAATGTTCTGTGAAATTATCTACATCTATAAATATATTTTGCCAGTATGTAATTAGTTGTTTTTTATTTATGGTTAATTTTTAATATTTATTAAACGTTTTATTATGTGAAAATATATATCTTGATTGGTTTTCATATCGCTTTTTTAATAAAAATAAAACAACACCCTATTAACTGCCAGCGATGGGACAAACATATAAATTTCCTCTTTCACCCCAAAGCAACCCATTTTATCCTTTATTTTTTTTGGATTATTTTATGTTAAAGGTAAACCTAATCCATGACAAATCGGACCCATAATTTATTATACTTTTAAAAATGATCTCGTCATTGTTTTTCGTAATAAAAGAGTAAATAAAAATTCTAATTGACAATAAATAAAATGTACTTTCTTTTTTGAGTTGAATATTTTAAATTAGTCAACTCAGTTTCTCAATATATTTGACATTGACTGACACGTTAGATATTCAGATATGCCTTTTCTAGTCGGTCGGTTGGTCTGATTATTATAAGGTGTTAAAAGGTCACAAAATTATTACTGACAGCCGATAGTTACTTTCTATATATAAACATAAAAGTCATTCATAAATAGAAGTTGAATAACATTTTCCATTGTTTGAATGAGTCTTTAAAGATATTTTTTAATGTTCTGTGAAATTATCTACATCTATAAATATATTTTGCCAGTATGTAATTAGTTGTGTTTTTTATTTATGGTTAATTTTTAATATTTATTAAACGTTTTATTATGTGAAAATATATATCTTGATTGGTTTTCATATCGCTTTTTTAATAAAAATAAAACAACACCCTATTAACTGCCAGCGAAACGAAAGTTTCTCTTCTTGTATTACGGATCTCCTTAATTTAAGGTTGTCTTGTTTAAATGGACCAGATTTTCGGCTGGTAACATTCTTTAAGAGAAAACAAATTGATATTGAAGTAACATTGTGCAATTCATTACCTACACTAGTATGGCATTCGAAGGTAGGTACTTCTCTCAAATATATTGTTTTGCTGTTACTGTTATACTAATCATTGCTTTAACTGAATATAAAGCGATTGTATTCATTAGACAGTAAACTAGTATTTTTTTAATTATTTGAGAAATAACTTTTTTTTTGTTTTAACTTCAGATTCTCTGAGAGATTTCTCTAATATTTAAAGTATATAAACGTTTTCTTCCGGTTTCCTAAGTTTCGAAATTTATTGTATACAAATATCTAATCGATGAACACAACCATAAAATAAAACTATCTATCCACGAATTGACCAAATAATGTGGTGTCTCGTGGATATGTTATGTAGTAAATTAAAACAAATTTATTATGAAATATCAATTCAACTTAAAGTTTAAGCTTCATGACTAACCCAGAGGAGAAATTAGTAGTTCGTTAGTATTTTTTTTAACTTAATTTAATGTTCCTCGTAGACACTTCTAGAGGGTGTTTTCAAACCGAAAGCTAGTTTTAAATACTCATTAATAACACATACATTTATTATAAATAATTATTTGTAAGTCCAAATGTACAAATTAACATTTAAAATATTTTATATTTCATTAATTGTTTGCAAAAAATTTCCATTAAAAAATAACTCTTCTGTTCATATTTAAAAGGCAATCAATCAGAGAGCAAAAGAATAAAATATAAATAAAGTATGTAAAAAATGTTTCTGTTACTGCTCTAATTAAAGGTTTATGATCGATTAGGGCGTTCCCGTTTGGAGCGTTTCCACAAATTTCTCCCTTTCGGGCGTTAAGTTTATACATAGGAAATTAATATGATTCCGAATTCCCGTGTTGTGCGTTTGTGCTTGATTATAATGAACATAACATCCCTTAATAACTGTAGACGAAAAAACTTTTTCTAGAACATTAATTGGGACAACTACAAATAGTACAAATTCAAGAATAGGTACATATTTTTTAATAATGAGAGAAGTATTTTGTACGTTACTTCTTTCTTTTCTGGTAGTAGGGCATATCTCTACATCAGGAATGATACTAATTCTTTCTTTGGTACAACCAATGTCCACGTGAATTGTGTATAATTAAAAAAACAGAGAATTGCAACTTTTAAAAGTCCCATCGAATAGGAAGCAGGATCCTTCAGCCAACAAATGCCCACTGGCCATTCCAATAATAAAGATCTATCTTCTCTGGGACCTTTATATTCTCGTTTTTTTTTTAAACAAGGTCAATACCAGTTCTTCAACAATATTTTGTTAAAATATTAATTAATTGCCGATTCTAGAGGATTGTAAAAAATATTTTTCATAACCAGTTTTATAATATTTCAATATCATAAAAATAATATATTATCTAATCATTTTCGATAATATGTGTAAAGTATCGATAATAAATCATAATTTCCTGGTTCTTCATCTTAAATGGTTACCTATGGTTCAACTATTTAATAATAAATTGAGCAATACAAAAATATAATCAAAATAACAGTTGCGATTACATCAGAAGTCAGAGGTTGAGGATGACGTAAGAATATATTAACCAAAATTGGAAGATTTTTTCTCATCTATTAACTGACACCTGGGGCTGACAAATTGCAGGATATATAAAAATGGTTTTTAATGAGTACCTGTGTCCTTAATTCATTTTTGTGTGAAATCCGTACAAATTTCTAAGAATACTTCCAAAATGTAATCCACTCGTGAAAAATATTGAAAGTGGATGTTATTTATTTTCAATATTTAATAAAGTTTTTTTTTAAATAACATCTCGAGTTTCCTCTCAATGCAAATCTTTTCATTAGCATTAATTGATAATAAATAAAGGAAGATAATATTTTTTGCAAAAGAACATTGAAATTGCGAAAATTTGAATAAATCGTTAAATCGTAAAAACATCTTCAGCATCATCATTAAAATTGTAAATATCATTTTATTTGCTTAAATATTACAGAAATAATTAATGATGATATAGTGATTGCTTGACATTTACATATCACTTTACAATTAAAAAAAATTAATATATACACAGGTTTGTGTTCGTTATTTTCTACAAGAATCTTTACTATAATTTGTGCTTAATTTATTGTTATTAATTAAATTACCAAGCTGTTATGATTCACTGTTTACTTATTTCTTTCTTAGTATTTTCTGTTAAAGGTATTTAAATATTGTTAAAACCCTCTAGTTTAAAACTCGTTTTAGTAAGTAATCTAGTACAGGTAAATGTATAAATACGTTATAAATATGAAGCTGAGTAAACAAATTAAAATTAAATATTTCCTTTAAATAGGAAAATAAAATATTGTTGATTCCTTTTTAAAGTTACCATTGGCTTTCTATCGTATATAGGACCCTGTCCACAAAAATGCTATCTAGTACCTACAAATACACAATATATCTATGTTATGACTGGTTTATGTGCTCAGTTATGTATTATGTTGTTAACGAATTCAGGTCTTTATATGGATTTTTTCGTACCACTAGAACTGGCTCTGAATCGTAAAATTTTGTAATAGACCCTTTAGTTGCCTTTATCCGCTTGCTTATTGCTTTGTAAAATGTTCATATCTCTATCATTGTTGTTCAGTTCTTGTGGTGTACCTTTTTGTAATCGATTATTACTTAACATAACCAATTTTAATTAATATATATAGAAGGGTTAACACTATAATTAATATTTTTGTGAATAGTAATACTTTATAACTTAAGACTGTTTTGTAGGTACACCGATTTGAAGTCTTTATACTCTCTCTTTTATGTAAATTTGTAAAACAAATAAGAAATAAATCAATATAACCGAACTCCAAGTGATTTGAAGAGAGACTCGTTAGAGGTATATTGCAAATATCTTACTAAACGATCTCTTGCAATACGCTGGCTGTATTGGATATAAAAGATGCACGTTAAAACTTAATTAAAATTTTGTTGGCTCATCAGTAACTAATTATTTTGGTACAATGTAAATTCGATTCGACGTTTATAACATTTTAATATATTTGAGAAACATTCCCAACTTCCCAACATTTATAGATATGCATTTATTTCCCTTGGAATTCCTAAATTTGCTTATTAGCAGCATCCTATATCTCAAGAAGGATGCCTCGAAATAAGTATTACGCAAACTTCGCAAACAAGAGTTTCATCAACGAAAACTGGAAATAGAGGTTAATTTACATGTACAATTATCACCGAATAAAGCAGATAGAAATAGTCGAATGGTTTGTGGCGTAACCATTTTGCAAAGTGGGACAAAGGAGATTAAATTATTTTTTCAGAATTTTCAATAGGCAAAATCGGCTACTGGAACGAAGTTATCTTGAATAAAGGAACTTTGTGTCTTAATTAAAACGATGTTTGAAATATCTACTTATTGTTAGATACTGAATGTAAAAAATACATTTTGATTAATTACTTAAAGGTTTTATTCAATAAAATCGCTCTTAGCATTATTTTATTACTTGGAATTACTATAAGGTCGGTCAAACAAGTGCCAATCGTTAACCGGCTTATTTTTTAGTCATAAATGTTGGAATCTATAAACTTTAACTCCCAGTATTATTCGAATATATATAAAACACAAATACAAGAGAAATTGGAAAAAAACTGAAAAGTTAATTGTATTCCCACAATTAATTCAATTAATAATTTAGTTATAATTATTGTTTATAAAAAAATATTTTTTTATAAGGGACAAAAAATATAAATTTTATGAAAAAAAAACGGTTGATTCTACATCTCACTGGATTTTCGGGATTTGCTTCGCTCATATATCAATCCTCTTATCCGCCTGAATCCGAAAGTAACATTTTCTCTTTATCACATTGTTATTTTATTATTTAAAAAATCAAATCTATTTTGTGGCATTAAGAATTGGAAATAGTATATTTTATATAGCAGTTTCTTTTTGACAATTTTTATATAATTTTTAAATATACTTTAAATCCGTTTCAAATATATTTTAAATATTGAATAAATGTTTGCTCAGTTGATTAATAAAGAAGATCTAAGGTTAACGATCGAAACTGTAACTACTTTGTTGTCTTCAAAATTGTTATTGTTAATGATATATCAAGTTATATAATTTCCTGTGTTAAATGACTAAAAATGAAAGCGTAAGGTGTCGTTAATAGTCAAAGTTCAAATGTTATAATAATCTTCGGTAGGGCAACTCTCTAGAAGTGTCACCGAAGAAAGAAAAGTGATTTTTAATAGCTAAAGCTTAAACAGTTTAATGTCTTTTTCTTGTTAAATAAGACTAATATCAGTTTAACCTTGTACGTGAAATGATCTGATGTTAACTGTGAAGACCTACTTTATAATTCAGATTATAACGAAATGCATTTTCGAATCAGTACTTAAAATATTTTTTGTCTGCATGGAATGTTGTACTTACATATTTATGATAATCTGATTCTTTCGATTCTTACATTTCAATAACACCAAGTTTTATTCAATCAAAAAATAATAGTTATAAAAATATACAACCCAAGGGTTTAACCAAAGAATCCGAATTGAACCTGTATTATTGATTGTTTTAATTAAACAAATATCTAAGTACATCATATTCACATAGTTAACAGTCGGAACTGTAATCAATCCGTCCAATCAAATTTTGAATTCTATCAGCTCCACGGTTCGACCATATTATTTATTACAAAGTATTAAAACAGTTTAGCATCGTAGAAATTAATTTGGAAGTTCTAACTCTAGCAGTGGCATACAACTTTAGAACCGATTGTGAATAACAATTTTCAGAAAAAAGTCAAATATAAGTATTTAAACTTTAGGAAAAAAGTTCTAAATAAATTCGTTGCTCTGACAAGCAAATGTTTACAATTATTTGAAAAAACTTACGTTTTCTTTAGTCTGTGGTACATTTGCATTTTTGCTGACAACACCATTTATACATGAATTTTTCTTCACGCACACCTTTCCTTGTCCCTGACAAGAAATTTTACCAGTTCCTGGGGCTACCTCATTTGTCTTAAATCCAAACGGCTGTGGTCCGCTTCCAGGTCTAGTCGTTGCAAATGGTTTTTTCGTTTCCAGTGGATGTGATGTTGGAAAACTGGGCTTTTTCGGCTGAACACCTAAAAAACCATTTTCATTTTTTACTTTATCTCCGTTACCTAAAAATAATCTTATAGATAATTTACACTCTATAAGATTGATATATAGATATTTTACCAGCATGGAATAATGGTGTTCCACTAGCTTTAGTTTCTGAAGCCGAACTCTGAAAATCTGCTTGACTTCCAGCTTCGTAAACTCCATTCAAAAATGGATTTTTCTTTACGTCGATAGGTCCAAAATCTAAATCGCCTTCTTTCAAGTTACCAGGAAGAAGATTTACCGGAGGTAAACAGTTTCCTGTAAAAGTAAATGAAATTAATATTCTGCTCTAAAATTTAAATCGAAATTAAAAAAAAAGATTGATGGATACCTAAGCTATCAATTAGTAATTATATAGATAAATTTTACCTGTTTTTGAGCATTTTTTATAATAGTCGTAGGCCGCTTTCATTGGGCTATCAGGACTCATCCACCAAAAATCTTGGGGGTTTCCTGTCTGGTAAGCATTCTTTTTGGAGTTGACTAGAGAATTAATTTCACTTGGGCTGGCAGCCTGGCCTCCCTTGAGATGTGATACATCAGCCAGGGCTGTGGAGATCAGTATCCCCACTAGTAATAGTGGAGACATCCTCTGCTAAATCTACAAATTTAATAATAAATTTATATTTTGTATACGAAAACTTTTCTTTTAAATAAATTACAATTCAATTTAACAAGAATTTTAATAGTTTGTGACATCGTTTTTTTATATCATTAAAAATCAGAAGTTTGACAAAAAAATAATGAAATAAATAAAATATAAGCGCTTCATTGCTTTATACACTTATGGGTACAGCTGGATGACGATTTAACACTTATTTAATTCTTCCTTTAGACTTTAGAGCATGTATGACATTGATCAGAGAAAAATTTATTGTCAAGTCGATAACTAAAACATTAAAGTCGTTTTGTATGTCCTTTTTAATTTTATTCGATTATGATTATAAAACTCTTAAACCTATTGAAGGCTTTGTGCGCATTAAGATAATGGGGATTTTATGACTTTGATAAAAATAAAATTGCAAAACTATTTAATTTATATGAATCTCATGAGTTTTTTTACGCTAAAGCTAAATTGTTTCATTAAGCCCAATGTAATATGTTGTGGTAGTAGAAAAACTAAAGTTGTATGCAAAATATTCTTTACTCCGGATGTCAAAGCTGTTGTCAAAGGCCATTGTTTTTTGGATTAATATTAATCTCTTGCTTTGCTGTTTTAGTCAAATATAGAACATTAAAACTAGCTACCATTCGATTTACTTTTCTCAGTTCCTTAAATTGATTGTAAATATACCCAGTAAAATCAGGTGGGATGGGAACAGGATGTTCCGATTCATGTCTTACCGTTGAAGTGAAGTAACTTTTAAATAAACAGTTGCTTCATTATTTTTAGAGTTATGTCCTGTAATATCTATGCTATAAAAATAACAATTGCTTGAATAGTTTTTCTGCAAATTTAAAAGCATTCTTCTCATTCCTGTATATAAGATCCTCAAGTTTGTGAAAAACACAAACCCATTTGTCATACATTTTGTTTTATGAAATTTATTTTCATTGAATATTGAAATGTGGCGACACATTGGTTAGTGATATGACAACATTTTTATTTACATAGAGACAAGTTTAAGATGTTGTAAAAGTTTTTTCATCATTTGTTATTGATTCCTCTTAAGCAGATTTAAATATTCTACATGACATAATATTTTGTGGTATATTCTTCACCGAAATAATTTGGTTAAATATTCGGAGATTAAATATTAATTAATTCTTTCATAACCAATTGCATCTGTTTTGTACAAATTAAAAATATTCTATCATGGTAATGATTTGTTAAATATATGAAGAGATCGTAATTATTTCTTTATTAAACCTCGAAATTCATATTAGTATTGGTATTTAACTAACAAAATAGACATCTCATTTATCTGTTTAATAATGTTTTATTGCAAAATCTAATACCGCTAACATTAAAGATGGTCTTGTAATTGCTTTAAACTTATCGTCAACAATTCAACATTATTGATAAATAGACATGGTTACACAATATGTTGTATTCCCACCTGCGTTTGCTATTTATTCTGACCTAATCAATCTGAATGAAAATCTTAGATGAAACCGCGAGATGAAACGAAAATAAGATTTTTAACTACGATATCTAATTATGTTTAATAGTTACACAATGATGAATACATTTAAGGTTAGAGGTCTTAAAAAATATAATTTACAATTGGAATTTGTATCTAGAAATTTCTTTTGGCAAATCTTTTATCTATATATTGTTATCAACCATAATCGTTTGAAAGTGTTTAAGCTTTCTAATACAAATATAACACAAGTTGTGATAGACTAGTTTGGCTAGATTTTTATTACGACAAATTCATACATCATATATATTTCGCTCCACAACTAGTAATAATTTTGTCTTCTTTCACCCGGTCTTTTAGAAGTGTCTGTGGATAATTTTTTTATTTCTTAATTTAATTTTTAAAACTATGCTTCATATGGGACGTATTGACGGAAGGACTGAACTTAGAAACAACTGCAGAAAAAGCGTTACCTAGAAAATAGCGCCGTGTAGCATGCGTAAGACAGTTGATTGCAAGGCCATGATAAACTTATTTTTAAAGTATGTTTCGTATCAGATGTGTTGGTGATCGCTATAATTTAAAAAAAAACACGCTAAAAAGTTATATAACTACGTTGTTAAGGCCATAAAATAAGAAGAAAACCATTGTGTGAACAAATCTCATCAATAAATGTCGTTTAATCACTCAATCGCCATTCATAAATTTATCTTTATTTATTTATAATTCCAATATTTGGATTAGGGATTAAATTTGCATAAAAATCCTTTCACGCTTTGTCTGGACTTTCCGGTTTTCATAATTTTTATTTAAGATGCCTCAAATCGTTCCTTTCTTTTCAAAAGCATTTATTAAAAGTAAAAATTCAAATTTCAAACTAATGGCGAAAATATTGGTAAAAGAGTATTCCTAGATTTTCGTTATATGAATAAAAACTTGTTTATAAACAAAACAAATGAAGGCATTGATTCTGGTCTATGAAGGCCATTAATTGCTATTAATTACAACCGACCCGTAAAATAAATACACACACTCGCTGAACCAAAAAAAATCTTGATAGTTAGTGTTAATTCTGCACGTAGTTAATTTCAGTCATATTTCACCAGTAATTAGGTACCCCGAAGTGAATAAATTGCTATTAATATTGAATTAAATCACCAAGCTATTGTTAGATCATGTAATGATATGTAATTAGGATCCCTCGTAGTTGTAAGATATTACACCTTGAGTGACTGAGTATGTGTTGCTGTTAATGTTCTTGAGGTTAAAACCTATAATTATAACAATTTAAAATTTTTGTGATATTCATATATAATTACAATATATAAAAAGTTATTTTTATTATTAAAAAAATTAATGTATCTATTTAATGATTGAATCAAAAGTCAATGTATTGGTATTTTTTATTTGTTGTTATGGATTTGATTATTGAATGAACTTTTATTAAATTTGGACAAATATAACACAATTGTAAAAATAAAGAATTTGAATTAAAATAGTAAAGTTTTAAAATTTATTTTAAGTTAAAAAATAAAAATAAATAATAAGAAGAGTTAATTACAGAATAAATACATAAAAAGAAGTAAATAGACCACAGACAACAGAGAAATCAAGAGAGGGAATAGAGCAGAGAGCAGTTAGAAAAGCTGAAAAGTGATAGAGCAGAGAGGCAAGATATAAAAAGTTCAGAAGCAGGAAGAAGGAGTTGGACAGAATTAGAGTGAAAAGAGAAATAAGAAAAAAAAAAATTTATATTATTTTTTTATAGCAATCAATATTTCTAAGGGCCACAACCCAAAAATTCTACTAATTGGAAGGTATTCCGATCCATATCAGTATATTTTACAAACGTTTCCGGCATTTTTGTTACTTGAGCTTCTTTATTTAACTTTCCTTTTTTGTTTCAGAAAAAATTAATTGCAGAGTTTTACAAAATAAATTAAAATATTTTTTGCTTTGGTTGATTTTACACACTTCCAACTAAAATTAATGAGTTTCAGATGCAATACGGGCAATTGCTGGGTATTACGTGACCGCGTTAGAATTTTTAGAATTTCGACAAACAAGAAATGACATTAAGGAAAAATCAAAAAAATGTCACACCCGGTAGGACTCGAACCTGTGTTCTCTACCTTTAATCAGTCTAGTGGTTAGTCGATGTTTTTGATCATATCTTGTTTTAACTTATTGGAAAGTTACTTAATTTCTTCTTAAGCATATATATGAAGTTAATAAAAAATAGATTATTTATTAAATTAATAATTGAAACATCAAAATATATTTTTGATAAAATTATTTTTATTATGCTTGTTTAGGATAGTGCTATAAATTATTCTGAAGATTTTTTTCTATTGATTTAATTAAATGTTTTAACCTCAGGAACATCAACAGCCACTCAAGGTGTAGTGCATTTTACGAGTCCAGCGGATTCTTAATTACATATTATTTAATTTATTATTGTTAAAAAATGTTTGAAACAAAACAGATGAAGGACTTCAAGATTTCTGACGGTTATTAGTTGCCGATTCCAATAGCTCATTTAGTTGTTCTTGGGAAAATTTTTAGTAAACAGACCCACAAAGAACAGAAAAAGAAAAACAACTAAAAATATTGGTAAACTATTATGATTGTTAAGGGATCAGGTTAAGTGGGATTCGGTAAAGAAAGGTTAAAACATATATAAGAAATCGCTGTAGTAAAAACTTCGAATAATATTTTATTTTAATCCTGACCAAATCTTGATTCCTAATTTACTAATAAAGGTCATCAATATAATATATTATCTTAATAAATAAAATCTTGGCCTTAAGAAGATTTTAATCTTCCATCATGCAACTTTGGTTCGTCCTTGACTGCGGAACTAAATGTCACTAAATTTTATTCTCTCATATACAAATACGAAATAGTGAGAGGAATGAGAAATATTCTTTTTAGTTAAGTAATTATTCGTTTTAGTTTTTAAACGTTTATATTTATGTACGATTGATGAATTATCGATTTTTAATTTCATTGGGAAAGGATTAGAAATTCTATCTTTCTAGTTTTAATTTAATAAGTACATAAGTAAACGAGCATCTGTCCTTTATGGAAGTGAAACATGGGTGTTAACTAAGAAAAACGAAATTAAGCTACAAGTCTGGGAAAGGAAAATATTAAGAAAAATCTTTGGTGGGATTAAAGATCTGAACAGGCAGTGGAGACGCCGAACAAATGACGAAGTAATGCAGTCATATGGCCAACCTTCCATTACTCAGGTTATTAAAGCGCAAAGGGCAAGGTGGTTGTGTCATCTATATAGAATGCTGGAGGTTAGACATGTGAAAAAGCTGCTGATCGGAGGAGAAGGAGGAGAGAAGAGGAGAGGAAGACCAAAGAAAAAATGGTTAAACGCCGTTGTGGAAGATATCAGAAGAGTGGGAATTCAGAATTGGGAAAACAAGACAAGGGATAGGAAAACGTGGAAGGAGATAGTTAAGAAAATAGAAACGGAAGCCATAAGACTGGGATATATATACATAAGTAAACTTTATGTTTAAAATATTTGAAATAGTTAGCACTTAATAAAATAACGGAATCTAATTTGCTATCAATCCTGAATATTTTGAGCTTAAGTATGTTATGTTGAACATATTTTTTAATTTTAATATTCCGTTAAAAAATTAGGTTTTTGATAGTGTCAATGTTATTTAATTTAATGCAATAGTAGAATTAATATACAAATGTACATAAAATTTATTATTATTATTTATTATGTACATAATATATAAATGCTACGACTTAATAAACAGCACATCCTGTACGATGTTTTAAAAGTCCATTAAAATATTTATGTTAAATAAAATTATTATGAGTATCTACACGATTTAAAAATTATTGACTAATAATAGCACTGGTATAACCGCACCTAACCAACAATTTTTCTAATACGATCTTTATTGCTTTTTCTATGTACCTATTTGGTTTTTCTTTTCTCGAATAAAATATATTATCTGGGTTCGTAAGTGTGGGAGACGATTCATTATATAAGTGACGTTCATAAACGTGTACAAAAGGTGAAAGTATTGTTTACAAAAAATTTTAAGAATAAAATATACGAGTCTTTTTAAACTTAAATATTTGTTTGGCTCTTACATACATATCTTAATATGGTGAGACGACAGTCCCACGGATTAGAGATCTATGATATAACCACCGTCTAATAATATTACTAGATTGATACATGTCTGAGGATAAACAATTCTTAGAGAGACATAAATATAGTTTAATTAACATGAAAGATGGTCTTATTTTTATCTTTTCAATTTTAAACGTTTTGATTCTCCCGAATCACGATCAAGCAATAAAATAACAAAGCCAATTTAACGATGCGCTCTATTTCTGATTTTTTGTTGTTTTTTTTTTGGTAATTTTATAATAAAATCACTTCCAAAACTGATATAAGATGTATAAGATAGCATAAGATAACAAAAACTTTATTAAGACAATGTTTTGTTGACTTTTTGTCAAATGGTAGCTTGGAGGTCTAAATTATTGCATTAAAATGATCTTAAATAGTAATCTAATTGCTTCTCATTTGTCATTTTTAATTAATTGATTAAATAATAAAAATAAATGCTTTGTTAGTGATCTATGTGTTGTGTATTAAAGAATTTAATTTAGAATTGTAGTATTTTGCCATTTAAACTTTTAGTTAAGGTGGTAGGTACCTACTAAGTAAATTGATCCAATATATAATTTCCATTAATATGCCTTCGCATTTAGCTATTGATTAAGAATTTAAATCATTTTTTGTTGACACATAGAATTGCTACTTTTGGGCGGGACTCCTTTAAGCAGATCAGAAATAATTTATGTCTTTACCTAGACTTAATTGCCTATACCTACAGCTTTAAATAAATATTGATATATCGTCATCTAGGTATTACAGATGAGGGATCTAAAGAAAAAAATATCAAGTTGATAGTCTAAACAAGAAGTGCTTTTTTTCTGACTTTTTTCTCAAAAAAATATAATTGAGATGTCAATCGATTTGGAAAAGCGTCTGAAAAGAAAAAGAAAATTGCAAAAGTTATAAACAATTATTGCTTTTTTGAAAATATTTTAGAAAGTAATTGAGATTTTTGAAATCTAAAAAAAGTGCAACAAGAGGAAGAAATCAGGCAAAATTATTTACGGCTATTATTCAATTATAATACAAAGGAAAAACTTAAAGTCTAGTACCACAAAAATATTTTATTTAAGGGGTTAATAGTTTCGGGAATATTCCCATCAACAGGCCCTCAAAAGTAAGCACAAATAAGAAGCAGCATTCGAAAATGTGGAATTGAAGTCAACTATTTCCGTTTGCAGTTAAAGGAACAACATAACTTGTAGACCGGTTTCGGCCTATTGGGCCTCGTCAGTACAAGATATATGTTGTCGTCAGCGAGCTTAAGGCATAATCGCTGACCAAAGAATGCACTAAAATCACGATCTATATATAACCACAGGGTAATGGAAATATAAACGATGCGATAGTAGTGACATCTTCACCTCCAACTGCAAAACAGAAATCGATTTGACAGAAATCAATTCACACACATTCGGTGTTCAAAAGAAATTACAAAAATGACGGATGATGATCGCCAGACTGGCATCTTTTAGAAAGAGAAAATCATCTATATCTCAAATGTGGTCCAATGGTAATACAAAGGAAAAACTCAAAGTCTAGTACCACAAAAATATTTTTTTTTTTCATCAGAGGCTATATAATAATAGTTTATTTAAATCATTATTTGTATTGTCTTTTTAAAATAAAAAAAGAATGGCAATTTCCTTTTCCGAATGTGTTCTATTTTCAAAAACTAGATGCTTTTCAGAATCGAATAACACCTCAACCAGATTTTTCCGAGAGTATAAGCTTAAAAAATAATTAACAGTTTGTGTTTCGGTAATATCTTCTGATTTTTTAAAAATACACAGATTTACAAAATTAAACAGCTGCAACTTCATTTGATTAAATAATTTACATACTCAACCGTCCCGGATTCAAAATAATTAAATAACAATAAAAAGTGAAAACAATTATTACATCATCAAAAACCTGCTTTAAACAAAGTCAAATAAAACTTAATAATAGATAAATTATATATAAAATAAGAATTTCAAATGACAAATTTTGCCGAAATTTGTTTTTCTTTTAATTATATTATTTATACGATGTTTAAAAATAGTTTATTTGCATATATTACAAGGACAATAAATATTTAAATAATTGTCGAGGTAGATCCGGAAAGCGAATATATCTTGAATAACAGTCATTTATGACTGATATTGGAAAGCATTTTCTAAATTAATTATTAAACTTTAAAAGTGAAAATTTGTTATGTAGTTTCTGTTTCTACATTAACTAATTATTATTAATAGAATTTTTACTATTACTTTATACGTATGTACTTGTTTTTCTATTATTGTCTGGATACCATATTTGGTACTGTGAATCCAGTTGCATAATAAATACTGAGAAAAATAATCGTAGGTAGGTAGATGGCATTGACCGCATTTCTTATGATCATCGATGTTAAAATCTCGTTCAAAATAATAAATTTTGACAAAAACACATTAATGTTATTTAATATAACTTTTTGCTAAAAGGTTTAATATAGATTACTATTTATAATCATAACTAAGTAATTTTTTTGCAGACCATTAAAGCTAATAAATACAAAAAATATGTAAATACGAATTGTAATTAACTAAAATTCGAAAAAAAATTTTCAAATTAGTTTTAATATGTGCGTACAAGACAATCTTTAATTAAGTCCACGGTCAAACCCTAGTGCTTAAAATGTAATAAATTTTATCTACCCCTTTGACAGTAAATGTCATTTATACTCATTGGCACCATGCAGGGTAAGTAAGTTATAACGTACTGTGCGTTATAGCTTACTTACCCTGCATGGTGACATTAAGTATAAATGACATTTACTGTCAAAGAAGTAGATAACAGTACAGTACGTACGTCATATATTTTTTTAGAGATGTCAAATATAATTAAAATTAAAATATTGAGTCGTAGATAAAGCATAGTACGTAACTCGAGTGGCAAGAGGTATTACGTACTCGAGTAATTACGCACTCGCCGCTACGCGGCTTCGTGCGTAACTTTTCCACTCGTACGTAATGACCTACTTACCACTCTTGATACGTAATATACTATTATACGGAATTTAACTCACTCACAATTGCCTTATTAACAAAATATACTTTTCGGTAAAGATCCACTGATTTATAGATAATCAAGATAATCAATAATTATTTAGTAACAGGTCTACGTACTACGACTCGGATCTTATTCGCTTATCTACATAAGTCTACTTCTTTAGTTCTTCTTTTAAACCAATCAGATAACTTCACAACAAGAAATCTTAGAAGTAGCAAAGAAATTTTAGATATTTCTTAGGTCCTCCATTTTTCTTATTTTCTCTGACTGCTATGTTTATTTCCTTATTGCTTAGCCTCTTGTGAACCATCTATATATAAATATGCACTTCTATGATTTTTATTTTGTATTAATTTCTAGCTGTCCAAAAATAAATGTATAACTAATCAGTTCGTGACTAATTGATAGGATAATGTGAAGTCTAACTGACCTCGGAATAACTGCAGTAAGGAACAGCAATGACTTCTTAATCTTGACCCTGTATAAAAATTTTTGGAAAATTTGCGGTATCGGTTTCACTTTCGTCGTTTAACCTTACCGGTAAAAATTTCACCGGAGTTATTAAGCTTGAGAGAACCTGTTATGCCAATAACTTCAGGCTATGTATATTGTGGCATTTATGTAACAGTTGTATGTTAGTTTGGATGCAAATAATGACGTGTATCAGTTAAATGCATAATTTTGTACTTTTAATAACTGTTATCAGCGAATATATGAGACGAGGATCTTCTTCGTTAAAAATATTTTATTCTGCTACGTTTACACGTAATTTGAACATAATATTTCAATGTTGTTACTTTATCAAGTTTTTTTCTTTTCTTTACCTTGCTTTTTTTGACCAATCCAATCTAGTGTATTTGTTATAAGTTTTCGATTCTAATTCTTTTATATCTTTAATTTATCCTTCCATAAACTGTGATAAAAATATTAAATTTATTTCCAAAATATTTAAGGTTCTATTCTAAGTAACTCCTGTCTAATATATTAAAACGTACAATTTTTATATATGCAGTATGTATATCTAGCATATCGGAAACGGCTTCAGAGATTTTCATGAAATTTGGTAGTCAGACTGTTTTAAAAACACCTTGAAGAAAACCGTCATCAAATACAAATAGTTTAGATTTCTCGAGCTTCAAACAGTTAAAAATCCCAAATCATAAAGATAATTATTATATTGCCAAAACTAATAAACGTGTTGACGTGAATGAATGCTTCTAATGTACCATTTTCATTAGTTTTAGGAAAAAGAAAAATGAGAAGTTATAGTGAAGGTTTAAAAGATTTTTTGGTAGATTTTTGAAGATTGTTGTATCTGCGCTCTTGTCAAAATATTAGTGAAAATGATACCAATCCAATAGATTTATGAAAAAACAATTGAAAACTGTTAAAGTTTTCAGATGTAATTTATTGAAATAAAGCCAAGTAGCTAAAAGAAGAAAACCGAAAATATAAATTGGAATGGGTAATAGTACCCAAGTCAAGGGTCACTGGCAAAATAAGTATTAAGATATCGAGAAACCCAATAGAATTATGAATCCAATTGTAATAATATCAATAAATTACCTATTTTAATATTTCCTTTTTAACTCTCTAAAATTATCAAACAGTATCTAAGCAAATTAAATTTTATTAAAATTAAAACAGCATTCATCATAAACAACTTGTCAAACAACAAGAAAGGACGCTTAGGCCGATCGCATACTTACAAGACATATGTTTGCAACATGTCTGCGACATGTCGCTTCAACACAGTTGAGCACCAATGTAGGAAGCAAAACTCCGTAGTTCGCACATCAGTCTACATTATGTCGTCTGATGATGATGTGGCAATATTATCGGTTCTAATATTGCGAAGGCGAAAGAAGAAAAATACTCGAAAATATTGGGTTAATCCATATAGTAAAGCTAATCTTCATCGCAGTATATTTATTTTCAACGATTTGCACAAATTTTACATTAAATGTTGGATTATCTTCCATTATTGGACTATATAAGTGCATTCGGAAGCAGCTGTCGGACACAAATGACGCTTGAAATTGGAGCAAGCAGTGTCGTATAAAAGTTGTTTTCGACAAGTCTCATCCTGTCCGCGGCGTTTCTGTTTGGTTTACGACTCGCCATAAGAACCGCTGTGTTGGCAATGAAACGTCATGTCTGCGACATGTCGCAGTCATGTTGCGAACACATGTCTTGTAAGTATGCGATCGGCCTTAGTGTAGCTGTTATAGGGATTTAGAATTTATTTTAAATTAGTTATAATTATTAATAATTCTATAAAGCACAAAAAATGATTATTGAAATTCGAAATTGCTCTAATTAAACATGGGAATATGTCTTTTTCTCATATGGACGCAGATGTTTAATAGATCGAGTGGTAAGGGGTTCTATACAGTAATGGATTTAATTTTTACATATGATTTTCGATTTTTTATTTCTCTACGCAGAAATTTCAGACCTGATTAAATTTATTCGGTTATCTAAATAAGTTACTAAAGATACGCGCATAATTATGATTTAAATGATTTCATTTGATGTGAACCTATACGATTAGATTATATGATAATTATTGTTCTACTGACTAATAAATGGGAATGAAATTAAGTAATACCGTTACATTCTATTCTTTTTGTTCGCCATTCGTTGTTACTCATTGTTGATACTATTTCGACATTAGATTAGATCTGATCTCGCACCGGGCCTATAATAATAAAGCTTAAGAAACGCCACTTGGGATTTAGACATTTGGTTATATTTGAATTTTAATTTAAAATATTACATGTAGGTAGTAAATATTTAGACAATAAGTATTAATTATATTTAATTATATTCAGGATCAGGATCGGTTATGTAAGTTATATTTACAGTGAACATAAATATTTAGAGATAGGGATGTTAAGTTAACTAAGTAACAATATCCAACGATGGGCGAAACTATAGATAATTTTGCTAGAAAAGTGAGATATTCATCGTAAAAGTATGTCTGATCGAGAGACATTCCTGATCATGTAACTATTGATAGATATAAGCGTTCTTATTTTAATAAATTTAAAATCCAATATAGTAGAAGAAAAACAAAATTCCAAATATGAAAATAGTGCCGCAGACATGGTCTTATACGAATTTTTAAATAACGAGTAAGTTAAAGGAAATACGAGATAAAAGTCTCCAAATGTTTGCAGTGTTTTTGAAAGACGAAGGATTTAGATCAACAAAATTTCTAATCAATATTTTTTTAAAATTCTGAGTAAGAGACAGATACATCACAATATAGCAATATGATGTGCAAAAGATCAATGGTTTACTGAAGAAATGATGTAGGAAGGCATGATAATCTGCAAATTTACTATTTACTACAACGGATAGGTAAAGAATGAGTTACAATGCGTCCAATAGTCTGTTAATGAGTTGAGCATGTCTAACCTGATCGAATACTACCGAATCCAATAATAGGTGATTCGCCAATATTTTTTTGCTCTTCATGTTAAAATGATCAACCAATAAAATTAATTCATTTCCGTCAAGCAGACCAAAGAGGTGTTAATAATAGAATACTAATACATTTTCTAGCTTTCAAAATTCCCATAGACCTATGAGTGTTAACTGAAAAAATAACTTTGCACTGTTGAAATATATGTAGTAACTATTGTACTGGAGTATTATTTACATTTGTTTACTATCGAAATTTAAATGAATACATTTTTAAAGAATTTTCTATCTATATTTGTCACATAGGTATTAAGTTTCCACAATGGTTCATTAAATTTTAATTTTAACTTAAACTGGTCAATGTCAGACGTTCCTTTTTTGGAAAAGGCCCGGTGTCTTAAAATCACATGGTTTAAGAAGAACGTAATTGCTAATGCCCACATGGTCTGGTACGGACTTAAAGTAAAAGTGAAAATTAAGCTGGCTACTATCACGATCTTAACAATATTTCAATAACACCGACAACGTTCACATAAACATGCAACAACTGAGATATTTGCGTGACCAAAGACGTTTTGTAAAAGCTGTTTATTTACTCATTATGGAACCGAATGAAAAACTTTTAGGTTCTTTTTCTGTTTAATGTTCTATATTTAATTGGTTCCACTTCGACAGACACTTTATTAACAAAAGTTGTCTTTAATAACACGATGTATGGTGTACATGTATCCTTTAACGGTGCAACTCGATACACCCCTCTCGCTTATTTAACCCTCATGTCTGTTTGGTTTAAAATTTTCTTCTTATAAAAATGTATGTTATTGACACAGTCTTAATATATTCTTATTATCTGTGCAGATCTCTGGTATCTTCTTATTCCATGGTGTGTTTGATAGACATAGATCCTAAAATATTTTGTCATGTTGTCTGTTTAGTTGTCTTTATCGACTAGACTTTTCTTTTTTATTGGACTTTGGACAAAGAACTTTTAAAAATACTACTTCGGTATTTTATTTAGAACGTGCAAAGAACAGATCTTTAAATTGAAATATACGGATGAAATTGTCGTGTATAAGTTTCGTCGGGTGTCCTGGAGACATACAGGGTTAAATCATGTTTGTGGCCCTTCGTAATCAAATAGATATAAATATTGTAGATATAATAAACTATTTTATAATTTTGGAAAAACAAATGTAATGAACATAAATTAAATCCTATCGTAGAAACGCGGAGTAACTTCTCCACCTACTACGCCCTCTCGATGGCCCAGTGTGTATAATATATATTATGTTTTATGTTGCATGTTATTTATAAGGATATAAAAACGAGATTAGATTGTTTCAATAGCAACATCTAAAGAAAGGAAATTGATATTCAAAATTATGCAAACTGTACCAACCATACTAATTAGTCGTTAATCAATTCAGTATATGACATGAAAACAAAACTACACATCCTGTATACATACAGAGGCGCTTGTAGTAATTACTATGAACTACGATCATCAGCTGAAGCACGTTCGATACTATACATTAAAGTCCGATTTGGTATTTTATCGACATTCTTTTCGTGTTTCTGTTTATTCGCCAACATCGTATTGTTTCAGGTACTTTATATGGTCATATTAGCATAAATAGACACACTATTACGCAAAATCTGGAATAGAAAAACATCTGCTCGCGAATGAAATAATTCGGCTTAAATAAAATTACTTGAAGAAATTGAACGCTAGAAATATTTTTAACTGCAATCGATAGAAGGTTTTTTATTCAAGAAATATTTGTAGATTTGACGATATAAATAGATAATCAAAACTAAATTTATTTCTGAAGAAACCATACTCAAATCGATAAAAGTGATGGGAAGATTTTATATTATTAAACATTGTACTATTTATTAGTAAAATAGTTTTCAAAGTTTTCATTTAATAAAATTGGTCAAGTTGTTGAATGGTTTATATTTTTCTTGAATACTACTCTTTTACGGGCCACTTACAGTTGAGAAATATTTCGTATTAATATAGGTTCTTAATTGTTGTTTTTGATAATGACTAAAAAAGCAGAAATTTATGAACTTTAAAGTTATTTTTTAAAAATCGTTAATCTTTTACTTTGGGCCCAAAAAATGGGAGCAGAAAATAACTTAATCAAGTTAAATTAAAAATATGCAAAAAAAAAACTTAAAAAAACACAAACTGTAAATATAAAAAATAATGCAAATAGTAAAAAACAACAAAATAAGGAAACAAATCAGCTATAGAAATCTAAAAAAACTTTTATCTACTCTACCTCATATTATGTATCAATTTTTAGTTCGTGAAAACTGTCATTATAGACAGCAGTGCGTGAAGGATTGAAAGTGTGCGTGAAGTAACAATGTATTTTAAATGGGATTTACTTTTTCGCACTGTTTTTGACACACCTTCATATAATCAAATATCCTTAGCATTCGCGTTGTCATGGTGTTGCTATGAGAGCATTACATTTCAACCAAAGTCATTCTGACAGTTTTGTAGTTTAAATTTTCAAATGTGAATTTCTAATTATTTTTTATTTGTTTATCGTAGAAAAAATATTGTATGAAACTGTGCGTGAAGTGCTTTTTGCGCACTTACGCGATATATAGCACTCGCTTCGCTCGTGCTCTAAACATCGCGTGCGTGCGCAAAAAGCATACTTCACGAACTGTTTCATAAATAACTATTTTTGCTGTAATGTAAAAATAATTGCAAATATTTATACCAAAGAACAAAGGGTGCAATTTAAATTGTTATTCAAAAAGCCACAAATTTAACAATTTTTTCTAAAAACATAGCTTTTTTTTATTAACTATAATTCAAAATATTTTTATAATATTAAGTGCATAATGCAAATTTTAAGCACAAGTAATAATATTGTTATAAAAATTACAAAAAATAAAATCGTCAAATTCAACAAAAAAATAAAAATAAAAATAAAATAAAATAAAATAAAGATTTCATTTAAATTCCTAAAAATTGTATTGGATATTTAAAACTATTTGTTGATAATATCCTTTATGCCTGTTAATTAAAAAGAGTTTTTTATTCCCATTATATTTTATTACTATTTAAATATTTAGTATTATTTTATTTCTTTTAAGAGAATTTATTTAAAATACGCAAACAATAAAAATATTGATTAAATTTAAGAAAAATATCAAAAAAATTAATTATTTTAAATTAATATAATAAATTAATATATTATAATTCTCCAATTATTGCAATATAAACTAATGACAAAAAATATTAGAAACTGTAACAAATTCAAGTTTATATTTGTATACATAAATAATTTTTCCCTTTTTATAATTTCTGCGTAAAATAATTTTAAATAATTCTGTATAAACTAAGTATATTTATTTTATTAATAAAAAAATACTTTTATAAAAAAATATAATAAATATTTGTCTTAAATGATTCAGGTGATGGGGCATATTTTTAAATCTTTAAAATTTTTCTTATTACTATAAATATCATTTAGTTATTTACAATAATTTAAGGATTCTCCTGACATATTCAAAATATTACAATGTATTTATATAAAGCTAATATTTGTTTTATTTTATTATTTCGTAAATTAAACTTTCAGTCCTATACTTATTAATGTGATATATTACAATTTCAGTCAAAATATTTTGTAATAATTGAAAATTTTGGACAGAAAGACTGAGTTTAAGTCAGTGTTAGATTTTTTCTTGTAATTATTTAGCTTTATTATATGAATTACGTATTGTACCATTTTTATTAGTATTATTATTGTTTTTTTTTTATTATTTAGTCATTTAGAACTAATCATGTCTGTTGACAAATAATCATTCAGCTTATATTAAAAATTCATTCTATACTAATAATTTTCTTGGTGTAATTACAAGTTTAAAGTATTATTTAAAAATATTTTTTAAGACTTCGAAAAAAAAAAATAATGTAACTTCAAAAAAAAAATTATAATAATAAATACTGAAGTTGACTGTAAACTGTGAATTTATTAATTTTACAAAGCTATAAGTTATAAACCAGAAACTTTAAAAGTTATCAAAAAATAGATCGCTAGAACCAAAAACTAATTGGCAACAATTTTAACATTTGTTTTAAAAAACGATAATTATATTTTTTTATATTAAAGAAATTGCAAATAGTTCTTTTTTATAAATAGAAAAGTATGAAATTATATTTAATTTTCAAATCAATTTTTTTATCGTTTTTAAATCATAGAAAAAAAATAGTCACAAACCACTAAATTCCTGTTAACATAAAATAATCCTTGTATCTAGAATAACACCAGCACAAGTCGATCAGCACATCACAAAACAGTTCAAAAATTAAAAAAAAGCGCGAAGTCTGAAAATTTAGCAATTTAACCCGACACCGTTGTCTTCCTTTCTCTTCTCTCAAAATCTTTTTACTTACTTTTTTTTATAAAATCGTTTAGTAACTTTCGAGTTTGATACCATGCACCTAGCTGGAAAACTGACGAGATTTCGAGACCACCATCTTTTTATAGGTGCACATCTTTTGATATTTACAAATGTCCATGTGTATTGAGTCACGCTTACCACCTCCTCGGAGACCACTTCGGAATCTCCTCGTATGTAGTAATTCGCGGGCTAATAGGGTTCCTAAGCGAGAGTATGTTTACGCTGAAAAAATAATTCAATTATTACATCAAATGTCAATGAAATCGGTTGTATTCTAAATCTGTAAAAAGATCTTTCTATCTGTAGAATAGACGTTTAACGAGGATTTAATAATACAAAATGCCTTTTGTGAAATTTTTTGTCATCATTATTTGTTGCAATACTTTGCAATCATTTGAAAACTATAAAATGGTATTAATTTGCGTTTTCTGAGCATCATTTTATCGTGTGGTTTCCCAATTGAAATTGGTTTTCTGTTACAGGACAATAGTATATTGTTTTACGAGCAAGGAATGATACTCATTTCCCACGAGTACGATGTTTGCAGCATGAGCCGCAGGTGAATGCTGCAAATCGTACGAGTGGGAAATGAGTTATTCCTAGCGAGTCAAACACTATACTTTTTCTACGGTTATAACACAAAATAATACAATAATTCAAAAATAAATCAAATACAAAACAAAACATAACGATATAAGTTATATTATTTAAGTAAAATTACCTATTATTTACAATATTTACACTTATCATACCCTAAATTTATTTGTTAATTCAGAAAAATAAGCTAAAAGCACAGTTTCTGAAACGGAATTTGTTGCCTTTTTTCTTTTGCCAGGTCACGAAACTTTCATATGCATTCTGGTACTTATGTTTTGAAATTTCGGGAATTAAATTCTGACAAGCTTCGTTTGCCGCTTCTCTTATTTCAGGAGGAGTTAATTCTAATTCATTTTCATCACTACTTAACATTTTTACTTAAATAACAATCTAATTTAAATAATGTATTAAAAACTATCTGTTGTACCTATCACTACTTTATTACTGTCAACATGTACTGTTAGTCAAATATATGAATACATGATTGTCACAGTATACTTGATTAAGTTAAAACAATAAAGAAATGAACACTTTGTGTTATCAGATAAAGAAATGAGATATTTCTTTATTTGATATAACAATGTACCCCATTTCTTTAGAGATTACTGTCAAAAAATGATACATTTGTATAATAACCGTAGAAAAAGGATTTTTGTCCTGCAACTCCGAACTACACTGTAACTTTTGTATAAGTATCGATGCACACGTTCTTCATAAAAATGACATATGACAAATTTATTTAAGTCATTTTTAATAAGAGTAGCTATATTTTTAGATATAGTGTATTCTCAATATTTTGAGAGGTATGTTATATGTGAAAAAATTATTCGTTAAAAATTTACGGGGTGTTATGCATAGTTAAAATTTAGATTTAAATACATATAAAAAGGATTATTACTTTTTGATGTGAAACATCTATAGCGGCACGTAAATCAGATTTCTCGCGTGGTGACGGTGACGTCATGACGTAAAAAACCTAACGCATCGATAATAATCGATAAGAGATGTACTGATATCTTATATGAAATTGGTTTTTATTTAAAATATGAACAAAAAGTGTCTTTGGGATAAAAAATAATATCAAATTTGAATTTATACGTGTCTACTGTTACGGCGCACGACTTACCAAAAGCAAATTTTTAAGTGTTTTTTTTTTAATTTTTATTTGTAATAAATTTGAACAAATCAGTTAAACCAAGTTTAAAAAAATGTTCAGTTCATATATTTTAATAGAAATGTTTCTAGAGCTGTTCAAATACGATTATAAATATCGCAACACGGTTTTAAATACGAAAAGAAATTGCTGGTACGGTTTCAAATTAACGCACGAAAGGGCATTGCTTACGCGCCATGATCGACCTAGTACCATCATCATATCAAGTAGCAGTGATTAACACACATCAGGCATGAATGTTCTTACTGATCCTTTTCATCTACGGAAGTTACTAAGTGAACCTTCTTCGGTGCTCATTTGCCCATCACAACACAGTCTCGAATCACAAGTTGCTATTACACGATTGTCAAAGAGCATAAACTTTAGTCAATTTTTTAGAAAGACTTCCACTTCCAGGGACACCCAGAAAATCTTTTAAGTGTATGGTGTCTGGGACACTAACACTAAGACTTTTGACATCATCAGTCTTGACCATCACTAGTATGAGCTCCGCCTGGAAGCTCATACCAGTACCAGCCGGCGACCTCTACATCCTGCAGATCCACGACATTTCACCGTTCCCCGACAGTATCGACTTAACGCAATCTTAGTATTTTTTTTACATTTTACAGTCTGTAAATATGTTTTTAATTTAAGTTGATTATGTAAATAAACCCATTTAACAAATTAGCTAAATAGGTAAGTTAAATTATTAAGAATATGTTCTCCTAGAAGTGCTTACTTTGAGAAATCACAAATCAAAGAGATATATTAATATATTAGTCATTAACTTACAGATTAAAATGTCGAAAGGATACGAATTTTTCACAGGAAAAATATATGATGGATACACGATAGGGTAAAAAATATTTTTTGAATTTTCACCCTTTCGCCGTTGAAAATTAATGCTTATTTCATTATTGTTTACAATGGAAACTTTAAATTTATAATACATGGCTTCTTATAGCGTTCTTTCTCTCTTTCTCGCTCTCTCTCTCGCTCGCTCTCTCATTCTCTCGCTCTCTCACTCTCTCGCTCTCTCACTCTCTCGCTCCCTCACTCTCTCGCTTTTTTGCTTTGTCGCTTTCTCGCTTTCTCTCGTTATCTCGGTCTCTTACTTTCTCGCTCCCCTGCTCTCTCATTCTCTCACTCTCACTCGTAAACAGGCTCCATTTATTTATTTATTTATTTATTTATTTATTTATTTATTTATTTATTTATTTATTTATTTATTTATTTATTTATTTATTTATTTATTTATTTATTTATTTATTTATTTATTTATTTATTTATTTATTTATTTATTTATTTATTTATTTATTTATTTATTTATTTATTTATTTATTTTAATAATTTACAATTTTAGTCGAAACGAAATGTGGAGAGCCCTGGGGGATGATTGAGGTAAGAATGCGCTAAATTGTTGTGCAAACGCTATAGAAACCACTCAGAACAGTATCTCACGCCTCTGGCCTCGTTATCGTGAAACGGTAAGCGTTTGGAAAAGGCGTTTGGGACGATCAAGTATAATAACACCTTATATGAACCGATGTGTTCAGTTAGAAGCGCGAAAAATCGCACAGTGACGGCACGGCAGTTAATTAATCATGTCCGTAGAGCCCATAATGTTACTGTTTTCTAACAGACCATCTACAGAAGGTTGTGAGAAGGTTACTTAGTTAGCCAAAGACCTAACAGATGCCCAACCTACAAATCGAGAGAATCGCGTCAGTCTGGTACGTTGGGCAAAAGAAAATGTTATATGGTACCAAAATCAATCGCAAAATGTTCTTTTTACCGATGAATCTTGGTTTGGTTTATATCTAAATTCTTAAAGGATACGTGTTAGGAGAGAACCTGGTGCAAACAATCGAATGCAATATACACGAGGAGTTTCATCGCTACTGAGTGGCACAAATATGGTATGGGCAGGTATTTGGATTAACAGTAGAACTGCTCGTTCTGCTAGATCGCGCAAAACATTGGTCCTGATTTTATTTTGATGCATGACAATTCTACTCCACATACAGCCAGAGTGACAAGAACTTTCTTGGAAGAGTAGAATATTCCAGTTTTGCTCTGGTCAGCTCAATCACCCGATCTCAAACCTATGTGTGGAATATGCTTTAGCGAAGACCAGAAATAATTTCAAAATCACAATAAGCTGTGTCAAGCTCTTCAACAGTGCTGGATGGCGATTCCCCAAGAAGATGTGGATAACTTGATCCTCAGTATGGAAAGATGCTGTAAAGCCATCATTATTGCACGAATAAGCCACATTCCGTATTAAATTTTTTTTTCTACGGTTATTATACAAATGTATCATTTTTTGACAGTAATCTCTAGAGAAATAGGGTACGTTGTGATATCTAATAAAGAAATATCTCATTTCTTTATCTAATAACACAATAGTATATTGTAATACAAGTGTTACAATGACAGAAGTTTCGTAGTACGAGTTCAGTTTGTGAAACGAACCGCGAAGCGGTGAGTTTCGCAAAGAACGAGTACTACAAATTGTCATTGTAACTCGAGTGTTACATACTATTTTTTATAATGAACTTTTAAAAGTATAAAAAAAAGTAAAATGAGAGTTTTTCGAAATATTTATTTATGTTGGCAATCTTGACAGTTTTGACACTTGTCAGTTTTAATGATTTTAAATTAGAATGTTTGTCAAATTTGTATAAAATATTCCGAATTTAGCAATAACGCTGATAATGTAGTTAATAATTTACTACAACATACTTTTTGATTTACTACCTGAACTCTTTCGTTGAAAATCAGTGCAGTGCAACCAATTGTGTAAAACAAAAAGTTACCAAAAACAGTGTTACAATGAATCTATTTCGATACTGTTTTTAGTGTCGAAATAGAAACTTTGTGAACGTGAATTATAAAAAATGTTTATTTCTTTATTGTTTTAACTTAATCAAGTATACTGTGACAATTATGTATTTATATATTTGACTAACAGTACAGATTGACAGTAATAAAGTAGTGACAGGTACAACAGATAGTTTTTCATACATTATTTAAATTAGATTGTTATTTAAGTAAAAATGTTAAGTAGTGATAAAAATGAATTAGAATTAACTCTCCCTAAAATAAGAGAAGCGGCAAACGAAGCTTGTCAGAATTTGATTCCCGAAATTTTAAAACATAAGTACCAGAATGCATATGAAAGTTTCGTGACCTGGCAAAAGAAAAAGGCAACAAATTCCGTTTCAGAAACTGTGCTTTTAGCTTATTTTTCTGAATTAACAAATAAATTTAAGGTATGATAACTGTAAATATTGTAAATAATAGTTAATTTTACTTAAATAATATAACTTATATCGTTATGTTTTGTTTTGTATTGGATTTATTTTTGAATTATTGTATTATTATGTGGTATAACCGTAGAAAAAGTATAGTGTTTGACTCGCAAGGAATAACTCATTTTCCACTCGTACGATTTGCAGCATTCGCCTGCGGCTCTTGCTGCAAACATCGTCCTCGTGGGAAATGAGTATCATTTCTTGCTCGTAAAACAATATACTATAAATTGTTCTTATTTTTTTTTATGAGTCATTTTGATATCTTCGTTTATTTATCTCTTCCCACGTATCAGGCTTACACAAGTTATTCAATGAAATACTTTTGAACCATTTTATAGAGGACATTTTTAAATATTCCTAGATTTTGAGCATGTGTGTACATAGATATTATGCTTGTTGAATCATTATTTCTACGACACATGTCTAATGATAAAATGTGCCGAAGGATTAAACGAACCGAACGATCATATTTTCTTTAAAATACATGTAATGGATTTAATTAAAATAAAATAAAGTTCATTGTTTATTAAAAAAAATGTCTTTTTTTAACATTAATTATATTCTATTAAGTCATGCTTTTCACACGTATGTTGAGTCAAATATTACTTTAGAGTTTAGAGCGTTAAGAAAGCTATGCTTTCTATTTAGTCCAGTCACTTCGTACTTTCATAAATGCAAATAAATCTAGACACCTAATTTTTTGATATGTTGTAGAGGATACCTAGAAAAGCTTAACTTGAGTTTGTCGACCGAGGTTAGGGGGGGTGGAGAAGCCGCCATCTTGAAAAGAAGGGGTGAAATTTGTTTTTTGGCAATAACTCGGCTGTCCGATGAGATTCGAAAGTTTTTGCAAGAAACTTTTTGTAGCTTTTTTTGTGCTCTACAATTAAGTCCTGACCAGTTTTAGCGTATCATGCACTGTTATCGAGATATCGATCGAGAAAGTCAAAAATTTAGGACAAAACTTTTGTTTTTTGCTATTCTTTTTTTTTGGTCATAAGTATCGAAAAAACAGTTAGATGCAACGTGTAGAGGATATTCAGACCTACAATTTCCTTTTTTTTATTTTTTTTGGACAAAAATTCCGAGCTCCAGCACGCCGCAAAGTCAGTTAATGTGGATTCACCGACGCTCAGCGTCGAGCGAGCCGCTCCCTCGGTTGTATTTCCGCGTCGAAACTGATGGAAAGTTGTTCAGGGAATTAATGCGATAGAAAATAAATTGAGAAAGCAACAAATTAAGCATCACAAACAAGAAATTTATTTAACAAATAATTAGTTTATGCATTGCAAAAATGGTAGGTGGATTGAATATTTCGTTAAGGTTGTACACTACATTGCAGCGAAAAAAAAGTATAAAACACAAGTGAAAATGAGTACAAGATTGTCTCAAGAAACTTCTGTAATAAAAAGATGCGAACACACTCGTTACAACGGATGACCGGTTTTTCAATACATTTCTTCGATACAAAATAAACGTATATGAAATTTAAAAAATACATGGGATTTTTGTTCTTTTATTGGATCATGAGATTTTTATTCTTTCTTTTATTTCTTTCTTCGCTTTAATGGTCCAGGCTGAAGGTCTTTGTCCTCCGTATACTCTTCGAGTTGTTGCGTCTGTTGAGACGTTCCAAATGATGCTGATCCGTTGAAAGCATGGTAGAATTATTTAAAGAAGAAAAGGTCGATCCGGAGGTTCTAACTTGCGCGGGAGAGCAATTCCTTATTGCCCTGTATGGCGGTAATAAGCAGGACAAGTCGATAAATATTTTGCGATTCCATCGCTTCGCAAAGTCAATGACTGCGAATAAAATTAATCACCTCGCATTACTCCCACCAACGAAAAGCGCTGTGCGTCAACATATATTCCGGACATACCTGCAAGTGCAAACCTGGCTCGGATTTTTCAAAGATCCACAGGGATGGGGTTGGCGACAGACTAATCGAGGTCTCGAACCAATCACCTGCACCGCCGAACCCGCTCCACCTGAACTCATGAAACTCATTTCCTGTAAATGCAAAGGAAATTGTGAGGCCGCCTGTGGGTGTAGAAAAGCAGGAATTAGTTGCTCGGTTCTTTGCTTCCACTGCAGTGGGCAAACATGCAGCAACGTTGCCAGAGTCGACGTTTTGCTTAACGACGACGATGTTAGTGACGATGATGATGATGACGATGCTTTCAACGGATCAGCATCATTTGGAACGTCTCAACAGACGCAACAACTCGAAGAGTATACGGAGGACAAAGACCTTCAGCCTGGACCATTAAAGCGAAGAAAGAAATAAAAGAAAAAATAAAAATCTCATGATCCAATAAAAGAACAAAAATCCCATGTATTTTTTAAATTTCATATACGTTTATTTTGTATCGAAGAAATGTATTGAAAAACCGGTCATCCGTTGTAACGAGTGTGTTCGCATCTTTTTATTACAGAAGTTTCTTAAGACAATCTTGTACTCATTTTCACGTGTGTTTTATACTTTTTTTTCGCTGCAATGTAGTGTACAACCTTAACGAAATATTCAATCCACCTACCATTTTTGCAATGCATAAACTAATTATTTGTTAAATAAATTTCTTGTTTGTGATGCTTAATTTGTTGCTTTCTCAATTTATTTTCTATCGCATTAATTCCCTGAACAACTTTCCATCAGTTTTGACGCGGAAATACAACCGAGGGAGCGGCTCGCTCGACGCTGAGCGTCGGTGAATCCACATTAACTGACTTTGCGGCGTGCTGGAGCTCGGAATTTTTGTCAAAAAAAAAATAAAAAAAGGAAATTGTAGGTCTGAATATTCTCTACACGTTGCATCTAACTGTTTTTTCGATACTTATGACCAAAAAAAAGAATAGCAAAAAACAAAAGTTTTGTCCTAAATTTTTGACTTTCTCGATCGATATCTCGATAACAGTGCATGATACGCTAAAACTGGTCAGGACTTAATTGTAGAGCACAAAAAAAGCTACAAAAAGTTTCTTGCAAAAAATTTCGAATCTCATCGGACAGCCGAGTTATTGCCAAAAAACAAATTTCACCCCTTCTTTTCAAGATGGCGGCTTCTCCACCCCCTAACTTCGGTCGACAAACTCAAGTTAAGCTTTTCTAGGTATCCTCTACAACATATCAAAAAATTAGGTGTCTAGATTCATTTGCATTTATTTTACTTCGTTTCCGACGAAGTGACTGGACTAATTCTCGGTTATTCAAAGAGTGATCTCGTTTTAAATTTCTTTCTGGTGATATTACTCAATTTTGACCAAATGAAGTACAAACGTTTGTTATTAGCAAGGATCTGTTCATAGGGCGGTTAAATTTCTGATTTTAAAACATATGGTATGTACATTAAACTATTATTTTGAGATATACCTCATGGAATTTTTAAAATTTTAAAAAGTATACAAACAAGAACATTACATATTAAATGAGAAATTAAAAAAATGTATATCCAGGAGGACTCGAACCCATAACCTTTACCTATACGCGATATTTGGTCAATTTCTCCTTAAATGTCATTTAATATATTCTTGTTGTATACTTTCTAAAATTTCAAATATCGTGTATATGTATATTCGGTTAAAAATTGCTTTTACCTTATTGAAATAAACCTTTCATTATCATTTTAATAGTTAAAAAATATATTTTATTATTATCCTTGTAAAAGCAACATTAAATATGCTAGCTGTTAAAATTTCAATTGGTTTAAAAGTAATTTTTATGAGAATGTCGATGTTAACTACTTTTTTTGTTTGGAATGAATATTTCAATCGATTTGGAAGATTTACATTATATGACTAGTGCGTGTTAAATTTAAACAATTTCGTTAAGTTCTTAAAACAGAAAATACATATTAACTAACATCTACTTAAACAAACAAAAAATATTGAATTGAATAGGTATTCGTATGCCTATGCAGTCTACCAATTTCAAACAAAGAAATACGTGCTTTGAATAAATAAATAAGTGTTTTTTATCAATTTGAGCACTCCACTTTACCTACTACTATGCCTTTAAACAAATAGGTACAAATAGTAAATTGTCCATAATTATTAACCAGGATATGTTTTAACAACCAGTTGAGTTAATTTACAATTTTGGTTGAAGTATCGTTGTGGTATTTACTCTAACATTAACGTTTAGTTATACACAAGGATAAAAAAATCCACATGCGTCTAAAAATAAAATTTATTATAATTAATTAATTAGTGATTCACAGTTTATTTAGAAACGGATGTTAACAAAAAGATACAATAATTGCTAAGAATGTAAAAACCTATGTTTAATAACTTCAGGGATCAAGGTAAAACAGTCAATCGAACTATAGTCTTTTTTATATAGCTGGTATAATAAATCATTCTCGTCGAATTTTAATTCCGTAAGACATACAGAGTGAACAAATATTTTTACCTATATTCAACTGGTTTTTCATGAAAAATAAAACCCACTAAAATGGTCTTAAACGCACGCACCAGGTAAATCACGTTATGGCCGCTCGAGAACAATGTATATTTAGGGTCTTGAAAGGAAAATTCAAGATAAAATTGTGCTCATTGGCGTAACAAGAATATGAACATCTTAACAAAACATTTTATATTAATATATTTTTATTCAATAAAAGTGTATAATAATACACATTTTTTTCCAATTGTCAGCATTCACTGTACTTAGTGCCTCATAATATAATTTTTCTACATCTTTTATTTTAAATGTCGTATTTGATTTAATTCGCAGTGATAAGGTGGTAATCGGAGAACAATTATTCCTCACTTTTTTGCCATGTTGTTGGCGACATATTCGAAATATTGACGTCTATAAGGCTTTGTGATATCTAGAAAAAAAAATTACCATATTTTCTTGGAAAGGTATATTTTTTTTTACTTCATTCAGTTTTTTATGTCTTCCTTTCGCCAAGATTCGGCCGGAGTTTTTTCCAAGTGTTCGGGAGTGATAACTTGCGTTATCCATGACTATAAATGATCCATCTGGAATAAGTTCTATCGTTTCGTGAAATATTCTTCGAATACATTTATATCCTCATGGTTATCGCCAGAACGGTTGGATACAAAAGCTGGAAGCAATCCACCCTTTATAAAACCATCAACGGTTTCAATGTGTGTTATAATTAATCTTTTTCTTTTTCTCGAAGGTGGTTTAAAGTTTTAAAATAATCTCTTCTCCAAAACACAATTTCATCACTTCCAATTAGTACCGAATTTCTACCCTGTTTTTAATATCGATTATTAAATTCTTTCATTGTACTCCATAATTTACTTCTACTTATAATTTTTATGGGCGTGCATGAACTGCACAGTAAGTAAATCTTAACGAAAGCGATGCCTCAGGTACCACCGAAATATATCACGAATTGCACAGTGTACTAGGGATTATACCTTTTAAGGCTATAATCGGCTTAATTAGCTTGAACGTTTTATGGCAAATATAGGGAAACAGTTATGTCTGGATAATAATTTAATTTTGAATCCAAAATCAAGCGTGTTAGATTTTGATATATCTATTCATAAAAGTCTGAAAATTGTTTGGCCAAATATCAAGTTAATTGGATGCCGATTTCATTTAGCTCAGTGTTGGTTCCGAAAAATGAAAAATACAGGAACTAGTTTGCTGGTAAAATATAAAAATGCTACAAGCGAAACCGGAAAATGGCCAAATTCTATATTTGGCTTAGGTACCCTTTTTAGACCCGTCACAAGTAGAGGTTTGTTATGTTTTTCATTTTATGGCAATTATTCCCAATGACTTATTAAATTTTCCGATTACATTGTAGAAAACTACATTGAAATTGATTCTAGTTTTCCTCCAACACTATGGGCAGAATTTAGTGCAAGTATGGACAGAACGACAAACGCTTGCGACTCATTTCATTCTCGATTTAACACAAATTTTTATAAAACCCATCCATCGTTGTTCATATTTATGCAAAAACTAAACGATTTTCAGACAGACACATATATAAAATTGCAAAGTTTAAATGAGAAAGTAAGAATAAAAGATGCAGATACAAGGCGTCACCATGAATATTAGAAAGTTTTTTTATATTTTCGCCGTGTTCTGTGTCTCTGTGTCATTCCGTGGAATTTGTAATCGAATTTAAACCAATTTCCCGACTACCTAGAGCTCTGAAATTTTCAGGATAGCTAAGAACTGGATGACAATGCATGTTTCAAGTGTGTTTAGGCATATACATAGATTTCGAAATTTATACCGAATTGATATTAAACATGATCTAAGTTGTGTATAGATAATATTATTTTGAAAGTTATTAAATAAATCGTTCGTAGCGTAGTTGGTTAGGCGGCGGATCAGTCCACTTGTGACAGTTCTGTTATGTTATCATAATGGGATCGATAACGCGACAGAGAAGTTTTTTTTTTCTTTTTTTTTTGTTCTTACATGTGAAAACAGTAATTATTATTTTAACTGGTAATAAAATAAACTGTTTTAGAAAGTTTTTAGATACAACTACCCTTGATTTTGTTAACAAGGAATAGTATATTCTGTAACAAGGTTAGAATGAAAATTCGATACGAGTGGAGAATTCCGAACGCGAGCGTAGCGAGCGAGAGGAACCAAGAGTTATCGAATTTTCATTCTAACCGTGTAACAGACTGTATTTTCTCCAAGACCATGTAATAATTCTGTTTATTTAAATTGAAATATGTAGCAAAACAATTAGAACGTCGCAATGACAAACTGAGTGACAGATTTGAAATTCGCAGGGCAATCTATGTTTTTTGTTGAGCAATTACAGAATGTTATTCCGTCACTAGTTATAGAATGGAAATACATGCAAAACACATAAGAAGCAAGTGTTTCAGAATGAATATTCTATCTCAAGAGTGAGAATGAACACTTTCTATTATTAAAAATGAAGTCGGAATTATTACATTCATTAATGGTCGTGGAGAAACAATCTTCTCTATGATCAATCACAGCGTTGTATGACTTAATATTTTTGCAAAATCAGGGATGCTGTGCATTGTTGAGATGACACAAAATATGACCTATAAATCAGTAAAAAACTTTCTATTATAAAAAGTTCTTTTTGTAAATTGTGCTTATTTAAAGTTAAAAACTATGAAATATTTAATTTCGTCAAAAGTTTAGGATATTTTTATAAACTATAGGTAAATGTGTAGTTATTATTGGAGTTTGCATTGTATTATTGGTCATTAACTTTTTAAAAAGCTAAAGAACTCATCATGCGAATTTTGTTCTAGTTAATTTTAGTAGAAAACGTTCGAATTTTTTCCTCACCCTCTATAAATAAGAAAATTTTCTTATGTGATTGGGAAAAAAACTTTTTATAGATTTATGTAATTTGGTTTAGAAATATAAAACATTTTGTATGTACCCATTTGAAAAATATTGTTAATTGAACATATTATACCTAATGTATTAATAAAGAGTTTTGAAATCAAATTTTGTTTTCACATTATTTCATACCAATTGTCAACATCATTGTATCTGTAGATAAATCTAATCATAATTACTTAGGTAGAACGCCCCGCGCGAAGGTGCGTGTGGCCGTCTGTGTAGTTCGAGTTATAAAAAAATTCTTAATCCTCCATCGACTGTGCAATTCGAGTAAACCTTTTAAAAACTCAGGTAGTCACTGTGCAATTCGGGACCGCCCATTGGTATATCTTCAGCTTCTTCGACGACCTTTAGTAATCTATTCAAAGTTTTTTTAGGTTATTTTTAGTCCTTCCTGAAAACTGGAACACACTTCGAGGATGCACTTGAGGAAGACATATTTCTATTAGCAAATGTTTTTGTGAACTAAATTACTTCTGTAAAATAAGATAACCCCTAATAACATTATATTATGTATATTCCTACCTAATATTAAGACACAATTTCCTATCAGGTTTTTCCAAAATAAACCCTTAATAAGCATTTGTCAATACTGTAGATTTCATGTAATTAGTGTTAGGTTAGAGAATATCTATTTACTACAGTCAGGTAAACATCTACTCTTATACATCTGACTATTTTTATTACACAGGATCACAAAATCGTAAAATAATTTTGTAACTGAATACCAAAAACGTAAGTATCGGTTAAGAACTACATTTTATAGTATATTAAGTATCAAGAACGGTAAGGACATTTTACCGATCGAAGACAATTGTTTGGAGCGTAGCGGAGCGACGACTCCAATTTTTGTCTGAGATCGGTAGTCCTTAACGTTCGTGATGTTTATAACGTTTTTTGCACGATAGAAATATTTTTCCGTATTAGACATTAGACACTTTTGACATTTTAATAACGTTAAAATGTCAAAAGTTCTCTGTATACATCACATATGCAATTGTTTACTTACCGTTCTGTTTCAGTAAACACAACATACTGATCTGGCAACAAAGGCGGTAACTAAGCAAAATCGTTCTATCGTGCAAAAATATTTAAAACTTTGAAATCTAAGAAATTATGTTTTTATTCAAATACATATTTTATTCGTACGCCTATGAACCTTCACTTATACAGGACACCGTGACGGTTTTATTTAGTATACCAGCTTAATAAAAAATAGACTATAATCTCTAAAATAACTATTTTTACAAAAATAGTAACATAAGATGATTTTAATAGGCGTAGGTAACTATTTTTTTTATAAGATTTATTTATGGAAATAAATCGTTGGTTTCCATACGAATCTGTTAACCCAGTTTAGTTTTCTGTTTAAGGTTTTTACAATACCCGCTGAACTAATTGTTTTTATTATTTCTTTAATTGATTATCTGTAATTATTTTAAAAGGTAATTTCGACATCATTTTATTGTACCGCTATTTAAGCATTACATTTTTATACTACAGTTTCATCGTAACATGATAGTTACTATTCTATTCTACTTTACATTACCTAGTAATGCACAAAAGGATAATAATTTAACATAGCCATACACTTTCATGCCTCCGACTGCAATTCTGTTTATAATGTTGCAAAAAATTGAATGACTACCGTGCTGATATTTCTATTTGTACAATACGTAGGTACGTAGGTGTGGTACTGTTTCAATTTATGTTTCTGGTCCTAAGTAACTAATCATTGATTTTTTTTAAATACCTAGTCATTGAATTTTCGTCTTGTTTCAGTCTTTTCAATTGATTTTTAGTTGTAGCTATCCATGCAGGCGGGTTTTTTGTTATTTTTTAATTATTTTTTTATTTACTGTGTAGAGGTAAAGAGTATAAGTGTCTAACACATCTAGTTATATAGTTCCATGTTTAGTTAAGATTTCTGCTTCTCGCTTTACTTCATCTCGACCAGGAAACAGGTTTATTATTCTGCCAATAGGCCATTTGCAAGGTGATACAGAATCATTTTTATTAAGACTAACGTATTTTCTTTAATTTTACTTGGAGCTTCTTTCCACTTGTACTTTTGATGTAATTGGGAAATGTAGGTAACGTTTTGAAAATTGACGCCAAAATTGTTGATACAATTGTTGAACGTGTTGAAGTCTTAAAAGGCGATTGGGCGGTGTATTTGTCAAGTCATAGTCTTAAGAAATGAAAAGGTGTTATAGTAGAAATGTCAATAGGATTATTTGACATTTAGAACAGAGGACGAGAATTCAATATCCCTTCCATTTGAATAAGAATGGTAGTAAAGTCCCCATAAAAATTATTATTTAAAACTTGTTTTAAGTAATGTTTAGTAGCTTTTTTAAAGTATTGTGTAATTATGTTATATAGTTTTTGAATAAACATTATTATTATTATTATTTAACAGCAGCCTTCTACAGCCCTCCAAAGGTATAAGGAGAAATAAAAACCCATTTTATACTAAGTTGACTAGTCTAGTCAGCAAAGTTATCCAATTTGCTTAGAAAATGTCCTAATGGTTATTAGCACCAACGACTGTGACACCATTATCACCGGAATATATTGTGGAAGAAATACAATATATTGTGGAAGAAATACCTCATCCAGAAGTAAACCTTTTTAGACTTGCCAAAAAGTTATCAGTGGTAAAATCTGAAACAATTTCTAGGTAAACCGCTTTTGTGCAAAAACAATGTAACATTTATTAAATTTTGCTCCTCGACCTTTTTTATTTAGAATTTAATTTCTCTATTAAATTCACCTTATCTACTTAAAGATCTCCTCGGTTTTCCAATTTGGTTAATGTACTAGTTGACAATTTAAAATTCGTCTGCAAATAAAATAACTAAGTTAGCAGTTTTTTTGAATTTAGCAATTCTTTAGTTACTCGTATGTAACTTGACCCCTCATCGTTCAATTCTAATACCAATTCTCTAATTACACTAAAAGGTTTTAATTAAAAAAACAGCCTGTGGCCACTTTCTCTATCTTGTCAAAATGGGTTGAGGAGTCAATGGTGTATTAGGCAATATATCTTTGTAAGCCTGAGTTCTGCCAGGAGGTTTTAAAAATGTTTTTTAACATTATTTACTATTTCGTTGACCTTCACTATTTTTCAAAAAAAATTCCATATTTTTTTGCTTTTATTATAATCCCAGTGTGTATGCTGTTCAATATCGTATTTTTCATCCGCAGGAATCTGCAAAAAAGAAATTACCTTTTAATTTTAAACAGGCTTTTTCTGTTATAGATTTGAAATAATAAACAAAGTAAAAATTTGTTTTTTTTTCAATATATGTTTACAATTTTACTACAAGATTTGCATTAAATTTTTCCTCCATCAATGCAAAGTTCACGGCAGGATGCAATCGACGTGTGAAAGTTCTTAAACATATTTTTAATTTAAGTAACAATAAAAAATAACATAAAATAAAACAACAAAAATATTCAAAATTGTTCTGGAGTATATTAAAGACTAAGAATATTCAATATTTGTTCTGGAGTTTTAGCACAATCAGTAACAACTAATCACTACGCAGCACAAATCAAAAATAGATAAATGGAAAATATAGATTAAAATAAAATTTATGAAATTAATATTATTTTTTTGGTCATCTAATATAAACAGTAGGGTACGTTCACATTTACTGTACCTAAACTTGCAGGATTTAAAAGTACCCACTGATAAAATCAAAGCAATAAACTAGTTAATGGTCTCAGGTTTCTTGGAAAGGGGTCGGCTAACCGAATATAAGGAAAATAAATTTATTCATGTAAAAAGCTTAAAAATATAAGATATTCATTCAGTAAAGTGAATTCTACTGATTTTATTATTTTTATATTTAGTTAGTAATTGTTTTAAACATTCCTGTTTTTTTAAATCTTAGATGACAATTCTTTACTGATATTTCCATACTCCGAATTTCAATATAAATTTCGATTTAAAAGTCTTTTAAAATATCTATAAAGCATAATGTATGATTAATTAATTTGTAAATATTGTAATGCGACTCCGGCTCTGTCCTGGTTGGCCAAATGGGCGAGTCCGACCGGCGGGCGACGCCGTGGAATGTTCTATTGAACCATATAGAAGCTTCCACATACGACTGGAAAAATCTCTGCCCTTACGCGAGAGATCGAGATGTTTCTTCATTGTTCGAAGCGCATATAAATAGACTTTATTTTGGTAATATAGTTAGTTGAGTTTTAAGTTGAGTCTAAGTAAATAAGTGTTTATATAAATCAATGTTCAGTGTTCATATAAATTAGTATATTGTAAATAAACTGTGTTATAACATAAATTAAGTGTATTAGTTGTATAAATAAATTAAATAATAAACTGTGAAAATAAATAAACGTTACATTGGTGTCAGAAGTGGGATAGTGTAAATAAATAGTGTAGAAAAATGTCGAAAAAACTTTGTGATCTAAAAGTGGCAGACTTGCGTCGGGAGCTTGAAGACCGTGAATTGGACACTACAGGAAAGAAGTCCGAGTTGGTGGAGCGACTTAGACAAGCGATAGTTGATCAAGAATTAGACCCGGAAGAGTTTTTATTTGCTGATGATATTTCATCATTAATGTCTTCTATAAAAAGTGATATTGCTTCTATGAAAGCAGATATTTCTACTGATATTTCTTCTTTGGAAAATAAAGTTTCTTCTGAAATTTCATCTTTGGATACTAAAGTTTCTTCTTTGGAAAATAAAGTTTCTTCTGAAATTTCTTCTTTGGAAAATACAGTTTCTTCTGAAATTTCTTCTTTGGAAAATAAAGTTTCTTCTGAAATTTCTTCTTTGGAAAATAAAGTCTCTTCTGAGATTTCATCCATGTCATCAGATATGTCTTCTCTAAAGAATGAGATGACTTCATTCGAGGAGAAAATAAAAGAGATTGAACGAAAAATGGAAGAAATGGGAAAGGGAGAAAGGATTAGTGTGGAAGAATCAAAAGAGAAAAATGATGAAGAAAAGACAAGCTGTAAAGTGGAACGAAAACCAAAACTGGAAAGCAGTGAAAGTTCGGTCCGCATTAAAGCCCCAACCTTTGATGGAAAAATGTCATGGGAAAATTACCTTAAACAGTTTGAAACAGCTGCACGAGCGAACGGATGGTCAGAAAAAGAAAAGGCTGTAAATCTCACGATCGCTCTTAGAGGAGATGCTTGCGACGTTCTTCAGACTATACCGGTGGAAGAGACGGATGACTTTGAACAACTTAAGAAGAGATTAAACATGCGATATGGTCATGAACATCTAGAGAATTTGCACCGGTCACAGTTGAAGATACGAAAACAGAAGCGAGAAGAGACCCTTCAGGAATATGAAGTAGATATTGCCAGGTTGGTCAGATTTGCCTATCCTGCAGCTGATGAAGGAATGATAGAATGTTTAGCAGTAGAAGCATTTCTTGATGGGCTCCGTGATCCTGAAATGAACAAGACTCTTCGTTTAGCCCGTCACAAAACTTTAGTCGATGTCTTGTCCGCTGCGCTTGAGTATGAAGCGGCTTCGAAGGCTTGTGGGGGATACAGTAAAGTAAGATCTGTAAAAGACGAAGAAGACGAAAATAAATTGGACCAATTAGTTAACATGATGAAGAACTTTGCTGAAAACAAAAAGAAGAGGCCCCGCGTGTGTTACAATTGTGGCGAAATGGGACACTTCATCAAATCATGTAAACGTCCAGTGGCCAATGCTTATCGAGAAACAACTCCACAGGAAAACCAGAACGGGTCGGCCTAGAGGGGGCAGCTTCGACCCGTAACCTTTTAAAAGACCCTCTCATACTCATAGCCTCTCTGAAATGTCGCGATGACAGTGTATATGTAGATGGTGAAATAAATGGTAAAAAGTATACACGGTTAATAGATACTGGAGCGACCAGGACCATTATACGACCAACAACTATAAGTAGCAGCAAGAAACTTCAACCAACAAGGCTACGGCTGCGGACCGCCACAGGTGAAAGAGGTAACATCCATGGGGAAGTCCAAGTTCAAATAGGAATCGGTACAGAAAAGTTCACGCATACTGTCATTGTCGCTGATATCGAGGAAGATGTGATATTAGGAATGGACGTAATGAACTTACATGGTTTCCAGCTGGATTTCAAAAACAGAGTTATTAAAGTTGGTGCCGAAGAAGTATTCCTTCATCCGTATGAGGACAGAACCGTGCCAGCAGCTATAGAGGAGGATACTGTGATACCTGGTAGAAGTGAAACTATCATAGTGGCACGTCTTCAAGGAACTGTTGATGAAGGAACACCTGCCATGATGGAACCTTTGAACCATGATGAAGACGTCGGTCGAGGAATTTTGATCGGAAAAGGATTGGTCACTTCTGCTAGAGAAATTCCGGTACGAATTATAAACATCAATGATCACCCTATTACAATCAAGAAAGATACCAGAATTGGAACCTGTGTACCAGTATCGTCCATAATTCGTCAGACGGTCACTTCCGATAATTCCAACGACAAGTTCGAACACATGGTGGCAGTTGCTGGTCCATCTCTGAATCGAATAGAGAAAAGAAGAGTAAAAGACTTTCTTCATCGATATCGGAACATTTTTGTGCCAAAAGGAGGTAAGACAGGAAGAACCTCTGCTGTGAAGCATAAAATTGACACAGGGGATGCCAAGCCAATTCGTCAAACAGCTAGAAGACTACCGCAGGCAAAGAGAGAGGAAGCTGAAAGGATTGTTCGAGAAATGGAGGAAGACGGGGTGATAGAACCTTCTACCAGCCCATGGGTCTCTCCAGTAGTCTTGGTTAAGAAAAAGGATGGAACTACGAGGTTCTGTGTAGACTACCGTCAGTTGAACAATGTTACCAAGAAGGACAGTTATCCTCTGCCTCGAATCGACGACACCTTGGACACTTTGGCTGGAAGTAAATTATTCTCTACCTTAGACTTGAAATCTGGCTACTGGCAGGTAGAAATGGACCCAGTAGACAAGGAAAAGACAGCCTTTACCACCGGTTCCGGACTATGGCAATTTAATGTCATGCCATTTGGACTATGTAATGCTCCTGCGACATTCGAAAGGCTTATGGAAAATGTATTGAGAGGGTTATCTTGGAAGACATGTCTGGTCTATTTAGACGACATCATAGTCTTGGGAGAGACATTTGAAGATCATCTAAAGAACTTAGACGATGTTTTTAAAAGACTTCAAGCTGCCCAACTGATGTTAAACCCCAAGAAATGTCAGTTATTCCAAAATAAAGTTAAGTACCTGGGTCATGTTGTCAGCAAAGAAGGCGTGGCTGTAGATAACGACAAAGTTGCTTCCATCAAGCATTGGCCACAACCAACCGATAAACATCAAATAAGAAGTTTTCTTGGGCTATGCACGTACTATCGAAGGTTCATAAGGAAGTTTGCAGATATTGCTAAGCCATTAACACGACTTACTGAAGAAGCAAGAGAATTCTGCTGGGATGACCACTGTCAAACGGCCTTTGAAACTCTAAAGAAGCATTTAACAACAGCACCGATACTGGGCTACCCACAACCAGAGGGGGAATTTATTTTAGATACCGATACCAGTAATGTAGGAATTGGAGGAGTTCTTTCTCAGATTCAAGATGGGCAAGAAAGGGTTCTGGGGTATTTTAGTAAAGTGCTCTCTAAACCTGAGCGGAATTACTGCGTTACGAGAAGAGAACTTCTGGCAGTTGTGAAGTCCGTGGAACACTTCTATCAATACCTTTATGGAAGAAAATTTTTAATCCGGACCGATCATGCAGCCCTTAAATGGTTAATGCAATTCAAGCACCCTGAAGGTCAAATTGCCAGGTGGATCGAACGGTTACAAGAGTACGACTTTAGGATCGAACATCGAGCTGGAGTAAGCCATAGAAACGCCGATTCTCTTTCCAGAAGACCGTGCCCAGCAGACTGCTCCCATTGCAACAAGACAGAATCCAAAGAAACTGCTATACTACGAACAACTGTAGTTAACGATTACTGGGCACCGACTAAAATTAGAGAGGAACAAGAAAATGATCCTGTTTTAAAGAAAATGCGCCAATGGAAGAGAGAAGATCGACGACCTACTTGGCAAGAAGTATCAAAATTCTGTCCAGTACTTAAATCCTATTGGGCTCAGTGGAACTCTTTCATCCTGGAAGAAGACTTATTGAAACGAGTACTCGAGAATGATGATGGTTCAGAAATCAGAAAGCAGTTAGTTATTCCAAAAACTAGAGTGGCTGAAGTACTCCGACAGTTACATGACAGTCCATCAGGAGGTCATCTCGGTGTTAAGAAAACCCTTCAACGAGTACGGGAAAGGTTTTATTGGATGAATAGTTCCGATGATGTGAAGAGCTGGTGTAAGAAGTGTACCATCTGTGCTGCGAGTAATGGACCGCAGCGGAAAAGGAAAGCTCCTATGAAACAATACAACGTCGGTAGCCCATTCGAGAGGATTGCTTTAGACATTGCTGGACCATTTCCGACGACTGAGAATGGAAATAAGTACATGTTGGTCGTTATGGATTATTTCACGAAGTGGGTAGAAGTCTACGCCATTCCAAATCAAGAGGCCACAACTGTTGCAGATGTCTTAATAAGAGAGTTTATCAGTCGATTTGGAGTACCCTTGGAGATCCATAGTGACCAAGGTAGAAATTTCGAAAGCCAGCTTTTCCAAGGAATTTGCGATACTCTAGGAATGAAGAAAACAAGAACTACAGCGTTACATCCACAATCAGATGGAATGGTAGAAAGAATGAATAAGACCATTGGAAAGTATCTGTCAAAAGTAGTGTCCAACCACCAGCGGGACTGGGATCAATACCTTTCGCTCTTCGCGATGGCTTACCGATCCGCAGTCAATGAAACAACAGGCCAAACACCAGCAAAGGTCTTGTTCGGACGAGAGATGAGGCTACCATGCGACCTTGAGTTTGGATGCCGACCTGGAGAAAATATAGCTGGAGAAGATTATGTGATCCAGTTACGAAGGAAAATGGACGATATGCATGAACTGGTTCGCTCACATCTTCAAATTGCCAGTGATAGAATGAAGAAACGGTATGATACTCAAGCCACGGAAGGATGTTTCGAAGAAGGAGACAAAGTCTGGCTTCATAACCCAAGAAGACAGAAGGGTTACTCGCCGAAGCTACAAACGTCTTGGGAAGGTCCATACATCGTTAAGAAAAGAATCAATGATGTCATATACCGAATAAGTAAGATTCCAAATGGAAAACCGAAAGTGGTACATGGAAACCGGCTGGCACCGTTTGAAGGAGATCATAACCAAGAAGAAGATGTAAATCGACTCCAAGAGACTCCTGATTTTGCCTTCGATGAGTTTATGGGTGCTTATGGGGGTACCGGGAAAGCAAGATATGGCGTAACCATTGAGAAACATCAAGACCTGTTCACGCTTCCAGATGACTGCTCGTTGGTCCATAATATTCCTGCCAGTATCAGCGACGCCCGAGGATTAGCGTCCGTTTTCCGAAAAAAATTTGGTCGACTATCAGAACTGCAAAGCCAATTGCCAGCCCCCGGAAAAGCTTTGAGACTCCAAGATGGATCACGTTACCTCTTCTATCTAGTGACAAAGAACACCTATCTCGACCGACCCACTTATCAAGATGTATGGGAATCTTTACTTAGCCTGAGGGAACACGTACTGGAGTCCAATATACAGAATATAGCAATGCCAAAGATCGAGTGTAAGGAGTTAGACTGGAGGGTCATTCGAAACATGGTGGAAGTAATCTTTCAAGATACCGAAGTCCAAGTATTGGTTTGCAGCTATTCGCCCAGTGTCCAGTTTACAACGAAGACCGTCCCCTGTTTTTTTTATACAAATGGAAATTGTAGAAGAGGATCCGACTGCAGATACAATCATTCCCATCCAGCTCTAGTTCCAGGAGGAACTATCTCTTAAGGAGGGGGCAATGTAATGCGACTCCGGCTCTGTCCTGGTTGGCCAAATGGGCGAGTCCGACCGGCGGGCGACGCCGTGGAATGTTCTATTGCACCATATAGAAGCTTCCACATACGACTGGAAAAATCTCTGCCCTTACGCGAGAGATCGAGATGTTTCTTCATTGTTCGAAGCGCATATAAATAGACTTTAGTTTGGTAATATAGTTAGTTGAGTTTTAAGTTGAGTCTAAGTAAATAAGTGTTTATATAAATCAATGTTCAGTGTTCATATAAATTAGTATATTGTAAATAAACTGTGTTATAACATAAATTAAGTGTATTAGTTGTATAAATAAATTAAATAATAAACTGTGAAAATAAATAAACGTTACAATATCTTTCGATTGCAAGAAGGATTAGTACAGTACACAGATTGTAACAATGCTGGTGGGAAAATCACTGTATGCGCAGAACTGGAGTCTTAGTCTTAAGAGTATATATTAGGAAGAAAAGTATGATGTTGTTTAGGAATTTGGTATGTAAGAGGACCCTGTTGTAGGACTTACGTCCTTTTCAGGGGATGGATGGAATGTTGGGAAGGAGTTAGTATCTGTCTGTCGTCGGCCCCGCTCTCACAAATTTTCCCATTTGCATTTCCAGTGGAGTTGAATCTTCTAACTTAACTTCGTCCCTCCATGGTGCTTGAACGTGCCTCCTAAAAAGCCATTTTTCTTTGGTGTATGTAGAAGTGTAACCCACGTGGTGCAATGTGGGGTTGGGAGATTGACGCTGTGGCGTGTCTCCTCCATCGTGGAGCCCTTCCATTTGGCAAGGACGAAGGGAACCACAAAAACCTTCGCCAAGGGCCCATATTTTTTTCAGTGTCCAGTGTAGGGTTGGGAGCACCATCTAACGGTAGGAAAGGGGGGTTTCATACAGCAGAGTTTCCAGATCTTCCGGAAGGTCCAAGTCTACAGCGGATTGGAGGAGTCTAAGGTTAGGGAGGGAATCTTCTTTTTCGGAACTCTGTTGTATTTATGGTTGCTGGGACATTAAAATAATGAATTTATATCAATTTTAAATCGTTTACTTTACTTTCGTTATTAACGTTATTATTGTCAATATGTTGATGATCACAGTAATATTGGCTATTTTTAAGTAGATATTTAAATGATAGGGTAATGATTTTTGTGAGTGACTAGTAGAAGAAAACAAAAATAAAAATTTGAATAAAATATAATATTTACCAAACAATAGATATTTATAATTTCATTAAAATGCAATTAAAGGACTTCCATTTTAAAAGATCCTACTTGGAAATTCAAATTACAGGTGAGTATTAAACGTTTCAAATTAAGTATTTAAATTTAAAATCTTAATATTGACTACGGGATTTAAAATTTAATAATAATTATTAATTCGTCGAAAAAATAATAATAACAAAAAATATTCTAAAACACACGATCTTTTATATGATGATGCGGTATTATGAGATAATTGCAGAGCTGTAATATAATCAAGTTCTAGAATTTATAGTTATTTTTAAAGTATATTTACAAGATTAGGAAGTTTCATATTAGGTAAAGAGATTAACTAAGGGTGAATTTGTTAAATGACCAACAAGATTTAATAAATTTACCCTTACTTAATCTCTAACTTTTAAATTTTTAAAAAATAAAAGAAAGTGTTCTTCAATTAAAAATTTATTCCATATTTCCTCTACATATGGAGGACGAGCTTTATCCCAATCATAAATGCTGGCTATTTCTGGCAAAATAGAACGTTTGGTACAGGGCTTATCACATACAGATACCTGATAAGAAAAATGATCTTGAATAGGATGCCATTGCATTCCTAAAATTTTTATTAATGGGCTGTCTGAGTCAAAAGAGTGAGGATTTGTTTGACAATCTGAAGGTTTAAAATGTTTTAAGAGATCAGAATGATTGAAACTTCCATTCTTTAAATCAAAATGCCCTTTTGCAAGCAGAGAGATTATTTCATGCTGAAGGTGTTGAGCTCCTGAAATAGAGTCTCGCCACAAATTAAATCATCGACATAAATATCAGCCCTTGCAACTAGCAGCTAGCTTGCAACTAGCTTCGGCTTCAGCTAGTTGCAAAAATTTCCTAGTAGCTTGAAAGGGGGCACAAGAGAGGCCATATGTGACAGTTAGTAAACGATAATCCTGAATAGGTTCTTTAGGAGAAAAACTCCAAACAATTTGTTGATAGTCACATTCTGATTCATTTATTAAGATCTGACGATACAAACATACTTATATAATCGAAAACTTAAAATAAGTTTCAAAATATCCTGCTGAAGTTTCTGTCCTATCTATAAGGCGTCATTTAGAGAGTAACCTTGAGGAGATTTTGCTGAGCCATCAAAGACCACCATTAATTTAGTGGTTGCACTGTTTGGGTTAAAAACATCAAAATGTGGAATAAAATTAGATACTCTGAAATGATGTAGGAGTATTAACAAGTTTCATGTGATTATTTAAAAGATAATCTTTCATAATTTCGCGGTACTCAAGAGCCATTTGTGGATTATGTTCAAAACGACGTACCAATAGATGAAAGCGCCTTAAGGCTTGAATTTTAGAGTTACCAAAATAGGGATTGTTTTCACGAAAAGGAAGAGAGACAATATATCTTCCCGATAATGTACGAGAAATCGTTTGTTTATAAAGATTTTCACACAATTTTTTATCAGTAGTGAGAGGAATAACAAATGGAATCTCTTCCACCTGCCAGAAGCTTTTACAGGAGTCTCATAATAGAGTTATCACTAGCAACAAACAGAGATGTTACAACATTAGGTATGTGAATAGGAACTAATTTTTCCTATTATTACCTAACCGCATACGGTATTAATGGCATGAGGTGTATTTTGAGAACCAGAAATCTTACCCGTTTTCAAAATCTCCGGGTAGAGGTTTAATTGAGCACGAGACAAAGTAGAGAGATTTAGAAGCAGCATTTTCAAGTCCATGTAGTAGATGATGCGATTTTTTAAGAGGAAGTCGTAAAGTTTTCGCACAATGAGCTGTGGTTAGAGTACATTGACTACCTGAATCTAATAAAATTCGTATAGTCCTATATTCACCAGTGTTATCCTACTTGTGCAGTAGACATAAATACGGTGGAATTTTCAGAAAAAGTTGTATTGAGTGTATTTACTTGAGAAGTTCCTTACAATTGCAAACACTCTCATTAAGTAGACAGTCCACATTTTATTTTCAACTGTAAACATCTCCAACGAGCAGTTAATATTTCAAACGCAATTGGTTCCTTATTTCATTTATCGTGTACCCATACTTTCTTTAGGTTTCTACCACATTCGTCCAAAATTATACAACCATCTAAACTTTTCAGTTCGTCTTCCCATTCCGAAAAACTAATTGAGCTATCAGATTCATTCGCCATCGAAAAACAAACACTGCCCTGAAAACCAATGGAATACTCACGTTAGACCTGATAGCAGTGTGTTTCTTACCATAAAAACATATTAATGTGACGGCATCTGAGCTTACGTGTCGTGATAGTAGTTTGTTTCCACTTTTAGAATTTGATGTTACAATTGTCGATTTGACAAAATCTCCCTCTCATTAACGTCATGCTATATGTGCTTAAGGAGAAATTGTCACATGTGACATGAGTTAAATTTAACGACTAAAATGCATTCATAGCTTGGTTGTTATAGCGTTGCCGCGTAGAGGCAATGGTTGTGGGTTTGGGTTCAGCTGGATTTGACATTTTTTCAATTCATCCTTAATGTCATTTAATATAGGTACTCTTGTTTATTATTGTTATTATTTTAATATACTATTTATGCAGTCCATTCAAAAGCGTTAAAAGGCTACAAACTGGACATATCAGACTCCTGTTTACCTTATGACCTGTCAAGAAAGACTCATAGATGTGTCACGACATCCATTGAATATCTAGCACATTATATTAAATTGTACATGACGGAAATGTTGACATAAGGATAGGACATAAATTTGTCTTATAAACTTATCAATAAAAAATAAGTTTAAATTGCTTAATAAATAAACATTTTTTTTTTGTAAGAAGGAAAACATTATAAAATAAACATTTGTAAAAATCTTAAAAGAGTAAATAAGTTTATAGAAAATGTTGGGAAATGTAAATTGCATCTAAAGTATTTGAAAGAAATAAGGTTGAGTGCGGTGGTAATAAATGCATTTTATTGTATATGCAAATTCTAAAAACGATGTAAAAAGTAGGTAAATATTAAAACATATTAACATAACTAATAAAAGTATTTTTTCTTCAAGCGTATAATAATAACTATATTACTTTTTGCAACACAGACCGTAGAAATATCCCATTATTTTACTAGTACAAAAATGATTTTTCATTATTGTACTAATAAAATAATGGGGCGTTGTAATCAAGTAGGTAGGAACTGTCATTTTTAAACTTATTTAATTTGACGTTTGTCTGTTTTGAAAATTTTGTGAAAAATGTCTCAAGAATTGCAATGTACGCCTCCGGAATTAGTTGAAATAGCTAATTCCAGTATTGAAACTCTAATTCCAACGAAGTCGCGTAAACTGTATGATTTTGCATACGAAAAATTTCTAAAATGGTGCAATGAATATAATGTACAGCAATACACGGAAAACGTTATGCTTGCATACTTCACGAATTTGTCCAGAAAGTTTAAAAGTTCTACTCTATGGGCACAGTATTCAATGATTAAAAGTCAATTAAACATTAAACATAATGTTAAAATAGAAAAATATAGCAAATTAATTGCATTTATAAAGCGCCAAGGGGAAAATTATACACCGAAAAAATCAAAAGTATTAACACAAGATCAATTTGATAAATTTCTCAAGGATGCACCAAATAATGTTTATTTAGCAACAAAGGTAGGTACTTTCTTATTTCTTTTTAATCATTATTACGTTTATTAAACCGTTGACAGTGATATCTACTAGCAGATCAATATTTAACTTGACAGCAAATATTACCTCATTTCCTACTTATAACATTTAATGACGGTAGCTCAGTGGCAGAGCTTTTGTCTTCGGTCGCAAAGGTCAGCGGTTCTAATCCCGGTGCTACCAGCTTTTTTTTTTATTTATTTCAACGTTTGTTTTAGGTTATATTAATATTTGGAGTCACAGGAGCCCTTAGATGCGATGAACTTGTTAATTTAAAGTCTAGCGAAATCCAAGATTTGGGAAATTTAATTTTGGTTAAAATCATAAACACAAAAAACAAAAAACAACGGTCGTTTACTATAATTGGCGATTTTTATTTGAATTTGGTAAGACAGTATACGGCTCTTCGTCCGGATGATATTGGCCTGCAGCGATTTTTTATTAAATACCAGAATGGTAAATGTCACCGTGTGGTAATGGGTATCCACAAAATATCAAACGTACCAAAAGACGTTGCTACGTTTTTGAAATTAACAAATCCTCATGAATATACAGGACATTGCCTTCGGAGGACTTCCGCAACTATTTTAGTTGACAACGGAGGTGATATTACCGCTTTAAAGCGGCATGGTGGATGGAAATCCACCAGTGTTGCTGAAGGGTACTTAGAGGATTCCATTTCCAGTAAAACACAAACTGCACAAAAAATACTTAATTGGCAAGAACAACCAAGTAATAGTTCTGGAATCGCTGACATAATAATCGACAATCAACTTACTAATAATATGATGTATACCAATGACAAAATTGTAAATGTCGAAGCTGAAAGCGGTGGCAGTGGCTTAAATTTAAACAACTGCAGTATACAAAACTGCACATTTAATATTACTGTTAATAAATAGGTAACACTTTATGTAATTTTTCGTTTGTATTGATTAAATAGTTGAGATATAAACAAAGCCTTCTATATTTTTTATAAAATGCATATTATTATTACGCTTGAAGAAAAAATAGTATATGTTACTCGGAGCAGAAGGCCCATTATATGTTTCGCCCAGTTTGCACAGCCTCGGCTAGCGCCTCGGCAGTGCAAGAATCTGGGCTCAACAATAATGTTGGCCTTCTACTCCTAGTAACATAATATACTATTTTTTTACACTGAAGGACAAAAAAAGTGGCGCACCCAAAATTTTCAGAAAATATAAACCTTTAAAACTTTGGAGTTGGTAGTCCGACTGCAATGATTCTTTTTTTATTTTAGAGAATGGTTCTTTGGTATTACGACGCTTTTATAAGAGGTTTTAATAATTTTTGGTTTGTAGCCAGTATTGCTTAAATAAGAAATACACGTTTTTTACGCTATTTTTGAAACACCCTGTGGACGTTGCTGTTACTCTAGTCGTACTAAGTCTTTTATGGGCATGTTGAGTAGAGCCTCCCTTACAATTTTGGCATGTAAATCATGTCTCTATCTTAGATGGTTCAAAAGATAGAGGCTTTCAAACAAAGTTTGACTTTAATTAGTAATTTTATTAAGTTCGCAGAACAACAACAATAATAACGACTACATAACAACAACAACAACAATAATAACGACTACATAACAACAACAACAATAATAATAACGACTACATAACACCAACAACAATAATTAATATCGGGTATTGGCACCCCTTGCTCTTCTTTAAAAATTATGTTAATATCGTAAAGTTTGTTTCTATATTTTCTACATTATTGACAAGTTAAGGTGGCGACAGATTTTTGCACTAAATAATCAAATTTTATGCGTAGGTATACATTTCTCTGCCTTTCTTTCTTTTGGAACGAAGTTCCCTTTCGGGCGTTACGACCAGTTACGACTGAGGCTAGAGGCTAGCCGGAAAAAATTCAGACCAAAATATGTCACGACACGACACGACACGACACACGCATGTTTCTCTTTGTGTCTGTCTCTCTCTCTCTCTCTCTCATAGATAGATGTATTACAATTAAAAAGACGTTAATTTAAATTAAAAGAAAATGTACATTAAAAAGAAAATACTGTAGAATAAAAAATATACCTATAATAGTATTATATTTTATTTCATCCTGTTTTTATAAATTAATAAATTCATAAACATTTTAAAAATAGTTCGTAACTTGACTAGTTAGGAACGTCAAATTACCTTAACTATCAGTTACTGTCAAATATTTTAATTTTAAAATTTTGTATTAAATTGTTAATTCCTGTTTTAAATTTAATTGAAATAAAAAGTAATTCTAGGTAGATGTATGTCATCTAAACCTCTGATATTGTATAAATAGACACTTTTGTTAAAAGAAACGAACTGTTGAAAATATTCAGGTGATAATAATGGATTTACTATTTTCTATTATGCTCTGAACAGTGTAGTGTCGCGACTTTGTTAAGTTTATACAGGTTTTTGTAAATAATAAATAATAAAATAATAGAAAATAATAACAATAATGTATCCTGACAGTGTTTTTGCACAAGTTCCGAATATGGCTGATAGAGTTAGGTAAGTAGACATTTTATACAGACGTTATGCTTATGTATGTATAAACACTCTGTTGTGTTTACAAATTACAATTCCTTCACTAATTAATCGAAAGGAACTTCGTTCCATCCGGTTATCCCTTGACACCTCTCACTTTTTTTTTGTTTACATTGTTCACGACAAATGGACATTTTTGTTTTCATATACCCTAAGATAGTCACATAATTTTAACAGTTTTATCAATGATGATGTTTGTTTTTAAATTGACACAATCTTTTTCCTCAAATAATCATATACGCTGATGACTGTAGAACAGTACAATATTTAAATAATAAATAAGATAAACAACTACATTTAATTTAATCTCGCTTAAAACTACAGACAATTCTTGGACGTCTAAATTTGGTCTAACATTTATTAAAGTATTAATATAATGAAAATTTAATTAATCAAATCAACCACAATATTGTAACAAACTTAAAAAAACAGAACTACAATTTCTTTAAAACCACTAAACCAATGTCAATGAAATTTTGTAGAAATGTGTTATTTGTTCTAACTTATAAGATAGGATAGTTTTTATTTCGAATAATAAGTGTAAATTTTTTATTCCATACGGTTTAACACTTAAAGGGTATAATTTACAAATAAAAAAAAAGAGAAACTAAAGTGAAATTTAAAATATAAAAAAAAACAGAAGTACTATGACGAAACCGTATGATGGCTCCTTTGATATCTCATATATTTAAATGAGCAATAATATTATGACCATGGTACGCTTTCGCACGGTTGGTATCGAACCCACTGTAGGGACTGGCACCCATAGGGACAGTCTGTGGAGGGAATCGATAAAAGTGATACCACTCCTACAGGCAGACACAGATGCCGTCGCACCAAGATTTGTCTTTGACAAACCCTACAAAATATTAACAAACAAGACAGCAGACCCCAACGTAGTGAACGCTCTGAGCGTATATACGTATGGATCAAAAACAAAGCAAGGTGTGGGATGTGGAATTTACTCTAGATCCTTAAACCTAAAAATAAAATGGGCTATGGATGGCTTGTCAAGTGTGGTTCAGTCAGAACTCACAGGCATAACCATAGCTGCAAAAGAATTAATCAATAGGAACATCACAGGCAGGAATATAAATATATACACAGACTGCCGACAAGCACTACTGACCTTGAATAGACCACGTTTCACTTCAAGTTTAGTACTATAATGTCACCAATCTTTAACTGAGGCCAGCCAGAATAACGTGGTCACTCTCAGCTGGATCAAAGGACATGGAAACTCTAAAGGCAACCGCATTGCCAACAATTTAGCAGGAAGGGTTGCGGGCTACAAATATGTTACCTGGCCCATCAACCAAGCTAACATTGTCCGCAGTCATGGACCTTATCAAACAGCACTCTCACCAAAAATGTATACAGTGCTGGGATAAAACTACGAACTGTAGACTGGCCAGAGAGTTATTACCTCATCCTGGTGAGGAAACAGCATAAAAATTTAAGGCATTGCACAGACAAAATCTCCGAACAGCTGTGGGAATCTTGACAGGTCACTGCCAATTGCGACAACATCTCTTTAGGATAAAATTAACAGAATCGCCGCTATGCAGAGGCTGCGAACAAGAAGAGGAAACAGTAGAACACATTATGTATGACTGCTCTGCTTTTTCTGAAATCAGAAGATCAGTGTTGGGCGAGTATTGGTTTACACCAGCCAATGTCAGGGAGATCCCCCTCGGGAGCCTCATCACCTATTTTAAATCACTAGGCCTGGTGACAGCCTGAGGTGAGGATATCCCTACAATACGGAAGGATGCACAATGGGTCATATGTGGCCTCAGTGCTGGCTAAGCACTAGCTCGCCCCTCCCCAAATTTCCAGATCCAGATCCAGACCAATAATATTTGCTTAAAATATTAATTGCGTCACCGTAATAAGCAATTTTTACTAAATCAAGTACTGTCAAGTCTAATATATTTAAACGAGTAATGCTGACTTAAGTAAGTTCCATGACGCGACCGTGAGGTGGCGCAGTTGATATCTGATATCGTTAACAAAACACAACAAGAAAATATGATGAAAACGACAAACAAAAAAAACATTGAAAACAATAAAATAAACTGGCACATAATCGTAAAAACAAAAATGAGAAAAATACTTTGGTCTTAGGCGGTACGAAGTCAAATGTTTATATTACACATTAATAATAATAAATTCGAATTATCTGATATGCTCTAGTAAAAGCTCATGGTTGTTATGGATTATTATGATTGATGAGATTGTCAAGAATTGTAATTGAATGTAATTAAAAAGAAATTAAGCATATAAAATATTTATTTTAATTAAAATTTAAAAGGTTAAAAAAGGTATATAATTTACAAATATAATATAGATAATAAGAAGATTAAAGAGTAAAACAAATATGTAAAAGCAAATTATTTATAAATGAACCCATAGCAGACCAGAAGAAAGTGCAAGTAACAGAAAGAACGAGCCAACAGGTGTACAGAGACCGGCAAAAAAAGGAGGAAAATTTACCAGTTACCTTCACTATCGATGATTACAGAACACACTTCTGGTATCTATTAAGGTGGATATTGACTGTTTCGATATTTTGAAAAGGTACGATAGATTTGAATAGGCATCTCCAGAAGCGAGAAAACGTAACATTAAAACGGGACGTTTTTTTTTACTGTTACACTTTTTTGAAATTAAGTATTTTGCTTTGCAATTTTAGTGCTTTTTTGCTTATTAAAGATTGCATGTCCCGTAATAAATGTTTTGACTTCTAGATCGGTATAGTTGAGTTATCCACCAACGTCTGTGTTTATTTTCTTGTTAATTACCGAATGATTGACAAAAAAGCAGCAGCAGAAACCATCAACATTTCTTCCGACATTTTCAAGATTGTGAAGAAACGCGAAACGCATTAATAAATCAGAATGTGGAGCGACCTGAGCATATATGCGTGCGTGAAGGAAACCTTTTAATCGCACAAATACCCGAGAACACATGAAGCGAGCATGCACGAATACGTGCGTCCTCACGGCAAGTGTCACCAAATCTGGACCAGCCTCAACATTAGTGTAGGTCAGTTGCATTTTATTGACAATACTGTGACTGCTACAAAATAAATTCAGATTTTGGAAAACAATTTACTGTCATTCAGAGCAAGATGTGTCAAGCCACACTGCTAAAAAAACGAAAAAATAGTTTAAAAACAACAATATTAAAGTATTGGAATGGATTGCAATTAGTCCACCTAAGAAATTGATAAAGTTAAGTTATTGAAAAAGTTGCGTGCAGATCCACAACGAACTTTGCGGACAAAATTACAAGAAATATGGAAGTCTATTATTACATTCGAAGATTGCCAAAAAATATATAATTCAATGTTCAAGTGAACTAAAGCAATAATAAAAAAGCGACGTAATTCAAAATTAAAATTTTGTGTTCAAAGATATTAATAGACATCAAAATTATTGAAAAAATTAAAGATATATTTTAGTATATTATTAATTATGCTGAATTTAATATAAAATAAATGTTTATGCAAAGACAAAATAATTAATATTTGTCAAACATTTTATTTTTTAATTTTAAAAAACTAGAAAAATTGCCAGTATCCGAACTTCTCGTTGATGAAACTCAACGGTATTTTAGTTATAATTATTCAAATTTTTAGAAATAAAGTAATTAATTTATAATATCTCAATTTGTTTTAGTAAAATCTTTCTATCCAATAATATACCGTTTAATACATTGACAAAAACTTTATAAATTTGTTAATTAATTTGTGATTTGTGAATATAAACAAAAAAGAATCAATTTTCTGGGTGAAAATTTTCCAATTTCCATATTGGTATTGTCTATTTCCCTACTTTTTATCGGTTGTATTTAAATGGTGTTTATTGGTCTTGTACTGTGTATAGCAAGAAATTTATTTTTACTTCATCTTTTAATCATAACGTTTCGAAACTATTTGCTTAGCGGCCTAAGCCACACGATAACCATTTTTTTATCCGCTGGATTTAAAGACAAACAAATTAGTTTAAAATAGAACTATGGGGAGTTTGTAAATTCGGCCCGCGGTTAGAGTTTTACTACCTGCGGCCGGATTCTGTAAATCTGTAACTCGTTATCTCTATAACGACACGGAACGTTATCGCTATGATACCGACAGTCCGAGCTTGTAACGACAACCGAATAACGACGGTGGCATTCTGTAACTACGAATAACGAAATCATGAATGCAATACCGGGATGTCGGTATATAGTTAACAATGAGGAAGTGACGTATAGACAGTGATTTCATTAGACCTAACCTTAAATTCCTAGTTTTGTTTGTTTACATTGTGTTCTACGTTCACGAAAGTTTCATAAACCTTTATTCCGAAACAAAAACAAAATGTTTTTATACTTCATATAATGTTAATGAATATCAATAGACCTCAAAATACATTATTTATTCGCTTATTTCATATTGTACAGCTTGTACAATATGCTGCTTGTGGCCGTATTCTGTAACTCGTTATGGTGTCGTTAAGCGCTCATACCGATAAGTTTCGGTTCGTTATATACCGACGCCTCGCCGTAACGACAATTGGTATTCTGTAAACGAAATATAACGAACTTCGTCGTTATAATACCGAAATTCGTCCCTAAGATGTCGTTATGAGCGGAACGGATAGCGAGGCATGGGCACCCCTTCGTTATACCATAACGACACCGTATTTTGTATTTAAAATTGAACATAAATATTTATGGCTAATGTTATTATTCCTTCTATTATTATTACCATTGTATAATTGACTTGAACACCGCTTAGGGCAATTGTATGACTATAATCAATGTATAAAATAAAGATGGTTATAAAATAATCTCAATTTATAAAAAGAACTTTTTATGGTAGAAAGTTTTTTTTTACTGATTTATAGATATATACAATATGAAATAAGCGAATAAATAATGGATTTTGAGGTCTATTGATATTTATTAACATTATATGAAGTATAAAAACATTTTGTTTTTGTTTTGGAATAAAGGTTTATGAAACTTCCGTGAACCGAGAACACAATGTAAACAACCAAAACTAGGAATTTAAGGTTAGTTCTAATGAAATCACTGTCTATACGTCACTTCCTCAACGTTATATACCGACATCTCGGTATTGCATTCTGTAACGTCATGATTTCGTTATTCGTAGTTACAGAATGCCACTGTCGTTATTCGGTTGTCGTTACAAGCTCGGACTGTCATGTCGGTATCATAGCGATAACGTTCCGTGTCGTTATAGATATAACGAGTTACAGAAGTCGGCTGCTGGTCCTTTGGATTAAAAATAGTTAAGCTCACTATGGGAGATTAAGGAAAATTCTTTGTAGTGCCACCTGATTAATATTTAAAAAAATCCGTTGAACTATTTCCATTACTTATTATTATAATCTGTATTGAACTATTTACTTTATTATAATCCGTAATACAACAAGTAAATAAAAAAATTGAAAAGGTGAGAAATTTTTATATTTAAATAGACTAAATTGCATTACGTCTTCACCTCAGTTTAAAATTTTTAAACATGGATTTTGAAAAGATAATTAGTGAAAGGAATCATGAAATGGATGCTAAATTTAAAAAAGCTCGTGTTTTAATATGTGGTAAGTTAGATTTTAAAAATTCATATTATATCTTAATCTAATTGTAATTTATTTAAATTAGGAAAAATTCCTTGCGCTGTTGAAAATATAGCTGTTTAGCTAAAATTTAGACACTTAATGAAGAAATAGTCGAGAGTGATTCAAACGAAAATCACGACGTTGATGCTACGCTTGTAAACAGGCAAAGAATAAGTAATTCCCTTAAAAAGTGGGTTCTTGAATATGCTGTTGAAAGACCTTCGAAAATAATTTACAGTGAATAAGGAAAAAATCCCCATTTAAATTTTACATGGGAAGATAGTAACTGTGTTAATAGGAATCTATACAATGCTAAAAGAAGCAAACTCCCTTCATTGCCAAAAAGTATATGACACGTTCAAGATGCTCTATCTACCTTACAAATAAAGGATTCAAAGGGTGATAACTTTTTGCTCTCAAATGATAAAACTTTAGATATTGTCATTTTTTCATGTTTTTCAAATTTATCGTTTCTTTGCCATACATCTTTATCCAATCCAATTTACCATGATGGCTCTTTTCAATATTGTCCAAAATTTTTCTACCAGCTTTTAACTATACATTGTTTGGTAAACAATTATTACGTTCCATTCCTATAATGTTTATTACCAAACAAAAGTTTTAAAACATATGTTAAACTGTTTCAAATCATTTTGAACCATTGTTCAAAATTTTCATTAATTTTTAAACCCTCTTTATTTATCATCGATTTTAAAAAAGGACTCCATTCATCTATAAATAAAGTGTTTCCCAATTGTTTAAGCCAGGGATGCTTATTTCATTAAACTCAGTCTTGGTATAGAAAAATTTTAACCCTTGGCTTGTCCCAAATTTATGCAAACGCTGAATCTAAAGAAGGACAATGGCTTTGTAATATATTTGGTTTAATTTATTAAAAACCTGAAGATGTAGAAAATTGTTTTTTTGAAGGTTTTATGGCTATAATCCCTTCAAATGAATACACAATAAAATTTGCAGATTATCTTGTGGACACATACATAGCAGAAGATTCACATTTTTCGCCATTTATATGGACACAAGCTACATCCTCCAAGTCCCGAACTACTAATGCATGTGAGTCTTTTCACAACCAATTTACAAACAGTTTTTATCAAAGCCATCCAAATATTCCAACTTTTATCAAGTATTGCTTCAGTTTCATTCATTGACCCAATTTAAAATTAATAGCAGTTTAAGGGGACTTAAACAAAATAGAAAATGTTTTCGAAGGCACCAAATGTATTATATTGTTGACATTATTTTTAAATACAATTCTAAATTAATAAGTAACTTTGAATATGTAAAAATATTATCTAATAGATTTAAACATTTTTAATGTATTTATATTTTTTTGTATATATTTTATATTATGGAATGTTCTTTAATTTATACTTGTAAATCATATTAATAACTTATTTTAAAATATAAATAGTTTTACATAAAATATTTGTTTTCATACCTAATTTATTCCTAGAAATTAATCTGAACCTTGGGCCAAATTTACATAGTGCTTAATCCCTACCCTTTTTAATCCCTTGACCGTGAGCCGAGTTTACATATGTACAGAACTAAAAATTAGTAAAAAAATTATATACTTTAATATACTATTTCTTAACTGATGTCTTAAAAACATTGTTTTATTATATTAATTTTATTTTGCTCTAAAAAAGTCAAATGCTATGTACTAAAATTAAAAGTATTAAAATAGTTATTTATGTATCAAGGGCGTAAAACAGGCGTTTATGAACCGCAACGTGTAAATAAGAGCCCGAGCCGCAGGCGAGGGCTATTAACACGTCCGGCGGGTGGTAAAGTAGTCCACGGGCGCTAAAGTGGCACTTTACGCCCGCTAAATATATATAACAATCTGTACTTTACATCGTGCATAAACAATATTTATAATATTCAATAGGTATAATGTCTTTACATGTCATGCATTTGGTGCAACTAACTTTGATAATGTCAAATTTTATATAAAAAATATTCACATTTTTTTTCTACGCTACTGAATAGAAATTCCCAAAATAGCAATTGGTCATTATTAACATATTTTTCTGCTAATTTACATTTCTACAATTAATTTCTGTTTCTTCAACCGATTGGATTTTGACCAAAATTTATTATTATATTTAATTCCAAATTTATATGACATCGTTTATTACATCTCTGACCACAGAGCTGTGATGTATGGAAGATGTCAGGGACATTTTTCTTTTTAATTAAACTTCCATTTCTACTTTTTTTATTTAAATATGCTAACAACACTATTCGTTTCAACATATTTGTTTAGTTATTGAAAACGAAGTAGCTAGTCAGTATACAATTATCGTATAGATACTTAATTTAATAATGTCTTGCATCAAAATAAGCAACGGAAGATTTATAAAAATGTTAATGGATTCGCCATTACGCATTTTTAGTATTACTTTGTTAAATTTATTTATTTTTAGATGTTTCATGAGAATTTTGGAATTCAGAAATTAGACAAACAAGTAATAACATTAAGAATAAATTAAAATTGTTGCGCTAAAGTTAAAATTCGACGTTGAGAAATAAAATGACAATTTTTACCAAAACACTTATATTTAATGATTAACAAAATTTATTTTTTCATTTCACTTTGGAATAAATACGATATACATTTGACAAAATAAAATCGATCAATACATTTAGTTTGATATTAACTTATCCTTTCTCAAACAAATGTCATTTTTGTCCTACTAAATCTTTTAGCCTATTATTTTTCCCGTTGTTAAAAATGCATGTTTCCATTTAAAAAAATTGACCTGACCATCGCCTGACTATGATGGTCATGGTCAAATTATAAAATATAATGACTACTTTGTTACGCAATGGTTAGAAAATCCTACAATTTCGGATATGTGGATTTGCTATGACGAACGTCACAGAACCAACAATGTCTGTGAATCTTGGCATAGTCGCCTAAATAGGCGTATTGGAAAAGTTAAGCCTAACATTAACGAGTTGATATTAGGTTTAAAAATGGACGTGAAAAAGGACAGGTCAATTAAAGTAATAATAAATGATTTACTAGAACATCAAAGAGTGGGCGATTCTCTTGCAAAATTAATTAATATTGTAACATTTCAAATGTAGATACAATTTTCGCAATGTGTTTTGTAGTTAGGTTAGTTTGTGTGTATTTCTTGACAATATTTTTGCAATGTGTTTTGCAGTCTGTTAGGTTAGTTTGTTTTTTTTTTGACAATATTTTTGCAATGTGTTTTGTAGTCTTTTAGGTTAGTTTGTGTTTTTCTTGACAATAAAATTCAAATACAAAATGACAAAATCGCTAGCAGCAAAGTTTTAATCACACCAGAATTTCAAACAATTTTGCCAGTTCTAAGTCTGGATAAAGTGAGAAGGGATCTTCGATGAATCTACGGTCATTATTTAATAGTTGCGGACCGTCATGACACTGCTTACTTTACGGTCTACCTGCTGGAATAGGTCGCGGCCCGCAGCCCGTAATGGGACGGACCGTGGTCTTTAAAACACCCAGGTACTTTAACGTCGAAAACACGCCTGTCCCAGCAGCAATAAAACCTGCCATCTCTATCTATAGCCGATGGTTCCTTAAAACACTTGGCCATGGTGATTCTAGTGGTTGGTTGGTGCTTTTGACTTTATTTAGATTTTCCTCATTGCGTCTTCCTCCTTAAGCAGATGTACGACGTTAACGAGAGAGCGATTATAAGTCAAATCGACTATTGAAACATAAAAATTGAAGTCACTTTTTTGTGCCCTGTCATATGTTTATTCGGATAGTGGATTTTTAGGCATCGCTTATGGGGTTTTTAAAATTTAGAAATTAGACAAACAAAAAATAACATTAAAAATAAATTGGAATAATGTTACATCCGCGTGAAAGCGAACCTGAGATATCTATGGCCAAACGGATTAAAAACATTAAATTTTAAAATATTGCTACAAATACCTTGAGTCCCACCCTTTGATGAACTAACGAAAAATAGCGTTCAGTGCCCAACCGCTCTATTTACATAACAAATAAAGTAGGTATACATAAATAAACCTTCTTATGACAAAACGAATTTATATTTATAAAAAAAAGAGATATTATACAATAATAAAACTATATTTGCTGTACTACTTTTTATGAGAAGTGGAATCAAGGTTTATTTATAAACTAGCTTTTACCTGCTACTTTCTTATGCGTCAAAATTTAGATGAGAATATTGCCTGATATTTTGGCCATCGACCATAATAAAATTACCTGCTCTCTTTGATGAGAACTATTGTTTTTATTAGGGACTCAAATATTAAATTTTACATTACGTATTATACAGAAAAAGATTCGTATATTTAATACTTTTAACAAAGACTTTGGTCAGGTTATCCGAGCTCTTCCCGCACTCCATACCCTCACGCTTCCCAAGCGTCGCGTTCAACTGGTGCGCTTCCAGATTAAGCTAAAACCTATTTAACATGATTGATCGTATAGATTTAAACTCTATTTAAGTTGGTAAATATTACTTCACTAACATAAATTCGTTACATGTTAAATAAAAAAAAAACAGTAAATGTTGATTGAAGTTTATCACAATATATTACTGAAAAGCCGTTTCTGAGATTAGTGTTAACAAACACATAGACATACCGAGAAATAGACAAAATGAAAAAACATTGTTTTGGGTATACAAACGTACCCATATATATTTGCCATGTACAGACAGAGATCAGTTACAATTTTATTATATGAATAGATTTAGGTCGAGTTAAAACAGTCGGCTAGAGCTTTTAATAACCGACTATGCAAAGTAGGTTTTTTTTTATTGAACGCATGCGGCGTAGGCGAGTTTGGCAATGTAATAAGTGTAAAAAATACACTTACTGCACAAGTTTCATACAATATTTTTTATATAATCGTAATTAACCGTTAACTACTTATTTCAGTTTAATTGTTGAACTAACAAATAATCATTTTATATGGCACATAAGATGAAATTACAAAATAGAAAAGCTTGTAACTTTACGTAATTAATGTCAATAAACATTTTATTTTTGTATAGTTATGTTAAAACCACAGATGTTTGGATTATTGCAAAACCTTTGTTTCAAATTTTTATTTCTTGAATATAATGTTAAGTTATCGCCAATGTTATTTCAGGAGAGAATTATGAAGGCAAAGGTCTGTTTGGCATCAATAGATAGATACTCATTGAGTTGACTGTTACCCTGTATCATTGCGACCTTTGCAAATCTGTTGTGAACAGCCATTATTATCTCTAGAATATGATTAGAGCACCTTGCCAACACTGCCCTCTTAATGAGACTTAATAGCATTGGCAGTGGACTCTCCGCATAACTTGAAGCAGCCGGTTTTTCATCTCCCAATACCAGATACCGCATCCTTCCAAGGTCTTCACTTGTCAGTATCGACAGATGTCTTCATCTGCTAAGTTCAGCTGACTCTCGTGTTTTCTGAGCTTAGAATGTCCTATCCAGAGACTGACAATCATTCCGACATCGTTTCGCCTTTGTGGTAAGAGCTCTGCAGTAAATTTCGCCGAGTGTCCTTTTATGAAGACTTTGGCTTGTCGCTTGCCCAGTGGTTTTTTCCACCACTCTTGGGCCTTCTCTAGCCTATATTTTTTAATGACTGCCTTTCTGAAGGTGTTAGCAATACTGCCGAATGATTCCGGGCCAATCATTGGGATATTAGCTCCCTCGCGGGCCAATTCATCATTGCCTCGAAACCCTGATTGTCCTGATATCCATGCCAGTGTCGTAGAATTCCGACTTGCGGCATGCGTCAGGGCCCTAATGCAGTCTAACACCAACGGTGAGCTTATTTGTGCCGAGACTATTGCCCTGCAGCCTTTTCTTTAAGGATAAGAACTTTTCATTTTAAGCTTTAATGAGCTGTAATAGCTTTTCAGCTGATAGCCCTTTGCTCCTGGGAAGGAAGGCTGTAATGACATGTGATTTGGGGATGTTGTCTCCCCCAAATGTCGTCAACTCCCTTTCTTCCCATTTTTTTAGGTGGTGTACCTTCAACCGGAACCATTCTGCCGACTGTGGTGTTTCACAGTCGACTATAATTAGTCCCGGTTTAAAATGTATTCCACCGAATTGGAGCCTGTGCTCCCATCCGGCTAACATTTCTTCCACTATCGCCTCCTCCACCAAAGTTTGCTCGTCCGCACTGGGGGTATTCTCAGGGAGCCCTTTGGTGAAGATGTCGACTGTTTCTGTTTTAAGAGCAGTGGCGTGGCTGCTCTTACCTGAGGTGGTATGTTTTCCCGCCTCCACCTTTTTCTTTTGCTTCTCTTGGGCAGGACTGATGGTAGTCTCAGCTCGCTTGCGTTTTTGTTGGGGGACAGGCTCTTTGGATTTGTGCTCCATAGCCTTCATCCTGTCTATTTCAGGTATCATTCCCTGTTTTAGGTACCTGAGGTACCATTTGCAACCGGTCCCGCTGAGTTCCGCCTCTTTCCCTCCTGGTTCTTCCAAACTGGGAAGCGGAGGTTGCTTTTTTGGTGCTGCTGCCTGCTGGATTGTTTTCCTCCCCTCAGGTTTCCCTTTGTGGCTTGTTCTCACTCTGGGCTCTGAGGTGCCGGGGTTTAGCATTGCTGTCTCCCGAGGTGTTTCCCGAGAGGCTGAAGAAGGGAGGGTTTTCCTCCTGCCTTCTTCTTCGCTTGTTTTGGTTTTGCGGTGTATACACATATCGTATAAATCTGTAGGCTAAACAAGCATTGAAGATTTTACACAGATGTGTTATAATGACATTCTTCCCTTTCTGGAGTACGGCTGGGTATATTGGAATCAATAGAACTCCCTAAATTCTCTCGCAACTGTGAACAAATTTTAATCACAGTGTTTTTATACGTAATGAATCAACTTAAAGCGGTGCTAAATCTCTTGTAAATAAATGAACAGTAGATTTGAACGGTTCAAGAAAATTCAAGCACAGTTACTTTATTGTGTTTAGTAAGTTGTTTAAAACACTGTTTGCTTATCCAGTCAGTTTTGCAGTCGAACGTGGAACATTGTAGTATTAAAATACCATTTGACTGCAAAAGACGCTGTGAGTCGAAATATGTCGCGTTAGTGTAATAAATTTGTGTAGATTTTTAAGTGATTGTTTAATTTATATCAATATTTTATATTACTTAGATATGGATTTACACCAAGTATCGGCTAAATTAATTCAACAGCCTAAAATTAACTCCAAGGCTGCACTAGGACATGATCTCATTGCGCCAGTGATCTCTATAGAAGCAAGAGAAATTTTATTATTGCGTTTTGTTGCGTTGTTTTGTTCTACCAGACCATGGGCGTATAACAGTTGGGCCAAAAGTATGGTCGGTCGATAATCCCAACCAATCCCGGTTGTGTCCACTTTCGGGACTTCCACATTCTGGACTTTTAACTTTGTACCTGAATTATACCCTTTTTTTCCACTTTCGTGACTCCAAGATAATATACCTGAAAACTAGATTTAACCTTTCCGCTTTCGGGACTTCTTAATCTGTGCAGAAGAGAGAAGATAATTATTATTAAGTAAATAAAAACCCTTAACTTCTTAGAATTTATTTATCCAATACATATTTAAAAATTATTTACAATATTGCCTACTTAATCTACTTATTATAATTTAATTATATAAGATAAATTTTTTAAACAATGACCAATTGTTATTTTATTTCCAATATAATCATTTACGGATTTTTTCTATCCTAGAATCTAATTCTATATATTTTTTGCATCTTTTTTGAGGATTTAAATATGAATCGCACTGTTGCCTAACACAGTCGTAATGAATTGCCTCTTCTTTAATAACACTTAACAGTTCAAAAATATTGGGGTTTATTTTGTTTACTTTTCTATTTAAGCGATTGTGCCAACCTTCTAATGATTTTGTGTTTCTGTGCCGTTCTATGAAGCACACCCACATGTATTGAACAATACTATTGTCCAGCCATTGCTCGACGAAATAATCATTAAATGTGTTTATTAAATCATTATTTGGCGAATTTGTCCTGATTTCCATCCAGCCCTCGTCAATGCATTCTGCTGGAAGATGTGCCAGTGCCGCACATTCTTATGTGGAATCGAACTTCTGTGTTTTCTTTATAAAGGTTGGTTAATCCAATTTGTTGCACTTTCCTCCATGGTTAAAATAAAAATTGCACCTTGTAAAATTAACTTGAGGAAACGTTTCTCTAAGTGCTTGAATTGCAGCAATTTCGTAATCAATTTTAAAATTATGGGGTTCCCATTTAGGAAGATACTTTTTGATTAGAGAAAAAAGCCAAATATAGGTTTCCTCTTTCTTATTAGGGAGTAAACATATATAAGAGGAATTACATTTGTATACATTTCACTGTTTCCTGTCTGCATGAATTATGTATAATTGTTCAAATTGGCGACAGCAACTTTTAAAATTACCATCTCCAAAAATATCCTTGATTGTTACCAACGTATTTTGGGCAGCTGGTGTACAAAATAGTAAAATTTTATCTTTGTCTCCATCGTTAAATAACAAAAAATCTTTTGTGATTCTTTCTGGAAGTAAAATATCTTGCCGATCTTTAAATTTCAAAACTCTCAATGCTTTCTGGCTGGCGTTGTAAAAGGAACTTTCTTTATTATTAAAAGAAGGCAGTTCTGTAACAAATTCCAAACCAGCATCCGCTTATTGTTTAACCTCTTGATCGAATATTGCAAAAAGTGGTGTTAGTGCTTCCCGAGCTCTTTTCCTGACTACGTTCATTTTTATGTCCATTTCATTCCTTGCTATATTAGAGACACATTGATGGGTGGTTACAGGTTCGATGTCTTCACTGTAAAGATATAGTGAAATAAGTAGAGGGTAAAAAAATGCGTTGGTTATGAGTTATGAGCAATGACAGATAGTAAAAATACCTAAAACCAAAGATCCTAAAACTATCCTTCAAATGAGTTGTTACATCTAAATTATAATTCGGTACAAGTTTTAGTTTTTTAGATTGTAGTGATTGTATTAACCCTTAGTTTGTGGAATCTATGCATGATTTAAAATTATGAAAAATGTATAAAACTCCAATAAAATACACTTATTTTAAATTTAAATTGCTCTAAGCAAGTAAAAGGTCTCTAGACAATTTTTTTAAAAATATCAAATTTCTATCTTCAGGAAATTATGACATTAAGCTAAACTTGACAAATTTAGAGTAAAGTATGTGGTAAAAAAAATATTCAGTGTTATACACTTACCCTTTCGTAGTCATAGTGCCAAAACATTTTGACCTAATTACACAAGTCCAAAACTGGGTTCCATTTTTATTTTCACGTTTGAAGTTGTACTTGTAGCCCGAGTGTAACAAAAGTTTATTTTTTATTTTACTCTCAATTATTTCAAATGAATCCATCTCTATAACTTTATTCTTTAACCGAACCAACTTTATGAAAGAAACTGGGAGGTACTTCTTAACACATTGCACGAAAAATAATAATTGTTTAAAATCAAGGAATAAGAATGACATCCCTCCGCGAGTTTTGGTAAACCCTAAGAATTAGATGACTGAAATGGTTTTTCCTAACCCTAATTTCCAAATTTTGAGAATTCAGAATTTGAAGAATTATTGACCCCAATTTCGTAGCTAGTTTTATTGAATTTTGTTGTAATTATTCATATTAGGTAGAGTTAGTAGAATCTCAGGTAAAAGTCCCGAATGCGGAAAAATTAAACCTTATTTTCAGGCAAATAAATTTTAAGTCCCGAAAGCGGAATAAAAAGGTACAAATAAAAACAAAAGTCCCAAATGTGGAAAGCACGAAAGTGGAACATACGATAATCCCACCTAACAGTTGGGCCAAATTTGCAATATTGGGGAGTAGGAAATTCACATCGGATTAACAGGTAAATTTTTAATTCCTTTAATAGGTTACCGAAATGTGATTTGTATCTAAAGTAAATTTTAGTAATTTTGTAATTATGAACTGTTTAAGGAAGGGTTTAATATCGCTTCCGACTTTTAAAAGTTTAAATTTAGTTTAGTTCTAGCATTAATGTTAAACATGGATGTGTCTACTATTTTAAGTGAAAAAGGAAAACAGTTATTCGTAATTAATAAATACAAGTTTTGTGTTGCAAATAGGTTAAACAATTCTGCAGTTCGTTGGAGGTGCGTAAATAAGAAATCTCAATGTCCAGCAAAAGTAGATACTCCTATTGGCGATAACAATGTGATATTAGAGGCTTATCTCAACGGGCAGATGTTATTTCGGCCGGAAAAAGGGCAGGCACTAAAAGCCGGTAGGTAAATTCGGCCGGAGGTTTTAAGTTGCTTCCTTATCTCATAGGTATTTTCGGCCGCAAATCAAATAAAATAACAGAATGCTTTATATTAAAATATTTCTTTATTTCAATAAAATTATTACATCAACTTATTTCTATAACTTAGGTAAACTATAAATTTTTAAAAAACGTTTTGATGTGATACAGATTTAACGAAATTAATTCTAGAAATATTGTCAGATCGAAGCATATTTACCATGTTTTCGATAAATTTTAGTTTGTTTTTTACTTGTTTGTCTTTAATTTTTGCTGGAATATTTAAATTTTTTATTTTTAAATATGCATCGATCTGACAATCTTTTAATTTTTCTATAAAAATAAATATAGAAGGGTGACTTGAATAAAAATTCGCAGGCATTTGTGGTTCTTTTAATTGATGGGTTTTCATATGCCCATATATTTGGTGGAAAATGAGATTCTGGCGCTATGTAGTTTTCTAATAAATAGTCTGCGTATTTATCTATAAGTTTATGGTCCGGTTTGTATGACATGAGATCAAATATGAAACAATCTTCAACTTCAGAGGGGTCTAAATAAGTTAGCCCAAAAGTATGAGTAAGCCATTCGCTTTCCTCGCAGTTTTTATCTTTATACATTTGGGTTAACCCTAATGATTGTATTTTCCTATACCGCGCCTGGTGCAAGTGGAATCTACAACCATTTAGTTTGGTTTTGGGAAAGACAACTTTTAATGCGTTATGAATTGCGATTTCAAAATCCACAAATACCTCCTTCGGTTCAAAAACAATATTATAAAGTTCAAAAATTTTAGATTTTACCAACAGAAAAAGTCTCATATATGTGTCACTGGTCTTATTGGGCAACAGACAATACAAAAGAGGAACATAATGCCCATTTTCCAGTCCATGGATGGTAAATAACTGATAAAAATATTTTGTACAATAAGAAAATGTACCATCCATGTAAAAATCTTTCATTTTACATAAACTTATTATATTTGTATGGCAAGAAAAAACAATGATATTATCAGCTGTGCTGTTAATAAACAAAAAATTTTCACCTGTTGTGGTTTTCGGTCCTTAACTATCGAGTACAGAATGTACATCGTGAATATCCTTAGGCAGGGCTGGTAAGAGCTTACGGCGGCTGTTGTACAAATTTCTTCTTATTAGACTGACATCTATCGATGACAAATTCTCTGGCAAATGATTTGAAAGAACGCTTTTAATAATTTTTGAAGGTTTCTCCGATATGTCTTCCTCAGCTTTGCGCTTGCATGAAGTCGTCACTATTTTTCTCTCCAACGTAGTTTCATCGGACTCGTGGTTGTGGATTAATTCACTTCTAGTAACTGTGTATTCCGCACCAACAGTGTACAGTTTTGGCTAAACATCTTAAATTTTTCTTTATACACCTCCAACGTACTTCACCACTTTTTATACGTCCTGTTTACAAAACTGAAACTTTTCTACAACTAGTAAGTCACAACCGCGTGAACTCTTAATTACTGAAACTGATGCCATCGTATACAAATAATATATTTTATGCTTTTTATCGACTAGTAGCTTCAAGATAAGTTATAATACTGACTAGCTATAATAATTTTATACCTGTTATTTGTGAATTTTATACATTTAAAGGAATAATCTTAAGTAGGTACAACATAGTTATTAGAATAAAGAGATAAGTAAATTAAAGGTATTTCCGACAGGTACACAGGATTAGGTATTTCCAAATAAATACACAATTAATATTTTACAGAAACTATTAAGCGTAATTACCAATATTTTAATCTCATCGTAAACATCAACCCCTCGGCCGAAATTACCCCTGTCATAAATGGTACCCCTTGATTTATGCAGGTAGGCCAAGGGATTACCGGCCGAAATTACGCCCGCCGATCTCAACCACAATCATTTAGAAGAAGACAACTTAAAAAGACAAAAGTTAAGCAATTCTATTAAGAGAAAGGCAGTTAATGACCTTTATGAAAAACCTTCCAAAATAATAGTAAGGGAACTTGGGGCAGTTGGCAATTCGTTTGAATCAATTACAACCCATGATATTGATTTAAAATAGATTTTTGTTACTCTCGCCTACTCTCGTCTCGTGTGAAGCCTTAGTTATATATAGCAAACCCACATCAGTCCAAAAATATTGTTTTTAAGCCACTGTTCCACAAAATAATCATTAAATATTTCCAGAAGTGGATGATTTTCAAAATTCTTCATAATCCACATCCAACCTTCGTCCACTTTCTCAGGAGGAAGATGTGCTAATGCAGCACACATTCTTATGTGGGTATGCACTATTTCATTTTCCTTGAATAGAGAAATTAATCCAATTTCTTGCACTTTTCGCCATAAACATTGGTTAAAATGAAAATTGCAACCAGTAATGTTTATATTAGGGAAGGTTTTCTTAAGTACCTACCTGGAAGGTAGCCACTTCAAAATCAATTTTAAAGTTTTTTGGTTTCCACTGTGGTTATGTTTTTCAATTAAAGAAAAAAGCCTTGTATACGTCGTTTCCTTTTTGTCTGGCAGCAAGGCGAAAATAGCAGGAATAATATTGGTTTCAGTGCCCGTGCTGCCAACATCGGCGTGGATTGTATAAAGCTGCTGAAAATGTTTAGAACAGCTACGAGTGTCTTCCGCGCTTTTGGCGAAGCAAAAACCAATATTTTGTCCTCTTTGCCATCTTCAAACATGAATAGAAAGTATAATATGCAAAACTTCCCCAAAAAGAAAAACTTCGTTAAAGGGATTATCATTATGTTAATACGTTTCAGTATTGGGGAAAACCTAACATTTAAGAGATCATAAAATCACATTTTATTCTAGTCACAAAATGGGAATTCATTAGGGGTCTTTAACAGGTAAAAAATGAAAAATTTTAATCCAAAAAGGTCTACTCACAAAACGGGAATTCACAAAATAGGAATATACCGCCAGACCATGCAGCGCAGTAAAGGTTTATAACATTATAAAATGCTGATAAAAGTAATTATGATTAGTAACTAATAAAATCTATACATAATTAAAGTTAAGTAAACAAAAATAACGTTTACCAAATTATAATCTGTCTACCACCATTTAATTCCGGTATTTCTTTAAAAACGTTTATCATCGTATTGTAAATTATGATAATTATAAACATTTTTAAATACTTCGCTACTAAGATTATTACACAATAACGTAAAGTCACTCTAACTTTCGCAACCAATTTCTCCATTATCACATGACTAAGATGCCGAAGTCACGAGAAAAAAATCAACGAATTTCGCAAACTCTTCGAATATGTGTCAAATTCGACCAAGCTTATTTATTACCTCGACCTTTTTGATGTCTATGGGGCAATGTAAAACGAAATTCCTTTAGAATTGACCGCCCAGAGATAACAATATGGAAGATCATGTAAAATAAGAAGTGGTACTCAGGAAGACATTTTTATGGGTTTTATTTAACGTTGCGGCGAAATTAAAATTAACTGAGTAGAAGGTGAAAAGAAAGTAAATTCGTATAAAACCTTTGCTTACCATTAGCGTACGTGCAATGTTGTTTTTTAAATAACAATTTTGATGCTGTTATTACAACCCGTAAATGTATTTAATTTAATATCAAAAAGATGTACTTCTCCTAAACATAATAAATGAACGGCAAATTGTAGTATAAAATGCAATAATTATAATAATCATCACAAAAATATTTTAAAATATTCGGAAACATTTAAAACAATATGGTTTGGTACAAAAGTAATATAATAATGCGAGTATAGTATAACTAGACCCTAGACCCACTTGGATAGGAATTATTTTTACGATTTTACCAGGGGAAACTTAAAAGAACGTCATTATATGAACGAACCTAGTAAAATATCTATTTAATGTTGCGTTTAACTTCCCGAGTCACACCTGTACGCCCATGAAGAGAATTCTTGAAAATTCGAAAAGAGCGTTGACCCTGCCTATTCAAGTGATTTTGGATAAACTATTTTTCTACGATTTTATGTTTTGTAATTCCAGTGCCTATTTTCTTTATTCAATTGAGTGTTATAAAATAACTATCAACCATCATCATATTAATGCGCGAAGAAAAAATTCTGTACCTCATTTTAAGCATATTGTGCGTCTGATGTAACGACCTTTGTTAAGGTTGAAATTAAAATGGGAAAAATTATATACATATTTTAAAATTAATTAGTTGTTAAGCCTAGTAACCGGAGTTGGTAATTTGGTCCCCATAGTTGACAGGTATAAATTCCCTACATGTAATTTCGTCCCCGCAATCAAGTAGGTATGTGCTTTCCTTTCAAAGAAGAAATAAAATTAAAGCATGAAAATAGCATAAAGGTTTTAATTTTAACTCTATGGCATGCACTTGTAAATAATTTTTACAGAAATGGAAATTTCAAAATTTTATACACTTAAATGAAATACATATTGAAAAACGAGTTCCATCTATTTCAGAGTTTTTGTATTTTTCTATAAGGTTTTCAATAAATTTTTGACGATTTCTAACTTTAGGGTCTCTTACATTATGATGTTTCAAATGAAGACTTTGCAACTTGATGTAAGTTTCGATTTGGAATTCACTTAATTTCTCAATATATGTAATTATGTTTGGATGTTCTATGTAAAACGAATCGTTAAAAGTTCTGTGTAAAGCTTCGCAAGCGTTTGTTGTTCGTGTGAGATGAGACAAATTTTTTGCCCAAATCGTCGGTGGAAAAAGAGATTCTTCATCAACATAATTCTCGATTAGATAATCAGAGTACTTCTGCAATCTCATGTCGTTTGGTCTATTTTCGAATAGTTCGAATGCAACACAATCACCAACTTCATCAGGATCTAAATAAGTAAAACCAAAAGTCAAGTGCAACCACCGACCAATATCACTGCTCGCATCGTTAGATTCCAAAACTAAAACGAGAGTTTTCATTTTCCGGAACCATGCCTGGGCGAGATGAAATCTGCATCCGATGATTTAGGCGGGAGGCCATATTTTTCGAACAGCTTCATGTATGCCTATTTCAAAATCACACACTATTACCTTAAAATCGAAGTTAATATTCAGTTTAGAGCACTTATCTTGAACCAAGAGAAACAATCTCTCGTAAATATCGACGATAATTCGCTGCGTTTCCCCAGAGCTTTAAGATTTGTAAGACACTTAAACACAATGATATTATTTAACATACAATTAATAAAAAGGAATTGTTCATCACGCGAAGTTTTTACGTCAATCGAATTTAAAATTTCGTGTGCTTCGTTAATATTTTTCGGAAGCGCTGGTATACACTTACGTCGAGTATTGTACATATTCTTCCTAATATACTGGACGTCCCTCGTTGTTAGTGTCGCTGGTTGGTTTGTTTTTTTTTCAAAGCCATACGTATAATTTTTCGACGGTTTTTTCGAAATATTCTCAACTGCTTTTCTTTTGCAAACTGCAGATACGTTGAAATGTCCGCAACATGGCAGTGTTCGGATGAGTCACGAATATTGCACTTGATGCACCTAGTGTATAGACCCAGGCTTTACATTTTCTGTTGGTACATTTCCAACAAGTTTCCTCAGAAGTTCTCAGTTTTTTGTGGAAATTAAACTTGCAACCGTTAAGTTAACCACAAGTAAATCCTTGCCACGAATGCTTTTGATAATTTTCACCTCCATAATTTGCTTACTCACAACAATTCACTGTCAAACTAAGTAAATGAATGATACCATTTTATAATAGTTCAACGGTTTTATTTCCATCTAAACTACCTTTTTTTCCTAAAGATTTCTAAGAAGCAGAATTAAATATAATATTTTGATTTGGGGGCGAAATTGCCAGTCGGATTATCGAAATGTTTGGGTTCTAACGGATTAACACAGGTAGCGGGGACCAAATTTCCCATTTCCCTACTAACGCACTCTATCCAAATACAAAAAATAGTGTTAATATTATACAAAATTGGTATTTTTCTAGTAGAGAAGAGCGGGGCAAGACGAAGTTGCAGGTAAGACGGGGTACACAGCGAAATTCACAATTTAAACTGACCAACCACGTTCAAATCAAATTAAGAAGCAGTCAAAAAAATTATTATCAGAACAAAATCAACCCGACCGACCAAACAAGACACTCATTACATAAAGTCTATTAGGCAGGAATTACAGACATCTCAACAAACTCTAACCTAAATAAGTCATCAACCATCTCAAGCTCCTTCATGCGACAAAAGTGACAGTAGCTTTGTCTTCGCTTCTCCGAAACAACTATTACCATTTCCAGTTACCAAAAAATTAACACTAGTAACTAGGAAACCTAATAAAACAGCGATTATCACGTCTTCTCCATATAAACAAGAATAAGAGGTTGCTGCTCAGAAGGAAAGAGGAAGACTAGAAAAAATAGAAACTAAAAAAGGAGAGATAAATTGAAAAAGCAGAAGAAATCTTGTGAAAAATCTCAAATATAAAAATCACCAAATAAGAGCAAAACTGCAAAACGGCCAAGAGTCTCTGAAAATGGGAATGGAAAAGAAAATGACACGCTACGTTGTATTCCAATTCTATCGAAAAAGGGATAGCGTACATAAATTGTAGAAAATGGGTCCATAACAGTTGACGCAGGATTCGCCAATAATGATGACGAAGCGATTCACATCTGCAAGTTCTGTCAGCTCAATTAGATCATATTTTTTTCCTATATTACTTACCACACCATCTTACCCCCAAGTGGTACCCCATCTTACCAGCAACATGGGCAAGACGGGACAAAACATCTTTTTTTATTTTAATTTTGTTTTATAAATTTCATAATTAATAGTTTCTAATGTCATCAAATTTTGAGAGTTTAATAAATGTAAGTTTATTTGAAATAATTACAATTCTATTATTACATAAACTTTGTTTTATTGAACTTTAAACCTTGATTACCCCATCTTGCTAATTTTCCCCTACTTTCGCCAAAATATATACCTATACTTAGTTAAGGAAAATTTAAGAAAACTGCAACTGCACAATTTTGAATATCTGTATTAAAGTTTTTAATTTTCGTTAAAAAAATGTTTAATAATCACAATTTATAAAAAGAACTTTTTATAGTAGAAAGTTTGTTTTTGGTGATTTATAAGTTATATTACTATTATTAAATTATTACTAAGTGCAACCTGTCCCTTGGCAAATAGCGCTTTACCGAGATAGATTACGGCATAGTCCACAGTAGGTACAGTCTTACAAACTTTCCACAACTTTTCTAAATTAGTTTATTTTATTAACAGTTAAAATAATAATTAATGTTTTCACATGTAGAACAAAAAAAAAAGAAAAAAACTTCTCTCTCGCGAGATCGATCCTATTACGATAACCCAACAGAACTGTCACAATCAACCGCTTCAACCGCTTATCCAAATAGGCCACCGCAAGCTTTCAAAATGATAATATGTAGGTATACATATTTAATTTAATAACAATTTAGTATAAATTTCGAAATCTATGTATAAGCCTAAACGCACTTGAAACATGCATTGTCATCCAGTTCTTAGCTATCCTGAAAATTTCAGAGCTCTAGGTAGTCGGGAAATAGGTTTAAATTCGATTAGAAAATTCCACGGAATGACACAGAGACAACGAACACTGCGAAAATATAAAAACTTTCTAAAAAATGTGTTGTAAGATTTATATTTATTCAATAAACTAATAATAATAATAATACAGAAACTAAAAAAATCGAACTACACGTAGCGCTGTTAATTTGGTTCTTTGCACAGATGCTTGATAAAACTGCTCTCCGTCGATCGTTTGCCCTTTATATAGGTTTAAACAGTTCTCGAATATCCTGGAAGTTTCTAGAATCACATGGAATATTCCTGGCAATTTTTGATCAATCAATGAAAACTATAGGTGGATTAAGTTGTCAGATTGAGAACCAAGATCTTTGGGTTAACAAAATCATAGAGAAAATATCTTTAAAATCACTTTTTGGGCATAGTAGACAGTGTTCTCCAAATATGATTTAAAAAACATTTTGCAAAAAAGACAGCTTTCGAGTTAACATCCTTCTGACGAAAAGTTACACAATCGAAGATTTCTTTAAGAACAGGAATTTCCAAAACTTATTTTACCATTTCCCCAAATCCCAAATTGTTCTTGTACATATTGTGGCGACAATGTGTTTGTTTTTTTTTAGGAGAACTGCTTTATTAAATATCCTATTTTGTAAATTTTTTAGTATAGAAATGTTTCCTATAAAACCATTTTCTTGATCGTTTTTACACCCTACTTGGTATTGTTTTTAATTGTACTGTAAATTTGTTCACTATGCTACCGGTTATAAAATATTCCTGTTAATATTTTTTTGACAATGAAATGATTTATAAGGATACTAACAAATTCCTTAAGAGCTTTAAAAAATTGAAAAAATTAGGTGAAATTTTCAACTGGCTCGATTAAGAATTATTGACCAGAGGTTCAACTGGTTTGGTTGGAGAGTCGAAGGAGTGGTTAGCGACATAGAAGTTAACGCAGTAACTGAAATGAATTTAGAGCAGAGATATGCAGTCTTTATAACCCAAAAAGGAATCCTGTTAAAAATTGCGTTTTACTTGTGATAACCAGTTTAAAAAACTTTTTTGGAGACATTGAGACATTAGTTCTTTGGATAGAGTTTATTATTATATTATTTTATATTATGTTATTATTTACGTTGAAATAGGTATTTCTCATGCGAAACACCCAAGTTTATATTATTATATTCTCGAAATTTTGTTATATTTTTTGAAATTTCTTATTTTAAACTTAATTTCTTTTTTATTCTTGCTTGAGTTTATATCCTTTTATGTAGATGATTCCTTTTAGTTGTTAGGTACTCCGCTAAAATTGGACCAAAAAATTAGAATAAAGGTACAAAAATATCGATTATACTGACAATAAGTAAAAATGTCAGATAATAATTAAAAATATTCAGAAAGTTATGACATGCATAGCTACATCACGTTTATGCATTTCTCAAGCTATAATATCATTAAAAATATTTTTCTATCGGTGATTGTAAATTTATTGGTTAAACAAGCTAATAAAGATGCCGATGTACTGATGATTGAAACAGCAATACATCAATTTAATGTGACAAATACATCTATTGTTGTTGGTGAAGAAACAGACATACTCATATTACTCAATGCCCAACTATATTCTTTTTAAAACTAGAAAAAGCTTAAGACCAAACGGAAATATATAAGTATTAAGTTTATCTACTTTTGTAAAGTGTCAAAATCCTGTACTGTTCCTAAACACAATAACTGGCTGTGGTACGACGTCTGTATTTTACAGGAGGGGTAAAACAACAATGGTTAATAAACAAGATTCAGTTCAGTGTGCTGAAGTTTAAAAAAAGTAATTCAACTTAACAATAATTTATTACTAACGGAATTATCTTACTTTTTTTATATACAAAGCTCCGATAAACTATCTGCTTAATTTAAAAGAAATAACAAGTATAATATGCTTATCTTTCTTTAACCTAACTGCTGCTTATTAACATCTTTTTCGGGTATATTACCAAGTTCAAGTGAGGATCAACAAGGCCCCAAAAGACTAGAGTTGGAAATTGGTCAGCAATACACTAAAACCAATTTCGACTTTCTTCCTGTCTGCACCAGTAAAACTTCAAAACAAATTTTTTGCAAATGTACAAAAAAGTGCAGTGCTAAAAGTGGTTGCAAAAACGTTGAACTGTTATGTTTTCTGTTATATACAAATTGTCAAGGTTGGTCATGTTCTAATGTTAAATCACACCTCTTATGTCGCAATTTATTTACATGCAGGATAAAGAAGAAGAAGACGAATACAAGAAAGATCAACAAGAAGTATTTAAAGGTTATGAAACAGACGAATAAATTTCCCTACTTTTTAGAAAGTTTTTTATATTTTCGCCGTGTTCTGTGTCTCTGTGTCATTCCGTGGAATTTGCAATCGAATTTAAACCTATTTCCCGACTACCTAGAGCTCTGAAATTTTCAGGATAGCTAAGAACTGGATGACAATGCATGTTTCAAGTGTGTTTAGGCATATACACAGATTTCGAAATTTATACTGAATTGTTATTAAATTAAATATGTATACATATTATCATTTTGAAAGACTTCATATAAGTTTGCGGTGGCCTATTTGGATAAGGGGTGAAGCGGTAGATTGTGACAATTCTGTTGGGTTATTGTAATAGGATCGAACTCGCGAGAGAGAAGTTTTTTTTCTTTTTTTTTTTGTTTATACATGTGAAAACAGTAATTATTATTTTAACTGGTAATAAAATAAACTGTTTTAGAAAGTTTTTAGATACAACTACCCTTGATTTTGTTAACAAGGAAACAATCTTCTCTATGATCAATCACAGCGTTGTATGACTTAATCTTTTTACAATGTCAGGGATGCTGTGCATTGTTGAGATGACACAAAATATGACCTATAAATCAGTAAAAAACTTTCTATTATAAAAAGTTCTTTTTGTAAATTGTGCTTATTTTATATTCCATCGCTTTCATCACTTCCAATCCTATACAATACTTTTAAACAATAAAAGAACAGATCTGTGGTAATACCTACTGGGGAAACCACGTTAAACAAAGCTCGCTAAGTGGATATTATGACGATTATAGCTTTTTGAATTGTTAGATCACAAAAACGGTGGTAGCTGTTGAAAAAAAAATTGGTACTTTTTTTTTATAGTTAGTTCTTCAATTTTTATCTGAAGTAATTTTATTAAAATTGCGAAAACCCATTTTTGTTCCAAGTACGGCAACGATGTGGAGTTTCTTATAAATTTTTATGGGGTTTCGTTAATTTTTGTTATTTATTTTTTTTTACTTTAAGATTTACCCTATCCAATAAAAAAATAATTATTGAAATTAGACTACTCTGTAAAGAGTTTTGCGTGGTCATAAGTGGTCAATAAGTGAGTAAACAATTACTCATCCCCTTTTTACCTACTAACTGTATGCCTGCTGAACTTGATTCTTTTATTTTGTTTCGTGGGAACGGGAACTAACTAACGTTTAAATGCCTGTTCTGGACCTATAACCTGTTACTTGAGAGACACTGAGTTTTAGTTTTTTAAATAACTAAGATATATATTTTACATTTTTAACTTCCCGCTTAAAAATGTAGACACTATATCTATAAATAAATAAATTTCGGTAAGATTGCCAGTATTATGTATCTCTTTCTATTGTAAGAGATGTTTCTCCTTTTGTAACGAGTTCTGATGAAACCAAAAATTGTTTGGCGAAAGCTTAGCTGGAAGACACTCACATTGAACAATTGTTTTATTATCGCTTCCTTGGTCTTAAAGGGTTATTCCCATAGGACTTCGTACAGCCTAACACTGATGTCTTGTTCTCATTTTTTCGAATTTTTACGATTTTTGTTTTGTTTTTTTATTGTATATAATATAGATGTACCCGACACGCGTTTAAGAAAAATAAAAGAGAAGAGATAGAGAAGAAAACTTTACATGGCTATTCGTAATGTCTACTTTTCCAAATCGATGTACAAGCTCTTTATGATTGGTCACTGAAAAACTGTATGTCTCTAAATATTTCAAAATGTTACACAATTACATTTGGCAGGGTGCACAAAAAAATAGTTTTTGACTATTTAATCTGTAATACAGTCCTCACTAGAGTAACCGTGATAAGAGACCTGGGAATACTTTTTGATGAACATCTGACATTTAACCAATATATTAATCAAACCACTTCTAAGGCTCTGAAAACTCTTGGATTTATTTTAAGAAACTCCACTGGTCTCTCATTTCAATCAAGACGGTGTATTGTGCATATTATTATGTCAGATCATTGCTCGAGTTTGGCTTGCCTACCTGTGCGCCTTATTATAATATTCACATTTCGTGTATTGAAGCTGTTCAAAATAAATTTTTGAGGTTTTGTGCATACAAATTGGGTTTAAGATACGGAGAATATGAGTATAAGGATATACAGAGGTCATTGAATCTAGAGTCTTTATAATTTCGTAGGTCCACTGTCGATCTTACTGTCTTATTTAAATTAATTTCAGGTTTAATTTCTCGTGGTAGGTTACTTCAAAATATTCAGTTCCGAATACCTCAAAGGTTTACAAGAAACAATGATTTTTTTGTCGTTCCATTTCAGTCGACAAATTATGCTTATTTTTGTCCTTTGTCTAGAATGGTAAGACTGGCTAATGACTTGGATATTGATTTTTCTGTAAATCTATACTCCTTTAAAAAAACTATTAAAAATCGGTTTCAATAGATTAGATTAATATTACTATAATTACTGGTCTCTATTATTATTGTTATTAATATTATTATTTTTATTACTTCAATATTTAAGTTAGATACTTTGGTGTTTTATACATCATCATACTGATTTTCATGACAATCGGTTGAACGGGGCAGAAGTTTCTACTCTGCAGTGCCACCTGGTGGCGAGTGGCATTAATGAGCATATCATACAAACCTTCTCCGTGGAAAAATACATATACATAAAAATTTTCATGACAATCGGTTGAGCGGGACAGAAGTTGCTACTTTGCAGCGCCACCTGGTGGCAAGTGACATCAATGAGCATATCATATAAACCTTCTCCGTGGAAAAATACATATATATTGTTATGAAATCTTTCTTTTCTTCGTTGTTGTTGTTGCCCCACGTTGGATCGACAATTTGTTATGAAATCTTTCTTTTCTTCGGCTCCGGCTGCTTCTACTACTATTGGGTCTGGATTCAACTTAAAACTTTCTTTATATTCTTGTTTGTTTATTTTCACTTTTTATTTTTAACTTTAACTTCAATTACATAAATTCATAAACTTTAAAATTAAACTCTCTTCTCCAATTCAAATTCTATAATCATAATCCAAATTTTTCTTTATGACATTTTTTTTTTTTAAATTAACTCAATGACAATCCATCATAATTCTCTTCCCAATCTTTTTTTTTTTCCCGTCCCTAGGTAACCTCTTAAAACAAAATATCCAACAAAATAAACAACTCTACACTTTCTGAAATAAAATTTTTAAACACCTATATAAAGACAGTTACCTATTATCAAATACAAAAAAAATTTTATCCAATCAAATCATAACAAAATCCCCCTAAATTTAAAATTAAAATTTTCTATTAAGACACATTTTATAATTTTAAATTTATTCCATATTTATTATTCTATCAGATCATCCCTTACTATTTTACCTTATTTTACAATTACTTTCGATTTCTACCCATTTTAATAATTTTACTTTATTTTATTTAATCAATTTCTTCCCCCTTTTTCTAATATTTCCCCATTACTTATTTTCCTCTTTATTTTTAATTTTATCTCAATCCCATTTGCTTTTAATTAACTTCTTTTTTCTTTTTTTATAATTATAAATTATATCCTTCCAAATCTTTTTTAATCTTCTAATTTCATCACATATTTCAAAATAATTTATATCACCATCTTCATAAGGTTTATTCTTATTCTCCTTATTGTAATTGAATTTAGTTTTATATTTAATTTTATTATTATTATTATCATAATAATATCTATTTTTATATTTATTTCTATCACCTTCATATATTTTATTTTCATATTTTGCTTCTTCATTTTTATAATATTTATCTTTATAATTCTTCTTATCATCGTCATATTCATTATTTAATTTTAATTTCCTAATTTCATTTTCTTGTATTACATTTATTTCTTTTTCTTCCATCTCATATATCTTCTTTACTGTATTTTGCATTTCTTCTTTTACATTTTTCTTTTCCATATTCTCTTGTTGTATAATTATCTCTAATTCTGTTTTTCTCATTTTCATTTCATTTCTTATTTCTATTTTTGTTTCTTCTAATGTTTCTCTATACATTTCCATTTGTTTCTTCATTTCATCTTTAAATACTTCCATATTCTTAATCATATCTTTTATTTCTTTTTTTATATCTTCTTTATTTTCTTGTAAATTCTTCTTCAAATCTTCTCTTAAGTTATTATTCATTTTTTCCTGTTTTTCTTGATCTTCCTTTCTATTTTTTTCTTGTGTTTCATTCATTTTTTCTAAAAATTTAAACATTCTGTCCATGTCACTTTCTTCATGTTTGTTACCACTACTTTCAATAATTGCTTCTATTACCGTGGTATTCTCTTTTTCATCTCCCGATTCATTTGTTCCCATAATCTGTATATCCTCATCTTTTTGATGATCTCCTTGTTGCATCTGTACATCCTGTTTCTTGTTTTGCCTTCTTCTTGTTTCCATTTTATTATTTAAAATTATTCAATTTGTTTTTATTTGATTTAAATTTTAATATGTATATTAAATTAATAATTTTAATTCACCCCCCCGTATATCAAAGTTTCTTATGTCTTATTGACACTGTCAAAATCAAAATTTTTTTATAAAAATGATTTGTATCAACCTAAATATTTATAAATTATGTCTTAACAGAATTTATGTATCCCCCCTATTTCAAATATAAACAACAAAAATAAAAAAAACTGTCTCTATATAGAAATTTAAAAATCTTACCCCAGAGTACAATTTTTCTAATATGAAATTTCAAAATTTCTATCTCGGTTTCTTGCGATCGGCTTGGTGTCCTGTTTCTTTTTATTCTTTTCTGGGTGTCTGGGTGTTCTTTTTGACAAGTTGCGCCGCACGTTGGTTCATCAATTTATTCTGAAATCTTTTCTATCCTTGTTGTTGTTGTTGCCCCACGTTGGATCGACAATTTGTTATGAAATCTTTCTTTTCTTCGGCTCCGGCTGCTTCTACTACTATTGGGTCTGGATTCAACTTAAAACTTTCTTTATATTCTTGTTTGTTTATTTTCACTTTTTATTTTTAACTTTAACTTCAATTACATAAATTCATAAACTTTAAAATTAAACTCTCTTCTCCAATTCAAATTCTATAATCATAATCCAAATTTTTCTTTATGACATTTTTTTTTTTTAAATTAACTCAATGACAATCCATCATAATTCTCTTCCCAATCTTTTTTTTTTTCCCGTCCCTAGGTAACCTCTTAAAACAAAATATCCAACAAAATAAACAACTCTACACTTTCTGAAATAAAATTTTTAAACACCTATATAAAGACAGTTACCTATTATCAAATACAAAAAAAATTTTATCCAATCAAATCATAACAATATATATATATATATATATATATATATATATATATATATATATATATATATATATATATATATATATATATACAAAAGGGGTAAATTAACGGGCATGTACGCAAAAGGATCATAGGATTACGAGTAAGAATGGTAACCGCAGACATGCAAAAACAAAAACAACGAACGCTCACACAGGAGTCCTATCGCCATTTTGTGCCATACTGTCAAAAATAATAATTCCAGTTTTGAACTGGAATGGTGTCGGTTAGAACTTCTAACACTTAAAAAGACACCTGGATGCTGTGATATAAATATTAGTCAACTCATATCAGGGCAAAAAACAAACTACAGACACGTGTTTCGCTCTCATTTGAGCTCATCAGTGTAGTATAGGTTATGTCTCTTCAGTGACTAATGAAGAGATATCCCTGGTATAAATTGAATAATATCTGTAGATGTATATATATATATATATAACACCATTCTGCTTTATAACTAAATAATATTTTTCTAATCTCTTCTACAGTCTATCAGTTTTTCCCAGTAGGTACCTACTCATGAATTGCATCATTTTACTTAATGATTTCCAATTAATCCTTTATTCTAGGCATTTATGATCTTATACAAAAACTGAAATAGTCATTAAATCGTTATATTGTAAAAGTCGTTAATTTCGATTGATTGTTGATTGAATTTGTATACATTATTGGGAGGTATAATATTTTTATAGTACATAACATTTGTAATGAGTGAAAAGATAATGTCAATTAAAGAAATTTGATGTTGTAAATATTTTTTATTAATTTTTAAAAAACACTTTTTTAGAGCAAATGATTGTAGTAATACTGAACGAAAAGATTATTGGTTAAAAAAACATCCTGTAATTAGCTCTGCAACGAATATGAATTTTATGAGCCAAAATGAATATTTTTATTTGGATTGAAATTTGAAATTTCTTTTCTTAACTTTTAACCTTTTATGCATTCAAAAAAAAAAAATGTGTGAACTTTTAAATATTGTTTATTGTAAAATGGACAAATACAAACTTACACTATTACATTAAGTGCTATCAAATTATAAACCCATAAATATGGAACTCTTAATTGGTTTGGAACTAAAACCACGAAATAAGTTTGTACCTGTCTAAATTCTTATAGTTTAGTTTTAGTTCTTTTATATTTTTATTATAAAACAATTTATTTTTTTATGATTTTTTAACTTTATACTCCTAAAAACTTTTTTTGACTAATCAGCTCAAGAGATTCATGAGTCGCATTTGTTAGCCAAAAAGCCGAGCAATTACATCATACAAAAATTTAAAATTTATTTAACAAAATAAAATAATCATTTTAAAACATGTACGAATACATTCTTACATAAATTTATCTACATTCATAGAAATCGATTATTAAAAGACCTATGTAATATGTACTTCTTATAACACACATTCAACACTGTCTTTTTCGTATAGGCATTGTGATTGAATGAATCTCTGGGCAATTTCTAAAACATGAATAGTATTGTGAAGTAACCATCATTAAATATTATAAATAGTGATAAAGTGATTTGATGACCTATAATTTGTTAATGCCAATATTTAACCGTAGAGAATTGCATTAATCCACTCCAATCTTTTTAGACTAAAATAGCCTTCAGTAAAGTATTGTTAAAAGACTTAAAGTAAAATTATACAATTACTAGCGGACCCGGCGAACTTCGCACCGCCCAACACTAATGTTTTGTCCATTTTTTTTTTTATTTTTACGATTAATTTTTTGTATTTTTTATCATATTTTCTCGTTAGTTACCAGTTTTTACTATGATTTATAGTACTTTGTAATTTATCGGTTAGGTATATTCTATATTTACTGCGCCACGTAACGGTGGCGTCGTAGTTCTTAGGTAAGTAAGTTTTGCTCTTTTAAATATATAAGATATCAACTGCGCCACCTTACGGTGGCGTCATATTACTTAGTTATGTGAGAATTACAGGTGTAAATTTATAACATCTCAACTGCGCCACCTTAGGGTAGCGTCATAATGATTAATTTCGTAATAAACGCGTCCGATCGCTGCAAAATTCAAGGTGCTATAAGGAAAATCGCGGCCTCTGATGCGCTATTTACAGGCACGTTACCGCTGCCCCGGCCGGCCAGTCGCAAGCGCTACGTCCTGCAATTTTAAATCTGTAATATCTTCGAAAATATTCATTTAAATCTTGTGCTGTAAAGAACCATATAGATCTATATTAAATCAACAATGTATTTAAGCTATTTAATTGGATAAGGATTAATGCTGTATTGGTTAAAATCGCTTTGAAAATTAGCCATTATTTGTCGTAAAAAGTAAATGACACAAAAATGTTATTGTGGGATATCCATAAGAGATAGACATATACCATCGCGGAGTTTTCTGTAGACCTTTTCAATGTGTACAAATAATTAGTACATTATTTTGATAAATCTCGTAGGGTTCAGCCTGCGTTTGCAAATGTAAGCGGAAAAAAATTGATAATTAACGACATCACATTAGAAACCTCAAAAATACCAGTATTTCTCCACTATTTAATGGATGTTATTATACATATAAACCTTCCTCTTGAATCACCCTATCTATTAAAAAAAACCGCATCAAAATCCGTTGCGTAGTTTTAAAGATTTAAGCATACAAAGGGAAATAGGGACAGAAAAAGCGACTTTGTTTTATACTATGTATTGATTTGAAAAGATAAAGGTTTTCATGATTTTATATGTTCTTTGCTACATGATTACATATATTGTAGTGAACATAAAACACGTGCTTTTGTGACAGAAGAGTAGATATTCCAAATAAAATTCTTTCGTGTTTTTTATTTAACATCCCATATTGTCGTTGTGCTTGAAGTATACAAGCAAGTAGAAATCAAATAGAAATCGAATAAAAGTTGTTAATGGTATTTAAGTATTTGCTCATTGATCGTGAATTTTTTCTGAAATTTTTATACAAATTCCATCATGAATTGTGCATTTCCAATATTTTTAGACTGGAGGTTCGAGAAAGCTGCTTAGATTATTCACAGAGAAATAAACTGTAACAAAAGCGATTGGATATTCTTACAAGTAAAGATATAAAGAACATAAGAAATAACTTTAATTACTTACTTCCTTGTTATAACAACTCTTGGTGAGTTCTGGCTGACCAAATTTAACCGTCCACTCCTTTTGATCTTGCATTAGATCTAGCGGATTCGTTATCCCCATTGCTTTTAAATCTTTGTTTATGTTCATTCATCTTTTACTGGACCTTATATTCTTCGTACCATTAAACGATTTTTATTTTGTTTGAATAACGTCTACGTTTTACATGTATAGGTAAGTACTGGCCTCATTACCGATCTGAAGATTTTTATTTTCGTTTATCTTTTGATATTTCTTGATTTTATAATTTGTTGTTTAGCGTACAGCACTTATTAACCTTCTAATTTCTTGCTTTTATTTGTTCTGCACTATTCATTGTCAATTTACTTACAAGGTATACAAATTCTTTTACTCGTTCAAAGTTATAATTATATATCGTTATATTCTATCTCTTGCTTGTGTTTTTGTAATATATTTTGGTTTATCCGTCATTAATTTTTAAATCAATGTTTTCACGTTCCCTTTCAAGTTGTAAGAAATCTTCTTTCACATTGATTGTAGTTTTTCCCATTAGGTCTATGTCGTCGGCGTATGCCAAAGGGACAAATCATTCTTAGCCACCCTCATAACACACAGTTCTCAGTATGTTTTAACCTTTTACCTTAACTTAGGTGGTGTATCGCTAATAACGTATCATTTTAGCCACCCTTACGCTTCTTTCACATTATACGGTTTTGATCGTGTGATAAAAAGCCGTACGGCCGTGGAAGTGAAGAATAGCATGGGATCTTTCACATTATACGGTGACGGTAAAAAGCTGATGCCGTGCCGTGCAACAGCCATGTTTTGCTACTAGACTTGACGGGCGCCGGCCGTACGGTCCTTTTGAGACAGTGGCCTACGTGACTTAATGCATGCTCCCACATTACACGGTTTTGAGTCGTACGGAATCGACAACTCCGTCGTATTTGTTGTTCATTTGTGCTTAGTTTTTCTGAAAATTGTTGAAAAATGAATGAAATTGATGCTGAAGTTTTAATAACCTTGATCGAAGGAAGACCTGTGTTGTGGGACAAAACTCTAGATCTGTATAAAGATCGAATTGCTACAAAAATGCATGGCGGGAAGTTTGCTCAACATTGAAGCAAAACAGGTAATAGACATTCGGAAATAGTTAAAGAATTTATTTTCATCGTTTCTTAAATCCTGAAAAGGTGTGTGAAATAATCCTTCTTCCTCTCTCCTCAAATTAATGGGATGTATCCAAAAAAGGCGATTTCGTTTTGCTCCTTTTCGTCGACTATGTAGTAACCACAAAGCAATAATTTGTTTACGATTCATCGTACTACATAAGACAAATGAAATAAAAATATCTACTATAGGACACGGCAAAAAACCGTGCAATGTGAAAGTAAACATGTAACGGAAAAAACTGGTATGGCTTTTTACCACACGATCAAAACCGTATGATGTGAAAGAGGCGTTACGCTACACATACAAAATCTTAACTTGGGTAGGAGATCCATGCTTGTTTCTCGATTATGAGTTGACAAAGTTTTTTGTGTAGATTAAATTGGATTTACAGTTTTTTTTTATAATATACTGCTATAGTATGAGTCCAGCCCTGTCTTTTAGTACCTACATTGATACAGAATTTATTATTGTCATCAAAACCAAATGTGCGTGTTATAGTCAATCCTCCGGCGCTCCTAGGTTTGACTAATAATCAATTCTCAGGTTTGATTTGATTTCTTAGTCTGTCTTAAGAATTGTCGTTAAACGTTAATTTGGTGAGACCAACGTCAAAACTCAATTTAGTGAAATCTAGGTTTGACCAATCAAACATCGATTGAATATTAGGAAGTCTTAGTTTGTTAAATTAGATGGAATAAAGCGATATTTTTTATTTTAATGTTTATTTTTATTATATTGATAAAGTTAAAATAAAAATAAAATACTCTTTATTCAGACATAGTGAGTTTCTATGAAATTTGGAATTGCTCAATATTTCTGATCTCTTACATAACCAGAATTTTAAAGAGCATTTTTTGTTGCACTAACATTTTATAAAGCCTTGTTCCCAAAATTTAGAATCTTTTGCACTTATTCTTTTATTTAATTCCTCGAATAAAGTGTGTTTATCGTTCCTTGCTTCGTCCATACCTTTTGTAGAAGTTAGGTATAGTTACAGGTATTCCAAACGCGATTGTCGAAAATTTTTGTTTAGATAATTGTTTCATAGCATTAGTCTGTGCTTCAATACCTTCAATTACATTTTCTTTATTTATTTTTCTATTTTCTGTCTGTACACAACGCGCGCACACAACATGGACGACCTAATTACAAATTATACATTTATGTGCGCCTGAGCTGTCTTGTAAGCAAATACAACAAATACTTTTGACGACGATGGTGCAGACATTTTCATTTCTATAAAATAAAATTCATTGATCAAAGAAACATTACTGAAACAAATAAATTCCAGAACTTAATGACAGAGTTGCTACTTACGAGTATCATCAGTATCAATTTGCTTCTCACCAGTTGATTTGATAGCGTTTTTTAACTCTTTCTCTGTCTGAAGAACCTTTTAATGGAATCTGGCAGTGTTTTAATTCCATGAGCTCTTTGTCCTGTATAAAACAGAATTAATTAAATTTCAGAAAAATAGTTTAAAACAGAATTTTTCCTTTTTAAATAGGGATTATACTCATCAAACATAACTTCAAACGGTGATTGTTGTATGCCATTTAGTCAGGGAGCAAAGGGGGGTTCTGTGGCCGATTGAGGTCCTTACAAGCAGCAAAGTTTTTTAAATGTATTTTGACTCGCTGAATCCGAATATTCAACCTGCTTTTTGACCAGTTGCCTTGGAAATTTCTTATTAACAATTTAATTGTTTAAATAATTATAACTAACAAACTAATCAAAATACTTTTTTTTCTAAATTGTTTTTTGTTCCTTATAAAAAAACCAACAAAATGAGATTTGAAAAATTAAAATCGGTTAATTAGGAGCCGAGATACTGTAAATATAGTGCAAAAACATTGCAAAATAACGAATCAGGCTTGCGCTGCCTCTGTTTTTTACTTATATCTCGGCTTCTAATGAACCGATTTTAATTTTTCAAAGCTTATTTTAAAGGGAATGAAAGTGGCTTCTAGTTTTTTACTTTGTAAAAAAAAATTGTTACTACCAATTATATGTATACGAATTTAAAGACAAAAATTGTTGTTAAAATTTTGGGAGATATTTGTTTATAAACATATTTTGTTTTTCTACTCCATAAACTTCGATATTTAATTTATTTGAAGTTATTCTGCATCTCAAGAGGAACATTTTAAGCTTTGGTAAGTGTAAGTACGTCGATTTTTCTTTAAGATATACAACTCTAAAGGGACCTTGCGCGCACTTCAACTTTCGCGAACTGTAGCGCTCGAGGCCGCTTGCAGATTTTCACTTATAATTTCTTTAAAATACTCAATAATTTTATTTTTTGACATTTAGAACAATTTATTGCAACGTTACTAAGTAAATATTCTGAAATACAAATTAATCTGTAACATATTTTTTAATTATTAGTTATTTGGCATTTATTACTTTTACGGCAATTACAAAATATACTTTTTGAGCAAGTGCTATGGGTACAACTAGGTACTAATTCACACACTGGAGGCAATAGCTGCTTTTTTTTTGAGGTAGAAGAAATTGACCAATTTCTTTCCACCCAAAATCCGTTGGGTTAAGTTCATTTAAATTTCTTGTAAAACAATTCGTTTGTATATTTATTACATAAATTGCACGCAAAATATGTAATTTTATGGAACTTGAAGTAACCGGTAATTCTTCTATCAAACAATTTGTTGCATGAAAGTAAGACCATATACGATATTCTGTAAATGTCTTGCAATTCGATGAAGAATTTAATACTTTAATTAAATATTCTTCTGCTCGTTGTATATCATGATCTAAAGATATTTCAGACGTAACTAAAATAAAACATACTGAATAACGCAAATAATAATATATGACAAATTAAAAAGTATATTCCTTAAAAAATCTCACCTTGCCCAAAATTTTGTAAATATTCTACTGGGCGAGCTTTTAAAGCTGAATATTTCGTACCAACTTTACTTGTGTAATCAGCTCCAGTTAAGTGGTGTATAGCTGGTAGAGTGGAACATAATGTTTCGCCAAGATTTGAAGCTATTGAATGTATCGGGATATTTCTTGTACTTTTACCAGTACCAACTTGCATCCGTAAAGTCTAAAAATGGTACATTTTCATTTAATAAATAATATATGTAAAATTTGTATGGAAAGAAATTGGTCAATTTCTTTTACCTCAAAAAAAAGAGCAGCTATTGCCTCCAGTGTGTGAATTAGTACCTAGTTGTACCCATAGCACTTGCTCAAAAAATTGTATATGTTATTTTGATTATATGGTTGATAACTAGGTATGTGGAGAAGCAAAATTTTTTTTTTTAAATTTGGTCGTGTCTCACAAATAGTATGTATCGATCAACCAATGGGTCATTTCAATCTTTTTTCTGAAATCGCTTGGAAATGTCTAGTTTCTCGGATCAAATTCAAGCCGCAAAATACACTACTGTACGGGAATATTTTTTCTCCACGACTATTAATGAATGTAATAATTCCGACTTCATTTTTAATAATAGAAAGTGTTGAATCGGGTATAGAATGTTGTACCTATATTTTGTAATTGCTGTAAAAGTAATAAATGCCAAATAACTAATAATTAAAAAATATGTTACAGATTAATTTGTATTTCAGAATATTTACTTAGTAACGTTGCAATAAATTGTTCTAAATGTCAAAAAATAAAATTATTGAGTATTTTAAAGAAATTATAAGTGAAAATCTGCAAGCGGCCTCGAGCGCTACAGTTCGCGAAAGTTGAAGTGCACGCAAGGTCCCTTTAAAGTTGTATATCTTAAAGAAAAATCGACGTACTTACACTTACCAAAGCTTAAAATGTTCCTCTTGAGATGCAGAATAACTTCAAATAAATTAAATATCGAAGTTTATGGAGTAGAAAAACAAAATATGTTTATAAACAAATATCTCCCAAAATTTTAACAATAATTTTTGTCTTTAAATTCGTATACATATAATTGGTAGTAACAATTTTTTTTTTACAAAGTAAAAAACTAGAAGCCACTTTCATTCCCTTTAAAATAAGCTTTGAAAAATTAAAATTGGTTCAATAGAAGCCGAGATATAAGTAAAAAACAGAGGCAGCGCAAGCCTGATTCGTTATTTTGCAATGTTTTTGCACTATATTTATAGTATCTCGGCTTCTAATTAACCGATTTTAATTTTTCAAAGCTCATTTTGTTGGTTTTTTTATAAGGAACAAAAAACAATTTAGAAAAAAAAATGTATTTTAATTAGTTTGTTAGTTATAATTATTTAAACAATTAAATTGTTAATAACAAATTTCCAAGGCAACTGGTCAAAAAGCAGGTTGAATATTCGGATTCAGCGAGTCAAAATACATTTAAAAAACTTTGCTGCTTGTAAGGACCTCAATCGGCCACGGAACCCCACTTTGCTCCCTGACTAATTATGCTATACGCAATTTTTACCTACTTCAACATTTAGATTTCTTATCGTCCATTCAAGCGAAAAATATTTGCGGTACATGCTGATTCGCACGCTCAACGATTTCCTGACTTTGAGATGCACTATGGACAATTCGGGACACATAACTTTTAACTCTTCTACGAATGGTTGGCAAATTCTCGGCCGTTGTTTGGTTTTCCATGCACTATGGACAACCCGGGCCACATAACTTTTAACTCTTCTACGAATGGTTGGCAAATTCTCGGCCGTTGTTTGGTTTTCCATGCACTATGGACAATCCGGGTCACATAACTTTTAACTCTTCTACGAATGGTTAGCAAATTCTCGTCCGTTGTCTGATTGAAGCACAGAATGTGCACCTAAAATACAAAAAATATTAAGGAGAACGTGAGCTACATCATGTGCTGTTTTTGTGTGTAGGGGCATAAGATCAAAAACTTTGTTAAATGATCTTGGTAGTTTAAAATATATTTGTAATTACGATCGAGACACGTTTGCATATCTATTAAGATTCACTTGTCCCTGTGCGTAAATCTCTTTAATAATAACGGTTTAACGACTAGCTCCTTTTTAGGGTGATTCTTTTTCTTGTAACACGTTTGGCATAAATCCAACTAATAGTTTACGCACTCTTTTGTAACATTTGGCTTTCACTGTAAGGTCACTAAAAACGACTACATTTCAGATGGGTACGTTCATACACATCAAATAACTCGTCGTCTGCAACGTAGTATTGTATATTTTTTGTATCTGATAATGGCTTAATATTTTTTTTCGACTTCAAAACACACAACATCGTAGCAGATTCCACCTTGAAGATAATTTGCTTATACATCTGTTTATTTTTTATATAAAATGAACACTTATTTTTATTCAAATTATTAATTTTCTCCGTAAATTTCAATTTTAAACCTTTTCATCCTCTTTGTCAGTAACACCATTATTTGATTCACTCATCTTTAATCTTACACACCCACACGTTTAATGTCGAAACATGAAATGATAAATTTATTTACAGAGAAAGCATAAACTTGCTTGCATGAACACCGCAATTATAAACTTGTTTAAACGTGTTACAAGTACAGTCGACGTTTGACCGAGTCCCCCAATCGCTTTTAGGATCGACTAGGTAAAGCTCGAAATTGATAACTTTAATTTCGACGTTTGACTGAAAAGTTAGGAACTAGGTTTAACTAAAAATACTTTTTTATAATTCACGTTCACAAAGTTTCTATTTCGACACTAAAAACAGTATCGAAATAGATTCATTGTAACACTGTTTTTTGTAATTTTTTGTTGTACACAATTGGTTGCACTGCACTGATTCTCAACGAAAGAGTTCAGGTAGTAAATCAAAAAGTATGTTGTACTAAATTATTAACTACATTATCAGCGTTATTTGCTAAATTCGGAATATTTTATACAAATTTGACAAACATTCAAATTTAAAATCATTAAAACTGACAAGTGTCAAAAGTGTCAAGATTGCCAACACAAATAAATATTTCGAAAAACTCTCATTTTATATATTTTTTATACTTTTAAAAGTTCATTATAAAAAATAGTATGTAACACTCGAGTTACAATGACGGTTTGTAGTACTCGTTCTTTGCGAAACTCACCGCTTCGCGGTTCGTTTCACAAACTGAAATCGTAGTACGAAACCTCTGTCATTGTAACACTTGTATTACAATATACTATAGTCAAAGGCCGTAACTGGATTTTTTTCGGAGTTAGTCTGAAGGCTGTGGTTGAAAACTAAGATAAACCAGTCATTCCGCGAAGAGACTGCATATCGACCTTTGACTATGACATGTGTACCAAATATTATATAAATCTATTAGCAAGAAGGGGGTCAAACTTTAATTAGATTCTAAATTCCACCCAAAAATAAAGTAGTACATTTTATACTTCATGATATTTACAAGTATTCAAATACATTTCATTTTATAAGTGCTTGAGGAACCCTGAAATCCATATATGTATGAAACGTAACTTTTGTATTCGATTTTTATTCCAGTTAGGTAATGCCACTTATGTAAGGAAACTTATTCAAATTTAACTGACGTACATATTGAATCATACCCCTAAATATCAATGACTAGCAGCCCGCCCCGGTTTTGTACGGGGATTAAAGAAAAATAACAAAAGCCATTAAATTTATTGGGTCAACGATATTACATGTTGTTTTAATTTCTGGCAGCAAAATAAATTGATTTTCAGGTGCTACGACCCGCCTTAGGCTGTTGGCCATGAGGAAAACCGATCCCTACTAATTGGAAGGTTTGACCTTGAGACTTATTATTAGTAAAAGCGAAAGATGATTTGATAGGAAATTGAAGCGGTTTAAATGGATTTAGTAGATCAGTTGGGATCATCGGTATCCTCAGTGTATGAGCTAGTTGACCAGCTGGTGGTTCAGTTATAATGGTTGCTACAACTTAATTGTCCTTTAATTCCTTTATAAGTAGCCTCGTCCCATTGCACATGCTAAATTCGTGATTATGAAATAAGTTATTTTGAAAAGGATTAATACCAAGATAAAAACTTTAAAAAAATAGTTATTGTGGCGTAATTATAACAGTTAGACATATGCTGTCGCGGCATTTTTTGTAGATATTTATATATTCTTCAAAATCGTAGTACATTATTTTAAATAACAGTAGAAATATGGACGAATTTTTTGAAGTACATTATTTTATTCTATAATCAATAGTATTCTCAGCGCACGCGATGTAAGGATTTTAAGGTCATTTTTGGTTACATTAATGGCATTTTAGTAAGATTTTTTTGAAAATGAAACATAGCCTATGCCACTCGGGAATAGTGTAGCTTGCCAACGGTGAAAGAACCTTTCCTCTTTATAATATTAGTATAGATATAATTAAGTAACAAATGAAATATTATTAAAGTTGAAAAGTTGATTCCAAAAAATAAGTTTTAATTTACTTCAAATACAATATAAAAATTACCATCATGATCGAATTTAGTTTATTTTGAAGATATAGGTAGTTATATATTGTCTCAATAAAATTGGATAAGAAATTAGCTTATGATTAAAAATTTGTTGACGCATGTTTTCAGAATCAAGAAAAAAGAACAATGTTACAGGAAATAATTTTATTGCCATTTATATCATTTGTAACAATATCTCTAAATAAGTGATTATTGATTAATGCCTGAGTTAATTATTATAATTATTGAAAGCAACACTGATACCAAATGTGTCGTTATAATTGCAGAAAATTGTACATATTTGTTAACCAGGTATCTTGTTAAAATAATTAAATAAACATTTATTAGAATAAGGTACTTTATCACAAATGCGAATTAAGAAATAAGAACAATTATAAAATACAAGGATATTTGTCATCGTATGAATTATTATAAATTGTTTAAGATAAAGAGCAGGTACAGAAAATCTTACATACTGCTTTGCTCGTGAAACATCGAACTCATAAAACTTTCTGTTCGTATAATGTTAGTCAAGTTTTGCCACCAGCTTACTTTAGCAGCATGTGTGGGACGAGTGGAAATCTGATTATTTTAATAGAATTTAGCGTAGAGCACAGATTGGACAATGATATTCCAATAAAGAAAGTGCTAGCTGATGTGTATTCCATCAATTCTCTCATAAAGAATCCAATAGAACGTAAACTCCTGGTAGCTAAATCCACAAACATAATTACCAATGCCCACCATAAAGTTAACTACAACTATGTTTGTTTAGAAACCTCCTATAATACTCTAAGAAATTTAACTCTGATCCAACAACATCTATCCTGAACTCAATGCTTAAATTTGGGCCTTTCTTAACTTTATAGATTGAAAACCGGTGAATTTTTAAACCTTTTTCTTTTTATTGTCCATGAGGTGTAATCTTCCTAGTTTTATTAAATTTTGTGATTACATTTTTAAGATATACATTTCTAAGGATTAATTGATTCCATCTAATATTTGGTGCAATTTTTTGGCCAATATTCTAAAGACAAGACAAGGTTTTTATTCAAAGTTAAATAGAATTATTTATTAGTACCTACCTATTAGTCATCCCAATATATTTCTATTTTCTGATATTTTTAAAGATTTGCAAAACGAAACTTTTGTTCATATCAATCCATCAAAAGTACCCTTCAAAAAATATATTTTATTTTACTTTAAATAAAAGCAATTTGTTTCCAATTTTTGGCTTAATCGAATGAGTAACTAATTCTAATTTTTATTTTTTTTAATAAAATTAAATAAAGCAAGAATTTGACAGTTAAATCAAAAAAGTGTTTGAACTCTTATGTACGCACGTAGGAAGTTAAACTTCTTGGCTAAAAATACCAATCATAAAGGTTAATTTCATACCGAGATAGTAAAAAGCCCCTTCTTTTATTTATATTTCGGAAGTTTGACAAGATTGGCAGTTAGGCTACGGCCACATTAGCGTGAATTCAAGCTGCGTTTCGTTCACGCAGCGTGAATTCCCGCCTATAATAAGCCACACCAGCAGTTTTTCACGCGCTTGAAAAGCGACTCATCCCTTGTTACACACGTTGGTTTTTAGTTCTTCGCGTGTCGGGAAGCAGAGCGATTAAAATTTGAACAAAAATACTGTTAACAAAAATGCAGTTAATGCACTTTGTGCCATGGTTTTCATTCAGCGTCATCGTCGTCGTCTTAATCGTCGGCATAAAAAATACTGGATTCATCCAGTACTGACTGATCGATTATCAAAAGGAAAACACGTACTTCTACATAACATTTTAAAAGAAAATCCGGACAAGTTTTTTGAATACTACCGGATGTCCATTCCTTCTTTTGAACTGCTTCTCTCAAAACTTAATGGTGACATATCCAAACAAAATACAAAAATTATGCCGTACGTGTTTGTGGCCGATGAGGCATTTGCAGTGAGTGAAAATGTGCTCAGACCATATCCCTCTAAGAACCTGACTTTAGAAAAAAAAAACATTTAATTATCGATTGACAAGGGCTCGACGTTATGTGGAATGTGCATTTGGGATTTTAACGAATAAGTGGCGAATTTTGCATCGCCCCATAGATGTCCATGTGGAGTTTGCTGTGACTATTATTCAAGCTTGTTGCGTTTTACACAATTTTGTTAGAAAGCATGACGGGTATAATTTTGAAGATTCACTGTCGTGTCCCCTAGATACCATTTCCTCATATGGAATAAGAGGAAGTAATAATGGGAAAACTTTACGAGATACATTTAAGAACTACTTTTGTTCTCCTGAAGGGTCACTAGCATGGCAAAATAATTATGTTGACATTCTAAAATAAAAGCAAGTTGCAATAGATTTATAAAGTATTGTGGCTACATTACTGTACTCATAATTTTTTTTAGATACTGAAATAAAGTGTTAACAGTACTTAATAATATTTGTTTTAGTTATTTTATCCATAGCTGTCCAACTTTCTTCTCCCACTACTGCTGTTGAAATAGCTATCCAGGATTCCCTCTTCAACTCCCGGTTTTTGTATTCACTATGGTGTATATCGTAAATAAAGGGGAATTTCTGCACTTCCATGATAATTATTTCGCTGTCAAGCTCCATGACAATTTTAATAAACGTATATATATTTATACAAAATATAATATATTTATTCAATACATAAACTTTTAATACAAAATAAAACAATCTACAAAACGCCGCGTGAAATCCAGCCTGTGTGTCAACCCAAGACAGAGTGGAAAGACTCTCGAAAATGGAACCAGTCCTATTCGTGAGCGGGGAACCTTGAAAACGCGTCTTTCGGGCGGGAATTCACGCCGTGTTTGGCCGGCCCAACTGAAAACAGTATAGGTAGCTTATTTTTTTGGCGCGTTTTCACGTCAAAAAGCAGCGTGAATTCACGCTAATGTGGCCGTAGCCTTAGAAAGTATTAAAAAGTAAATCTTGTTTTTATTAACAAATGTTTAATGGAAATTTTACTATAAAATCAGCTATAGTTTGTTTATTACGAAGAATATTTTGACACATCTCTCAGTACATCAAATGTATAAATCTGTATGTAAAAATTTACTATCATCATTTTTCCCTAACGCACCAAAAAAAGTGTTACTTCAAAAAAATAAGAAATAAATAAATAAAATAAAAACTTACCAGCAAAGTAATAACATGCTATAAATATTTTTTGAAAATGGCTTTTTTAGAAGACGACTCTAAGTGGTGTCTTGTGGGTTACGCTAAATGGTTAAACAATTATAAAAATTTCTACCTGCTCCATAGAAATGACTAGATACTGGATAAATAAACCCAGGAAGAAGTTTATCTACTAAGGATTTGTTTTTTAGCTACGCTAATGAGATCACATCGAGCCGATCTAACCACCCAATGATCGTATGTTCACATCCTTGCGTATTCTTAAATGCTTTGAAGGTTTGTTTATCACATGTCAATCGTTTGACCGGACTTTTGGTAATCATTTTTTGGAAACCGAATGTAATATTAATTAATTAATGGTAAAGGTTTGCCCTTTTTTAACCGACTTCAAAAAAGGAGAAGGTTCTCAATTCGACCTTATTTTTTTATGTATGTTACTAAATGTCTTCGTTATTTATAATCCGATTTGAAAAATTCTTTTTGCATTCAAAAGAGTAGAGTGCCTGTGTGGTCTCATAGTTCCATTGGTCTGGTCATCAATGTGAAAGATATTCCAGGAAATACCACTAAAATCAACAGAATAAGCTTACTCTCTACCACTTCGATTATATTAATACCAACAATCTAACGATGGAAAATATTGCATACATTTTTAAAATGGAGAATACTCGCAAAGAGTATAGGGGCTAAACATGAGATTGCCGATCACATAATTGTGTCCTTCAAATCATTAATAGAGAAGGTACTAAAAGATATTTAAACTAGGTAATATCTGGTGACAAACCTCATGTAGATACCGATCCCGTACAAAGACGAAGGGGCCAACAGCTAGCTGCAGCAACGATTTTACGTGATTATTTTTTTCACCTGTGAAAATATCACTATAAATCAACATTCATAAATATTCTGAAATATATTTTGTTATTATTATTATCACAATTCCATTCATCTAAACGATAATGAAAAATCAAATATGTAGGTACTTTAAAACTAACCTGCTTCCTGGTTCTGCATGCATTTAAAACTTTTATATGTCTACAGGCAAATGTGGTCTTGTAGGTAAACTTTAAATAGATATAATAATTTTTATTTTGGTAATTTTCTCTTTAATAATATAATTGTATAAATAGGTATAAAAATAAATATTTATTCAAATTATAACCCTGTTTTCACGACGCTCACGACAACTGACAACTGTCAATACCTACTGTACAGGATAAGTTAATAGGATGGGGTAACGGCATTTCGTTTGTGTTAATTATAAAATATAAGTTGTTCTAGGAAGTTTTTTAAATAAAGTAGTTTTTGAACAGAATGGTTCAAAAAATAATCTTCTCAAATACCACTCGTCCTGTAATATTTTACTAGATAAATTTTTATTTTCCAGACTCAAACTTTTTTATTTTAGGCAAAACTACTAAAACAAACTGAATATGATAAAATCACTCGTCCTACGGACTCGTGATTTTATCACATTTCGGTTTGTTTTCGTATTTTTGCCAAATAAAAAAGTTTTCGTGGAAACTAAAAATTTATCGATAAAATTTTAAGGACTCGTGGTATTACCTTTAATAAATTTTTTGTATGTATGGTCTTTTTTCTTACTTGAAAATTTGTTTTTGCTACTTATTTTCATCTACAGATGGTCGAGTATATCGGTTATAGTGTTGAGGTAACTGTTGGTTCCAAACAGGACGGTGTCCGCGAAGTGCGAACTGAACTTTCAAGATAAAGAAATTGAGGGTGAACATACGATCGGAGTTATTTACAGGTTCAGACGGAACGGCACGAGTCGACGGTGTACCGAGCTAAGACATTTTGCCGGTGCCGGCGATATTTACACCCAGTTTTGTCACTGCAAACCGGCTGCCGGGAAACAATAAAAAATCTTTTTCAGGTATTTGAAGGTTTTAAATGGGTATTTGGGAGGTAGTAGATAAAAAATCTGTATACACACTGCTAATTTTGCCCTGTTTTTCTTTTAAACAATTACAAAAAACGAATATAAAAACTTATTTGTTAATAAAATTTTTCTATTTTATTTATGACAAAAATAGTTAAAATAAAAATTAAAGATTTAAAAAAATATTTCAATATAAAATTTATTTAAATCCATAAACAAGAGACAATTGAAAAAAACACATGAATATAGAAATTCTTTCCGGTTCGCCGGGTGTCGTGTGAATGAGTATCACGGTTACTGGTTTTTATATAAAACCGTGCCGTGTATGCCGTCTGAACAGCTTTTTGTGTGTTCAGACAAGAACCAGCGCTCCACTATGGTTTAGAGCATCTAGTTACATGTATTCATTTAAATGCTCCCGGCTACCCCCAGCGCTAGACACTAGCCTCGCAAGTCCATTATGTTTCTACCCTTAAGATGCTCTTCAAATACGAATATAAGTTACGGTTTAAAAACTGTTCAAAATTTCATGTATAGAACTTTAAATTAAATCAAGAATGAGAGGACTTCCATTTTCTTAGTAACAACAGCTAAAGTCCAAACTGATAGGGTAAAATTAATGCATTTTATTTAATATAATGGTCAATAAAATTAAATCTATTGGAGCTTTACGCATTTTAATGGGTTGAAATTCTGTGGGTCTCATAGGAATCAATATATTCCCAATTTTCTCAGGTTTTCAAAAGGACACTCCACATCGGCACCTCATCCAGGTTCAACTTTATTTTTTATCTTGGTATTCTTAAGCAAATACTCTGCTCGGGTTTAAGATTGGTCTATATGAAACCTGCATCCAACAATCTTTATTGTGTGTCATTGTGTATAAAGTGTTTTGCTAATAGCTAGTTCATAATAAATCAGCTACAATTTTTTTGAGCAAATATGAAATAAGCATTACAACTGTTTTCTTTTAAAATAAAATGAAATTTTTCGTATGTTGACTGACTTTTGTTCGGTAATAAACAAAAATATTAAGTTTAAAATGTGCGTTGTTACTTCAAAATATTGTTTGGAGACATAAATATTAAATTAGTGTTGCACGAACATATTACAATATTGTTAATGTTATCAGTAGCCAAGTAAAATGGTTTATTTATTATTATTACTAGCTGTACCCGGCGCGCGTTGCTACGCCAACTACTAAAATAAATTTAAGAAAAATAAAAGAGAAAAAAAGATAGAGAAGGAAAGAAAGTTTATAGTTTTGTTTTACTTATCGCACCAAAAATATATTTTTCGAACTTATATCTATACGAATTCGTATAGATATCTATTAATCAGTATTGAATTTGATACATGGAAGGGCCATCTGGTTGCTACTCTGCAGCGCCACCTGGTGGCGAGTGGCATCAATGAGCATATCAAACAAACCATCTCCGTGGAAAAATACATATACGTACCAATTTTCATGACAATCGGTTGAACGGGACAGAAGTTGCTACTCTGCAGCGCCACCTGGTAGCAAGTGGCATCAATAAGCATATCATACAAACCTTCTCCGTGGAAAAATACATATGCATACCAATTTTCATGACAATCGGTTTAACAGGACAGAAGTTGCTACTCTGCAGCGCCACCTGGTGGCGAGTGGCATCAATAAGCATATCATACAAACCTTCTCCGTGGAAAAATACATATACATACCAATTTTCATGACAATCGGTTGAACAGGACAGAAGTTGCTAGTCTGCAGCGCCACCTGGTGGCGAGTGGCATCAATGAGCATATCATACAAACCTTCCCCGTGGAAAAATACATATACATACCAATTTTCATAATAATCGGTCCAGTAGTTAATACATATACATACCAATTTTCATAATAATCGGTCCAGTAGTTTTTGAGTTCATTGAGTACATACAGACATACAGACATACAGACAAACATTTATTTTTATATATATAGATTAACAGTATTAAAGTTGTTAAAATATCTAAAACATTGGAATTACTGATTTGGTAGATACTGTTGGACTTAACATATTGTAATGTAATGCATGTAATGTCCTGCCCCTGTTATAAAGTCAAGGATTTTTGAAGAGCTTTAACATTTAAAAAATCTTGCACGCAATCTCACTACTTGTAAAATTAGGCAATGTTTCATAACCTTCTTTACCCACAGGCCAAGTTGCCATTCAATTATTTGATTACTATTCTTGCTCTGTTATATGGATTTTAATGACCAATCGCTTAGTAGCGGGGTTATGATTGGGATTGTAAATAAAGCATTTATTTGTTTTTTTACAATAACGACTAATTAAAACAATAAGTTTTATTACTTCATAAAATGTCAAGGAGAGACTGCCAAACATATTTCTTAATTTCTGATGCGAATTTAATTAAATCAATTATTTATGGAGAAATTAATGGTAAATAAATTTATAAATAGATAAAAAGTGAGAGGTCTCAAGGGACACCCGGATGGAACGAAGTTCCTTTCGATTAATTAGTGAAGGAATTGTAATTTGTAAACACAACAGAGTGTTTAATTGTTTATACAGACATAAGCCTTTATTATTTTCTGTATAAAATCTATACTTACCAAACTCTATCAGCAATATCCGGAACTTGTGCAGAAACACTGTCAGGATACATTATTGTTATTATTTTATCATTTATTATCTACACAAAACCTGTATAAACTTAACAAAGTCGCGACACTGCAATATCAAAGCAAAATAGAAAAAAGTAAATCTATTATCACTTGAATATTTTCAACAGTTCGTTTCTTTTAACAAAAGAGTCCATTTATACAATACCAGAGGTTTAGATGACATACATCTACCTAGAATTACTTTTTATTTTAATTTAATTTAAAACAGGAATTAACAATTTAATACAAAATTTTAAAATTAAAATATTTGACAGTAACTGACAGTTAAGGTAATTTGACGTACCTAACTAGTCAAGTTACAAACTATTTTTAAAATGTTTATGAATTTATTAATTTATAAAAACAGGATGAAATATAATACTATTATAGGTATTTTTTTTCTACAGTATTTTCTTTTTAATGTACATTTTCTTTTAATTTAAAATAGTGTCTTTTTAATTGTAATATATCTATCTATAAGAGAGAGAGAGACAGTTTTTTATTTTTTGGTCTGTGAGAGAGGCAGACAGACAGAGAAACATGCGTGTGTCGTGTCGTGACAACTTTTGGTCTAATTTTTTTTCGGCTAGCCTCTAGCCTCAGTCGTAACTGGTCGTAACGCCCGAAAGGGAACTTCGTTCCAAAAATCAAATTGGGAAATCGTCGGCAATGTACCTATGTTTTGTAATTCAAGATATTGCCCTGTATAATGTAATACGCCTATACAATAGAAAAAAAGTTTTATAAACATAAATATTTTCCACTTACCTATTATTTTAGTAATATATACAATTAAAATCCTAACATTAATTAATAAGATAAAATGAAAATTAAATTAGATATCTGATGAAGAATAATCTAAATACCCATTTTATATAATTTGTAGGTAATTGTTATTTTTAATTACTTTTTATGACAGACACGAATGGAAGACCACAATAAAATTATAATTAAGGGTTTATTTTTGTACCTCTAAAGACGAATTGAGGACCAGGATTTCAGAATTAAGAATGAAACCAATATACTTATTTATAAAAGTATATTATAGTCTGGTCGAGAAGTCATTTAAATCGGATTTGGGTTATACCTACTCGAAATATCTGATTTTGGTGTCAATCGATTTGTAATGACAAATAGAAAAATGTTCCTGAATATCAAAATATTTTTTAAAAAATTTCCTGTTGTTATTAACAATTTAAGATTTTAAAAAAAGGGGGTTTACATTTTTGATAATAACTCAAAAACTATAATAGCTAAAACAAAAAACTGAACGGATTCTTAAAGGGCAGGAAATTTCCAACAAAAAAGTCGTAACTCCCCGAATTGTAGCTCAATTATTAACAGGTGTAAATTAATGTTGAAAATGCCATAGAAAACGGGCGGCGCGGCAGCAGCTCGTCACCGCTGCAACGACCAAATGACATAAATTATTTTTTTTTGAGTAAGTAAATATTAATAAAAAAAATTAAAAAACTTCTAGCACTAATAGAACATATCAGAGAACAAATTTCTGCAGTCAAAAATTTTTTTCCGTTATTTTTCACATTTCTATCGATTTGTTAATAAGAAATTTACATCTACATTGTTACTAACTTTAAATTCGTTACTGTGATTAAAATAAAAACACAATAATTTTTTTAACCCTTGAAATCTTTTATCATAAAGCTACTGAACAAAGTTACATAATAAAATTTTAAAATTTTTCAAAATTGAAATTGTTATTAACAAACAAAGTAAACAAATGCGATTTTAGATGTGAAAAATTAATTTTTTTTTAAACAATTGTTTACAGTCGTTTTTAATACGCAATAAACAATATAAATCCATTTTTTTTTAATTTTTGTGACCAATTGTTTAAAAAAATTTTATAAACAAATGGCTTATTTAACATTTTTTAAAAAAAATTTTTTTGTCATTCTATTGTTTATTAAAAACCATGATTTTTAAAAAAAAAAATTTTCTTTAAAAAATTTTTTAACTGTTAATTAACGTTATTGTTAATTACCAATTGTTTAAATTTAATATTAAGAAATGAAAAAAATTCCAAAAATCATAATTTTTTTTTCTCTACAAACTGGTATTTTTTTCGAATTTTTCAGGTAATTATTTAATTGTTTATTAATTAAACAATTTGTTATAAACAATTGCATCAACAATTAATATTTTTTTTATAACACCTTACAACATACTGAATACGATGGTATACGTTTAATTTTTGAAAAAAATTGTTTTCCATGTTTTTTTAATTTTTAAAATTTTATTTCTCATTTTTTAATCTGATTTTATTATGCAGCAATTGTTTATAAGCCTATAACTCATAAATAATGCAAGGTAGGTCAAAAACTTTTGTTCAGGATTCCCTAACAAATAAATCTTGACTAGTTTTAAGTCGATTACATTATTTGTTTAAAAGTTATACTTATTTGTTTATAAAAAATCACGGTTTTTCCATGTTTTACCCCCTATTTTCATTTATAACTCATGAACGTTGCAATTTACCTCAAAAACTTTTTTAAGTAATATTGTAGAGTATTAATAACTTAAAATTTTGAGCCCAACCGGAAGTCTCTGTCTTTATTATTAAAAAAGTTATGATTAATTGTTGCTTACCTGTCAATTTTTTTTTTATTAAATTATGTTTATATGTACATTTCGTGAATATGTATGATTGTAAAAATAATTTTATAGGTTCCTATATAAAATAATAACATTTACAAACTTTTTTATAATTTTTTTGTGTATGTAACAATCAATTTTATTAAAAAAAACAATGTTTCCAAATTTTTTTTTATTTTTCCCTTTATTTTATGAATATTTAAGTTTACATTTGAACTTCTTTTTTTTTATATATGTTATTATAATTTTTGTTGTATTATTGTTTAGTTTTTAATTTTTTGGCTAATGGCTCAGAAGTTTGGGATTCGTCTGAAATAATTATTTGTTCTGACGATTCAGCTTCTGTGTCATTTAAGCAACAATTAATCATAACTTTTTTAATAATAAAGACAGAGACTTTCAGTTGGGCTCAAAATTTTAAGTTATTAATACTCTACAATATTGCTTGAAAAAGTTTTTGAGGTAAATTGCAACCTTCATGAGTTATAAATGAAAATAGGGGGTAAAACATGGAAAAACCGTGATTTTTTATAAACAAATAAGTATAACTTTTAAACAAATAATGTAATCGACTTAAAACTAGTCAAGATTTATTTGTTAGGGAATCCTGAACAAAAGTTTTTGACCTATCTTGCATTATTTATGAGTTATAGGCTTATAAACAATTGCTGCATAATAAATTCAGATTAAAAAATGAGAAATAAAATTTTAAAAATTAAAAAAACATGGAAAACAATTTTTTTCAAAAAATAAACGTATACCATCGTATTCAGTATGTTGTAAGGTGTTATAAAAAAAATATTAATTGTTGATGCAATTGTTTATAACAAATTGTTTAATAAATAAACACTTAAATAATTAACTGAAAAATTCGAAAAAATACCAGTTTGTAGAGAAAAAAAAATTATGATTTTTGGAATTTTTTTCATTTCTTAATATTAAATTTAAACAATTGGTAATTAACAATAACGTTAATTAACAGTTAAAAAATTTTTTGAAGAAAAATTTTTTTTTTTAAATCATGGTTTTTAATAAACAATAGAATGACAAAAAATTTTTTTTTAAAAAAGGAAATTTTTTAAAAAATATTTTGATATTCAGGAACATTTTTCTATTTGTCATTACAAATCGATTGACACCAAAATCAGATTTTTCGAGTAGGTATAACCCAAATCCGATTTAAATGACTTCTCGACCAGACTATTAGGAGAGGACTTCCAAAGCTACACCCCAAAGTGATGGGGTAAATTTAATGCATTTTAATGGTCAATAAAATTAAATTTAGTAGAGCTTTTCGCATTTTAATGATTTGAAATTCTGTGGGCCTCATAGGAAGCAATGTATTCGAAACTTTCTCAGGTTTTAAAAAGGACACTCCACATAGTCCACATCGGCACCTCATCCATGTTCAAGTTTATTTTTTATCTTGGTATTCTTAAGCAAATACTCTGTTCCTGTATTATGGCGTGTCATTGTTTAGAAAGTGTTTTGCGAATAGCTAGTTCATGATAAATTAGCTACAATTTTTTTGAACAAATATTAGATTTGCCTTACAACTGTTTTCTTTTAAAATAACATAAAATTTTCCGTATGTTGACCGGGGTAGTACCGAATTCCTAACCATGGTCAGATCATTACGATCGACCCCCAGCTGAGCTACCGGTCTCAGACCCTCTCCGTTAATCCTATGTCCGAATTCCTAACTGCATACAAATATTATTTATTTCTGAATTTAATAAATCTAAAATAGTCTTCAAAAT